>CM068744.1:8345731-8933470 GCA_035084275.1 Hydrolagus colliei | reverse complement strand
TACTCTTTCGCACACAAATATATAATAAACTTGTATAGCGCCTTACATACAGGGGAACATCTCAGTCAAATCACTTTACAGTATATTTCTGTGAAGTGCTTTGAGATGTCTAGAAGACGTGATAATCAGTATATCAAATGCAAGGATTATTATTATAAATTTCTCCCTCTGCTAGGAAGTACAGTACTTTGCGTCTGTCAGTTGCCTTCCATTGATGGCCAGGTTTGATGGCATGAACTTCCCTCTATCTACAGCGGAAAATCTTAACAGCAAATTGAGGACCTGTCTTTTTGTGCAGCAGATTGATATCTATTTTGCTGCTGAAAACTTATAGTTTTCATGTTGTGGCATAAATATTAATTGTTTATTTTTTTTATTCCAAAGTAACTTCCTTGCTGCTGTATCGTACAGGAAGGCAGGCATTCCCAGCCTGTGGATGTTTACGTGGATGCTGTCATTGCTGCTCTTTGCCAGGAGATTCGTTTGGTGTGAGAAGAGACCCTTTTGCTCGTTTTTCTCCTCACCCACAAGATGACAGGACTAATCAGTCACCGTGTATGGACAACTACAACAACAAATTAATTTTTATATAGCACCTTATGTAATTATGGAGGATAATCACAAATTGCTGGACAGTCAAGGATGTGCACCTGAGCTGAGGGTTGGGATCTAGAGGGTAGGAAGGTGACTTGAAAGTGCGGTTGAAGCAGAAGGTCTTGAGATGAGACTTGAAGGAGGCAAGGGAGTGGGCAAAGAGAATGGACTGCGGGGATGGAGTTCCAAAGAGTGGGGAGCAGAAAGCTTGAAGTCCGACTGCCGATGGTGGAGTGGGCAGGAAGTGGGACATAAAGCAGGCCAGAGTCTACTGAGTGGAGGAAGCAGACAGGTTGATATGATATGGGGGTTAGCAGGTTACAGAAGTATGAAGGAACAAGGCCCTGGAGGGTTTTGAATATGAGGATTTCGAACTTGTTCCTTTGGGGGGTTGAGGCGGGTAGTGGGGTTCATAGGGTCATGGAGCCTTGTACGGGAAGGGATCTGAGCTGCCTGGTTCTGAATATGCATCTTCAGGAGGGAAGAGATGGGAAGACCAACAAGCAGGGTGTTAGCATAATCAAGCCTAGATATGATGAATCTGTGGATGGGCAAAGGCAGAACAGGTCATGGCAAGGATGTAGAGTTTGAAGGCCACTTGAGAGTCAAACAAGATGCTAAGGTTCCTTCTATATTGGCTCAGTGAGGTGTAGAGAGAAGTCCTAATTCTAATGCTGTCTTCCATGTCAAGAATCCAACAGCGTAGCAGAGTAGTTATGTAATGCCATTATCACCTTGGTTTCAGTGATTATTTCACCAACGATGTTATCCACATACCACCTTCAGTTTCTCCCAGTTTCCATCAATATCTCTTCAAATGAGCTACTAAGGATTGTGTATCGGCAAAGTACTGTACTATCCAAGGACATTTGTCAATTAAAATATATAATTATATCAGAAATTTGATTTAATTGGTTTCCATCACTCAAGTGTGTTATTTAAAAAATATATTCTTGATTTCAAATACTGAGAATGACTTGCGACAGTGAGCAATGTACAATGTTGAAATGGCTAAAAAATCAATATGATAAAGCTCAGGAAAAGAGTTCAATGCATTCCAATCTGCATGGTTTAATTCCTCATTGATGTTATTGGCAGTATTGTAATTGCTTTATTGTTTTTCCAGCACCAACAATCTACCGTGTAAAAGCAGTTAATACAAGGTTTAAAATAATATTTTATTAACTGAAATAAACTGGCATTTCAGCTTTTATTGCTGAGGCTACAACTTGCAATGTAGAGAGTTTGACCAGAGTTGGCTGCCTGCTCTACTCATGTGCTGCCTGACCCCCCCCATCTCACAAGCAGATCATATGCTTTGTATTATCTTGCGACGCATGAAATGCATGATGAGGGGGGGAGCCAGTTGCTAATAATTGGGGATAAAAGTTCTGCTATACATTTGTATACTCTTCCCTCCTCCACTTTCCTCTCGATTACACTGACTGTTCTATGATATGTGCTTCACTACATTGCCCAGTGCCCATTCATGTGTAAATCTAGATAATATTAACCTTTGCATTTGGTACAGCATCTTTCATGTCAGGAGGATGTCCCAAAGCGGTTCCAAGATATTCTATAAAGTGTAGTGGCTCTCCACTAATGTCCATAAAAGTGCACTCACCAGGAGGAATTAGATGGTTATCAAGAGCAGAAATCCCGACTGATTTACCTGTCTCTCAACCAGACAGAGATTGCCTAACTGCAGAATCTGGGATCTTTCAGTAACACGTACCATTTTTTATATATGAAAAAGTACCATTGCTTTTAAAAACATTTTCCCCAATTTACTTGAGAATTAAGTTCCCCGTTGGTCATTTCAACAGAAACCTTTTGTGTTGATGCTGTAAGATTACAAGTAATTGTGTTTTACGTTATTGTGGTATTTTTTTCCTCGCCGTGTTTTTACCATTGTAAGACCATATGGCAATTATTTGCTTACGCAGTAAAAGTCAGTGCAAATATAATTGTACCAAACTTCCTTTCTTTGATATTATAGACAAGTTATTCATGTCGTTTTTAATTTGTGCAATCGTTGTTTATCGCAGAACTTCAGGGTTAACAAGATGTGACGTCTCATTAAACTACCTTGATTAAAAATGGTGAAAGCTAAACACCCGATCCAGTGATTGGCCAGATTTGCTCCAAGGGTAGAGCTGTTCTTATATAATGCTGGATTTTTATAATGTCAGCAAAAAGGAGATCTCCCTACTGTTATGATCTTCTCCAGCCCACTCCACTTATTTGGCTAACAGGCCTGCTGCATGTTCCTTGCCCTCTCTAAACCACGATCCGAGGGCGAGCCAACTGTATCACTACTATGCTTCTATCCTCTGGAACTCCCTTCCAAATTCCTCCCCTCGCCCCACCCCAACATAAAACTTTAAAAGCCTTTCGAAAATCTACCTCTTTGATCCTTTTTGCTGTCACTTTGCTAGTTGTCCTCCCTCGCCGTGCTTTCACATCTCCCCCCTGCTTTGTGCGTGGCAATGTCTCTGAATTGCTTCGAAACATTGCCCTACTTTGAAGGGTGCAAGTTATTATTGTCCTGTTGGAACTTTACTAACATTAAAACATAGAGGTAGTTCAACTAACTGCCATGGAATCTCTTAAACCTTTTAAAGTTGGAAACGTTTGCTTTGCACTGGTTAAATTACACTGCATCTGGGGCAAAGTCAAACAATGTCTGATTATCTTGAGGCGATTTCATATCACTATTGTTAAATGGACTCACTCAGATTAATATCTCAGAGCTACAGTTATGCTGCACATTTTGTGTTGATTTCACCTTTAGACATAATCCACAAAACTGACCCATTTGGCTTGAGGTTACTACGTTTGGCAATGAATTCATTTTGGGGTTAATTGGCTCAGTGGATAACTAAGCAGCTTCCAATGAGATGTGCATGGGGTAAAGAGTCTTTTTCCATAGAAAGTTAATGCTTGAAAGTAAGATGACGATTAAGTTCAAAACATGATTTACAAAGATTGATTTATAGATTGGAAAGTGTACATATGTTACAGCATCTTAGAAGGTTCATGCATCAGCGGCACTGAAATTCAATGAGATCCAAGTTCTTGTTGCGGAGGTGTAATATTGGTCAGTAAGTAGATTTTTGTGATCCAAATGGCTCTGTGGGAGCGGTCCTTTCCATCCTTGTAAAAAGGTAAATCTATTTATATCATCCAGTATTCTGCTGCCAGTTTAGTAATTTCTGTTGGCAATTGACCTGTTGGCTAGAGCCCTGCAGAGTTAATGTCAAACTGACAAAGGGTTAAAGTACTGACATTCTAGTGAACTTCAAACGCATGAACCTGCTTTTCATCACTTAAAATCTGCAGAGGAATTGGATCAAACCATAGTAAGTATAGTAAAGGGGAATGAGAATAAAGGCCACATCATCTTTCAAAAACTGGAATTGTTTGAACGATGTTTTTCTTTCAATGGGGTCAGAAACGATCAGATTTAGTACAAAGAGGCTTAAAGTTCTAGTGATTCATGTTCACCACTGCATGTTTATTATACATTTGTTATGTTTCCTCTCTGTATGCGACTAAGGCAGCCACCTCAACAACAACAAGTTGCATTTATATAGCGCCCTCCACGCCAGACAGCGCCTCGAAGCGCTTCACAATCGCTGAGCCCGGGGCCGAGCTAGGGGGAGAGGGAAGGTGACCGTAGGCACGGCCGTAGAGAAGGGTCTTCAGGCGTGACTTGAAAATTGAAAAGGAGGGGGTGAGGCGGAGGGATTGAGGGAGGTCGTTCCAGAGTTTCAGGGCTTAGTGACAAAGCATGGCTGGCAATGGTGGAATGGAGGATTTGAGGGACGAGGAGGAGGCCAGACCCAGTAGGGGAGGCAGCGGAGAGAGGTTAGAGAGGTAGGGAGGTGCAAAGGAGTGCAGGGATTTAAACACGAGTGAGGATCTTGAAGTCGATCCACTGTGTGACAGAGCCAGTGAAGTCTGGGGAGGACAGGTAATCGGGGAGCAAAGTTTGGTTCAGGTGAGAATGCGGGCGGCGGAGTTCTGTATGAGCTGGATTTTGTACTTTTATTTTGTAAAACACATGGCAACATGGATTCAAAATTGCTCTTTTAGCAGTTGCAGAGATCTGGGTCTAAAATTTACTTTATGTAGCATTTTAGAGTGAAAATTGGGAACCTCTTAAATACAGCTTGATGTTTGAAGCTGTTTTTCTCCTAAAAGTTTAAAGTGCCACGGAAAACTGATTTCAACCATTTGTTAACTTCTGCACAATGTAACATAAATGGAGTGAATCCAGACCCAGGCACACGTTCTTACTATTAGTTTGTACAAGCTTTTTTTTCTCCAATGATTAGGCTCAACATGCCATAGTTAGATGAACATATCTAGATGCATACCTGTATCTTTGAGGCTTCCTGTGTACCTCAATCCTACACTATAAAATGATCCATCTGCATATAGTTTGGTTGAAATGAATAAAAATAATAATCCTTGAATTTGATATACAGTAGTCCCTTATGTTATTGAGACATTTAAAAGCCCTTTCTAGTTTCCAGAATATAATGTAAGGTGACTATATTTTGGGGCAAAACAAAACCAGTTATATTGCAATGGTTGTCCTAGTACAGAATGTCTTGTTAACTTTATACTTCATTTAATTCAACAGTATTGCAATAAAATGTCTTCAGTTGCACCAAGTTTTAAGCTCTGCAAAAGGCCTTATTGCTATGGACAGCTGTTCATGTCAAGTCAGAAACTTTCATTTCGATAGCTCTCACTATGGGTAAAGCTTAAGAAAGTGTTTACACATAATGGAAGTGGTGGAGGAAGGAAAATCATAAACGTTTTTTTTCATTTTAGTAGTTAGGCTAATATTTGTTAAGCTAATATCAACCGATTCGAGTCACTTGGATAGTGGAAATTACAATACAGTCTGTTTATGTAGCACTTTTCATTTGGGGAGAATGACTCAAGGAAAGAAATTATTTTATCTTTATTCAGCTTGTAATATAAATATCTAAATGAACATTGAAGTAGTAGCATTTCAATGGCGTTGATATGTACTGTATTGAAGGATAGCACATAATTTAATAGGAGCAAGAAAACATTTTGTTTTGTACTGAGGCAATTCCTACACTTGCAGAATTTTAAAAAAAGTTTCAAGTTGATGGGGGCTGAAGTGGTTAATGATTTCTACACCCTTTTTGGACCAGTATGATAAATATAATGAAATAAATATATAGCCATTCATCTTACATCCTCTTCCCCACTCTATTTTAATATTTAGGCTTCATTTTGCCGACATGAGTTACTGCATGTGACAAAACACCCAGATGACCCAAAAAATGTTTTGCACACACAAGTATACAGTGAATTCACTTCATAGTATATTTGGTGAAGTGCTATGAAATGTAATGACGAGATAAGGCACAATATCAAATGCAAGGATTATTATTATTCATGATAGATATAAGTTTTCACTTTATCTTTTGTAGTTCCTTAAATGTTCAGGCTGTCTTATTCTGCTTACACTATTTGTGCCTCTATGTTGGGACCGAGCAGCATCATCAAGGCAAATTGTACCTATGTGTGGTTGCTCTGAGAGCATGTTGAAGAAGTAGTACTAGAAAAACATTGATTTGTATTGCTTCAGTATAAATGTGGCAGACACGAACTGATTCAAAGTACTGCTCAGAAATGGCCCTTTAAAAGCTCAAATGCGATTGAATATTTCACAGCATTAAAAAAAACTGCTACAATTTAAATGTATACAATAAATTGTATATTGGAACACAGTTATACTATGTTAACTGCGCATTATGCATATGAACCCAGAACTGGTTTCCACTCTTGATTCCAGGCCCACTGATGTTCTGTTTGACTGTCAGCTGCACATGGCCTGGATGAACCATAATTTCCTGCAATTCAACGTGTACTGTATGGAAGCCTTGGCTCTTCATTGCCCCCTCACTTTGGGTTGTAACCTCAACCTTCACTGAACCATTGAGCATCCTTGTGCTCTTCATCTCTCCTTTCTCGCTCTCATCCATCTATAATAATAATAATCCTTGAATTTGATATGGCACTTTTCACATTTTATCGATGTCTCAAAGAGCTTCACAGAATACAGTGTAATGTGAATTCACTGTATATTTTTGGGCGAAACACCGTAACCTTTAAATCCCTGCATCCTTTGCATCTCCTTCTCTCCTTGTGACCTCCTAACTCACACTTCCGCTCGCGACTTAGCCCTTCACTTGGCTAAGTTGCATTTGCTGTGATCCTCTGCCCTCTGTGTTCCACCTTCAAGGCTCAAGTCTTCAAATTCTGCACCTAACCATAACTCTGGATCTCTTTACTCCTACCCTTCTGACATTAAATCCTGCCTTTAAAATCTACCTCTTCAACCATGTCTAACTGTGAAGGTGATCTGTCCTTTATCTTTAATGTGATGACAAGAGGTTGATGCTCTGAGTGAGCGGTTAAGCAACTAACTAATAGATATTGGTAGAGCTTTTAGAAAGTAGCTATTCTTTATAGGTATCTAAACGAGAAACATGAGTCAGAAGCATCCCAGAAACTATTAGTTCTGGGTTAGTAAGGGTAACAAGGTGAATTCCAGATGAGGAGTTCCTAATACAGGAAAAGCAAAGTCTTTTTACAAGGGTTGTAATATACTTACTGTTAAGCAGAAACAACGATGTTTTTTGTGTGTCTGTAGTATTATGTAAAATATTATCTTTAATACAGTACATCAGAAATGTACAGAAAAATGCTTGTTTAGCTATTGCGTGACTGAAACTGTGTACAGTTTGAAACTGCTGTGTGAGTTCAGTCGATCAATAAGGGTATGTTTCTATAATTAACTTGGACAGTTCCAAACTGTTACATGGTACTGCCTGAGTAGCTGAGGGAGAGAAGGGGGGTGACCCTTCAATATGATCGTATTAAATTAGTAACAGCATTTGGTAGTCAGGACAAGATTGGTAAATTTAATTTGTTTTGAAAAACTTGGTGTATGAATGAAAGACATTGAATGTGGGGCAATTGGCTGCCGCGTTTTGCACACAAAATATAAAATCTATTCACTTTACTAGTGTATTTTATGAAGCACTTTAAGATGTCTTGAAGACATGATGAGGCGCTTTATCAAATGCAAGGGTTACTATTATATAGGTGGTCTGTTTCCCACCTATTGGTGTTACTATCCTATGTTGCTGTATGCTGTTTCCTGCAGTAGCAGGGATTCTTAGCTTTCTTTTAAGGTTTTCATTGAATGCTGCCGTTTGTTCAGCAGTCTGGTAGTACTGTGCATTTTTCCTCATGAGGCAATTTATTAGCCCTTGGAAAATGTTTTCATTGCATGAATTCAGCGTGTATGCAAAAACACAGTGGGGAACAAGGAATAGATCACACAGAGCCCACGAGTTAGGATGTGGGTTTGAAGAGAGGCTCCAGTGATTTGTGTTGACTATCTCACGGGAGTAAAGAAGCAGACTGAATAAAAGGAAAGGGATATATTTTCGGAAATTATTTTGGAAAGTACTGTAATACAAACAATTTAGAATGTATAAAGTGCTAGCATTGTAAAATTAAAAAAAACAGGACTTTTTGTTTCCATTTTGTCACAATCTCTCTGTACAGTACTTCTGTATTTGAACATTTTCTTATTTAAAGCCCGAAGGTAAAGTCTTGAGGGCATTAGACCAAAAATCAAAACAGTTATTCTAACCTTCTACAGATCACTGTTGAGGCCAAATTTGCTATACTGGGTGCAGTTTGGGCCTCCCTACATTTCAAATGATCTTGGTGGGGAGAAGATGTGTTTTCAATAGCTTGGGGCCTTTGAGTTTTGGAGAGTGCTGTGGAGTTGAACTGGTTATAATTGAAGAAAATAGGATGGGGAGAGGGTAAAATTATTCAAATTATTAACATAATGAAGGTTACAGATGCCGTAGATAAAAACAGCATATTTACATTGAAACAAAACAAAATTGAACTCTGAACGTGGAACCAAATGATAAGAGATTTTATTCCTCAAGTTAACAACAACAAAATTACATTTATAGAGCGCCTTTCACGTTGGGAGGACGTTAAGATAGAGGTGAGAAGGAATTCCACCTTCTCCCATCCACACACCGTCGTGGATGTGTGGAAATATACTGCCAATAAAACCAGTTAATGCTGCATTGACCTGTTACTTCAGAAAATAATAGGTTTTGGAACAAAATTAGATTTTGCGGGGATAGAAGCAGATTGAAACTGATCTGTTGAACACATCCCGCTGAGCATTTGTCGGCAAATAAATACTCACTGAACTTTGCAGAAAACTCTGAAGCATGTTGAGATATTTGGACTCAATTGGTCCATGTATTAAACGCAAGGATTGTTATTATTTGAAACCAGTAGTGTATTTGCTGTGGTGGCTGTTGGAGGTGTGAGAATGTAAATAAGATGTTGTTGGTGGAGGGCGGAGGCCATGTTAGAACAATGGAAATGTGGATGGATGAACACTCTGGAGTTTGTGCTGCATTGCTTTTGAATATCAGGTAACATTTATTGTGAACTCTCTTCCCAGGAAATCAATAGTGGCTAAGTGGAGTGCATGGTAATTTTGAGTGTCTACTGAGTGGCCTTTACTCAGCACACAGACACGTATTATTATTGTGGTATTTAAACACTATAGGTCCGTAATGTCAGTTTTAAAATTTTAAGATATACAAATTTGCGACAAACTCATAAGTATTCTTCATTTGCAAGACAGTTTTACACAGGTTATGAAAAGGAACTGCTTTCCATATCAAGAATTTCCACAATCTTGCCTCATCTTAAATTTTAAGGCAAAATTTTATCATAATCTCAAATGCTATGGCACATGGGGTTATTTATATATTGGTTATTTCAGCAACAGAATAACAAGTAATTAAAAAAAATGTTTTAAAAAATGTGAATAACTCAATTCTTTACTGTCCTAAATTAGATAATTTACTCAAAAAACTTACTCTAAACCTTGCGTTCTAGAGGTATGAAGTATTGCCATGTTCCTGACACCCAGGACTTAACTCATTTCATTAACTTTGTTTGAAGGGTATCTTAAACTTGTCAGGATAGATAGACAAACTAACCCGTTGCTCATTTTCAAGATCCCATCAACAAAGTGTCTGTCTGTCTCTAATCTTATCTTTTTAAAACCCTGACTACTATGCAGTAGTTAAGCAGAAGATGTACACTTGAAATTTTTATTTTGCTCAGTTTGAATACAATCAACTGTGGATTTAAATATTATTTTCCTACATATCCAAGTGGAGACCTGAAATTCCACCTTGATTTACCCTACTTAGAGGCACAAGAATTGTGCAGAATTCTTAAATTCATTTTTAATTGGAAGGCAGACTTTTCAAGGATAGCTTCCAAATTCAAGACTTAAAAAAAATTCAGCAATTTTAAAGGCAATATCTTTTTACAGGCTAATAGAAGATGGAATTTTAGTACAGTACTATAACAGCACTTATAATGTCTTTCATATCAGGAGAACGTCTCAAAGTACTCTTCACAAACTGACGGGGGTCCTGAGTCAGTAGGGGGAAGGGGGTCGGTTGGAAGAAGAGTCTTTGTGTGAGCTTTGATAGTGGAGAAAGAGAGGCAAGGTGAGGAGACTTTGGGACAGAGAGGGCTAGGACGAAATGGCTGCAAGTGGCTATTGGTGGAGCAGGTGGGCGGCATGGGATAGGCTGGCTGATGGAGAGGAGGGAGTGTTTGGGGGTATAGAGTCACAGAGATATTTTGGGGTAAGACAGTGCAGGCATTTTTACGGTGAAAACAAGGAACTTAAAGTTGATTAATTGGGGAATGGAACACTATTCTGCATTGTATGAAGCTTGTGCACTGGAGCTGGGATTCTGGTGAGAGGGTAATTGAGGGTAAGCCACTGAGTCTGGCTTTGCTTTTGTTGGAGTTGAGAGGTTATGGATGCAGGTTATGGGATTTTTTATTACAAATATTCATTGACAATGTTTGTGTTAAACTGAAGTTTCGAAAAATATTTTAAGGTCAGATAGCAATATAGATGTTTGTTTGGAAAGGTTAAACGCATCTCTATACTTGAAGGCAGGTCAGTCAACCACTTATCCTATGCCACAAGATGATATTTGTGACATTGTGTTTGAAATCTAATCACTTAAATACACCTGCACTCCGCAATAGATTTAGAAACATCAAATTGCAACTGTTCACAAGATATCAATTTCAAATGCTTGCCCTTATATGCAACTTTCACTGCATGCTATGTGTATCTGTCTAATACACTGAGGATTTGGGAGAAACTTTAAAATACATGAGTGGTTACAATTTTAGAGCGCAGTTCCAGTTTCTTCAGGAAATCAAAATAATGAACTGGGCCAGAGAAAGCATGTTGCTATGAATGATAACTTTATAATTGCCTTTTATGTTGTAATACACGTCACCAATTAACTTGTTTTTAATTTACTGATTTATTTTCAACATGAATGGGTGTGGGAGATGGGGGTGGTGGGGGGGGGGGGGGAACAGAGAGTTATTTTGTGCCTTATGTTGAAAGTTCATTGAAATTTTGTCGGTTACTTCCTATTTTAATCTACAGTGGAACGTTTGAAAGTTTTGTACTGTCACTATCTTGAGGAGGACAAGCTTATTTAGAACCCACCGACTTGAGGAAGTGCACTCGGCTCCAAACTGCAAAATTACAGTTGCAATCTTTGGAGGCGAATGCAACAATCCATGCATTCTTACCATCGACCTATCAGTCTTTTGAAAAATGTTGTTAGGTTAGATCAAATGAATATAATATGGTCACAAATTTTGAATCCATAATATGAGCATTGCCCTTTTTTTGTTTTTGCCAGCCTGGTTCTTTAAAAAAAAACTTGGTCTTTCAATCCATGAGTGTTTGTGGGACACTTCTGTGTGCAATTCACCGCTGTGTTTTGCCCATAAAATATAGTCACTTCACTTTACAGTATATTCTGTGATGCATGATCAAATGCAAGAATTATTATAATGCCTTCCATGTCTGGAGGATATTTTTAAATCGCTTCGCAGAGATGACAGGAAATCTGAGCTTTGGGGGGGAGAGAGAATTCACCAAATTAATTGGACAGTTTGGATCACAATAAAGCACATGAGGTTATAATATAAGACCATTGAAATCATTGAATGGCATTGGTATTTATTGGATGTGTGCTTGAATCATTGTTCACCTTTTTCTGCAGCTGACTGGGTAACCATGATTTCAGTTTCTATTTGACTGTAGTTGAATGTTATATCATGTTGTTTTATTTTTGGAGGCAACGCCACCTGCTTGGTTTTCCCCTATTTTCTCCCTTGTCGTTTGGGTCATGGACATCTGTGCTCTCAGGACTCTGGCAATGCTATACTTCTTGTAGCTGCAAATGTGTGACAATTGGAGACATGTGGGTGTTATGGGGAAGCCCAGGGTGTGGGGGCGAAGCTTGTATCTCTCCACTGTTGTGAGATAATTTTGTAGAGCTGGATCCTACTTTATTTCTGGTCTCTGATAGGTGTCAGCCTAGCTCAGTTGATAACACCCTTGCCTAAGACAAAGTTGTGGGTGCAAGCCCCAGATCTGGAGAAGGGAGAAGAAGATCCAGCAGGGAATACTGGATGTAATCAGGAATTGCAATAATTTCACTCCATCCCTTAGTAGATCGGTTAACACAGCACAGACTGGGATTTGATCCTGCAGCCCTCTGGCATGTATTACCTAGCACTTCCACCACGGATATTGCAAGAGCTCATATTATGATGTTGTTGTATTGAGATAAATAACTTGTGGACTGAATGTAGTTTATTAGTTTTTTTCAGTAAATTATATTCTGTGAAACGTGCTGGATGTAAATATTCCAAACTATAGATACTGTATGGTACAAATCCCATTCCTATCTCTTGGTAAACTCTGTAGATTATTTTCTGATGTTTTATTGCAATAACTAAATGTTAAATATCTATTATACAGTATTATTCAAAACTGTTTATAGGACATTGCTCCTTGGAAATGAGTTAGAGCACATGTCTTGCAAGTGAGAGGACCTGATTTGATTTCCTGGGCAAGGCAAAACGTTTGGCAAAATGTTTTCTTACTCCATTAGTAGGAACTTGGTTGTTAGTTGATTGGCAGATCACTTTCCTGTGGATAATAATCCCTTCAAAAAAATTTGTACAAACAGTTAATCCATGATTGTTTGTGAGACAGTGCTGTGCATAATTGGCTGCCCACAAAATATATGGTCAATTCACTTTGCAGTATATTCTGTGATGCACTTTGCGATGTCTTGAAGACGTGATATGATGGTAATTTATTAAGCGCCTTAAAGAGTATTTACTGAAGCCAAAATGTACATCAAATGTAAGGATTGTTATTAAATTGCCTGCCATGTTTTTCTACAAATAGAGTCACTGTAATCACCGTAAATATCCTGTGAAGCGCTTTGAGAAGTCTTGACATTATGATAAGGCATAATGCAAGGAATATGCCATTATCTTTACAACAATAATAATGATATTTGATATATCATTGCATTTGATATAGTGCATTTCACATCTTCTATATGTCTCAAAGCGCTTCACAGAATATACTGTAAAGTGAATTGCCTATACAGTATATTGGTGGACAAAACACGGCAGCCAATTCCGAACACAGCATCCCACAAATGATCGCGGATTGAGTGACCAAATTATTATTAGTTTTTGGGGAGGAATTACTTTAGAGTAAGGAAACTTGCCCAAGGTTTTGCCCTGTTGGGAATCAAACTGGTCTCGCATGTGAGGTGAGTGCTCTAACCACTAAGCTACTCAACTAAGAACTCAGCTCCTGAAACCTTTCAAAGAGAGATGCTCAGAGCTCATTTAACATTGCATTCAGTTTGGTTGCCCCATCGGAGGATTGATTATTTTATAATGCATTAAAATACCCTGGTAAAAACATTAGTGCACATTGATATGATGTGGAAAAAGGGACTACTTCTGAGGCCTAATCAGTTTTATTGTACTTGAGTTTAGCAATAGTTATTTGTATGTGATATAGTTGGTACAGTTTGTTATAATACAGATGCTTGTTAAACTGGTCTTCACAGACTACACATCTGAATTCATTTTACTTGGTATGGCAAACAGCTGTATTTCACTTCAGAGCAACAGAGATACATTACCATATGGATAAAGATTACAGTATGATTTCAATTTCATGTTCAGTTTGTTGCTTGGAGTAAGTATGTCTAATGTGTTTCTGCTTTTAGGTTATATTTTAATGTCCGGAAGAAAGGAAATCAGGCAATTTCACATGGCAAGACTTTGATGTGTAAAGAAGTCAATTATCTCAACTATCAAACATATTGAGGTTTGGGGAAGTAATTTATTAAGCGCCTTAAAGAGTATTTACTGAAGCCAAAATGTACACCTGTTTATCAATGAGGACAAATGCAACTTTTTTCAAATGAACAAGGATGGAAATAAAAGTTATTCTCGTGGTTTTCAAATGTGGGGTGAGCGAGACAGTTTCAGGGAGGGGGAGGGTATGGATGTACGAGGCAGCAGTAGTGGCTTGAGGTCTTGCTCCGTGTGGCCCAATCATATACAGTTCATAGTCAGTTCAGACGATGCGAATGGGGAGGTGAGGTCATGTGAGAGGACAGAGATTTGCCTTACTCATTAGACATGCAGAACCCAGAGTTTGTGTGAACTCTACATTGATATCGTAAGCGTTGCTTTTTAATGATTTTCTTTCATTCTTTTTAAATGTTTGCAACTAAATTAAGTTACAGTACTCAGTTTCTATAGATTTATTGTATGAGAACCATTCAGTGATTGAAATGGGATTATTCTGCTAGTGTTTTGGACAGTAGAATTTTCATTTGCATGAAATTGCTCCTCACAAATGGTATTCTCTGCATTTTGGTATTCAGTTGGTTGCTGCATTTCTCCCACAATTGACACAGTCAATCCACTTTACCATATATTCTATGAAAAGCTTTAAGATGTCTCAAAGACATAATAAGGGGCTATCAAATGAAAGGATTATTACAGTATTAGGTTTTCGCACCATTGTAGTGCAGACCTGTTGTCTCAAGTGGGGGGGATATAAGAAGAAACTACACAGCTTGAAGTTATGGAGTGCCCAAATATTGTACAGAGGCCATTACTCAAATCTGCCCCCCTCTGCTTTCTTGTTTAGACAATGGTTGACCCATGAAATAAATGTAAGGGAAAATCTTCAGCGTCATTGCTATTTGAATAAATGTTTCCTAATTGTAAATATCCAGACATAGTTTGTGTTTTGTCTACTTGTGTATTAAAGATTTGGTGAGAATTTTAGTGTCTATAGATATAGATATTAAAGATTTCTAGATATGAAAGATATCTGTTCCAATTTTGGTGAATTCTGTTCAGATATCCTCCCGATGTGAAAGGCGCAATGCAAATATAATTTTGTTGTTGTTGTTAATCTGGGTTGGTATATGGGGTGAGGTGAGAGACAAAATATTGTAAAATAGGAAGTGTTGGGGTGAGGCTACTGTAGTAGTTGCTCATTTAGAAAACACAATACAGTACTTACATTATTCAAGCTTGTAATTATTCTTCTAGCATTAGAATGGCCATTGATTTCACGATAGTATTTGAAAGTAAATTGGATGAATACTTCAGGAAAATAACATTAACGATTATGGGGTAAGAGCAAACAGATGGGATTAGAGTACTGTATATGGTTCCAATGGGGAAGAGCGCACTAGTAAAATTGTGCTGAGTCAATCTCTTCGATTCTATTAAAAATGCCATTGAAATTCATGGAATGAAACTCTATTATCATCAGTCATCTGATATTATTGAACAATTATATCAACCTGGCTCAGTGGTAGCACTCTCACCTCTGAATGAAAAGGTTGTGGGTTCTCACTATCTCATAGTGCTCACTATGTGCTCATAGTGTAAGATGACGCTCCAATACAGTGCTGGGGAAGTGCTGCTGTGCTGGAGGTAATGTGCATTTCATGGCTTTTTGTGGGACATTGCTCTGCGCTAAACGGCTGTCACATTTGCCTACAAATGCATAGTCACTACACTTTACAGAAATTCCTATGAAGTGCTTTAAGGCATTTCAATGACATGAAAAGACGCCATATCAATTGCAAGGGGTTACTGATAATAACTGGAAGGGCAGTGAGTTTTGACTGTTCTGAAGTTGATGTTGGGCTTTGGGGAATTTCCTTTCACTTGCCGCTGGTTCTAGGAACTACATTCAAACTTAAATTAATTTGGTTTGTGTCTTTATTTCATTAATGAAATACTGATTTAAAAAAAAATCAAACACAATGTTAATGGCAGCTGACTGAAATGTAGGTTGTTGATGGCTGCTCAAAGCTCAATGCCTCGGGTTTAACATTGTGACAGTGTCATACTGACATGTTTTATTACTGATTATTGTGACCAGGATGCACTTCAGCAATAAGTGGTTCATAATTCTACCCATCAAGTCACGCAGTAAGAGCCATTAGACCTTGCGAGTAATATATGTCTGCAACTGATTGGTGGTTCAAATGTGCTCTATTTATATCAGTTGAGTTTGTTATTGCTAAATATTTTTAGGATTTATTTTAACAAACTGACGTGTGTTCTCCATTTCTTTGTTGTCACAAGATGGGTATTTTTCTTCCATCCAGTTATGCTCTCAGTAAAATGTCGGCCTTGTTCAGCACACATGTTTAAGAAAATTTTATAGCACTGTTTGAGAAGCTTGTGCGATGAGCAAAATGTTTTGCAGATCTTCTTTTCAATCTTAAGATGCTTGTTGGGCTGGAACCAGCCACATGGGTTTGGATAAGAGCTAATATAACTGAAATCCTGTCTCTGTAGGTTGATAAAAGAGATCCTGTTTCTTCTTGCATTTCTCAATTAAACAAGTTAAAGGCAAAAAGGATGTACAGCAACCACGTGCAAATCTACATAATGATCTGTAACGGCAGTGCAAAGATTCTTTCCGCTTGCATGTCTGTTAATTCTGAATTGAAAATGTTTAGTTGAGAGTTTTCCAGAATTCAACAAATAAACAACAGATGAAGGGGTTTAATGCTGAAGACGCCGTCTGTGTACTTGGAGACACATTTCTACGCTGTATTTTTCCGATTGCTGGAATAAATAAAGGAATCTTATGAAGATTTGCCAGTGAATCTTTGATGGTTTGAAATTCTTACGCTGTTCTAATAATGGGTCTAAAAATGTGTTTGTCACTGTGACATTCCATACTGATCATAGGCAGACTTCTGTAGTTTTTTTAAAAAAAACTTATTTCCTTTCATGTTGGGAGGCAGTATCCCTTTTGTACATGTGTTAGATTTTAAAAGTATAGAAAATTCAATCCTCTATGTTCTCTTTGAGTTTAATCACAGGAGCAATAGAGATGGCACATATCAGACATCGTGTACGGGTGCTCACTTCACCACTGTTACTAAGTCCAAAAGACTGTGACCAATTTCCTTTTTAAAAAAAAACTGATGAGAAGTGGCTGTATAATTACTGCTAAAAAGTTTGCTTAATTAGGAATATTGTTCTCTATCAAATACATGATGTGCAAATTAACCAGCTCAGAGCAAGATACAGTATTTATGAGGGGACAAGTCTAATGTCAATGAATAGTTCACAGAATCTCACTTGCAGCAATGAAAATTGAAGGAGCAATGTACTTAAAAAGCAGATTACCCTCAAATCCAATTCATTTAGAAATACTGTACTACCAGGAGGTGGCCTGATCATTACAGTGCTCAAGAGTTAGATTCAAAGAAACTTCACTCCGAATCTCAGTCTGAACCGATGTCTGCACATCAGCTTCCCTTTAAAGTCTGTGATTTGATATTCTTGATGAAGGGAGATGTTTTATGTGGGTGCATTTTTCTTTCCCCACTTGTTGACATGGTCCGTGTGGCCAAGACATGCTATTTCCTTCAGACACAGGCTGAAAGGAGGCAGAATATGAGCTAAATCTTGTATCCGTCCCACAACTAATTTTGTCTCTGAATCCACGGCTGTTTGTGGGACACTGATGTGCACATTTGACTGCCACGTTTTGCCCACAAAGTATACAGTCAATTTACTTTACAATATATTCTGTGAAGTGCTTTGAGACGCGTCGAAGACGTGATAAGGCGCTATATCAAATGCAAGGATTATTATTAAATACGAGAGGTGTTGCATGCACCAATAGACTAGCTTGGAAGAAGGGGTGGAAATTAATGGTGGAAGTATTAAAGTAGACAAACATGTACTATATTACGTTTTGAAAAGCAGCAATTCGAAAGGTGTATTCTCATGAAGTAGGCACAATATAATGCCTGGCCAGTGGTGTCCGATTAGTCAATATTCCCTCCATTGTTCACGTATTTCTGGAAAATCCATGACGCTATTCGAGTTCTTGTGGGTTCTGAGGTTGAATATCACATGGAGGGATATTTTCACAAAGTAACATTCGTTGTTTTCTGTTCTCCGTTTTGGGGCCATCAAATGAGATTTGATGAAACAGTTCCGTAGCAAGCCAGGCATCATCATTTTAGGAAGCACATCTTTGGGCATATTTGAATAGTTTTTAAGTAAAGTTTAAGAATATGCTGGTAAATTTACATGCGAATATTTATAATATGTTAGATATTGTTGTACTGCCTTGGAAACAGTTACAGATTGCTGGTGCAATGTTTTTCAATGGTATTTGAAGAAACAACAACAAAATTACATTTGTAGAGCGTCTTTCATGTCATGAGGATATCCCAAGGCGCACAAAAAGCAATAAGTACATATTAGGAATTAATTATTTAAATAAAATTAATATTGAAATGAAAAAACATTCTCCTCCTTTGTCTAAAATTAGGTTCTGCCTGGGTTTAAGAGAAAATATCATTCCAGGCTGCTTTTAGGTTAAATTAATTTTTAAAATAATACTTTCATTAAGTAATAGTGCCTTCACATAGAGAGGACGTCTGGAAGGGTTTTACAGGAGTTACGGTAAATTGCTGCGTACTCTATAAAGTATTTTATAGTTGAACAAGGCAGCCAGTTTGCGCACAGCAGATTTTTAATGGGTCTTTGGAAATACAGTATTATAATAATCCTTACTTTTCATATAGCCCCTTATCACATCTTCAGATGTCTTAAAGCACTTCAGAGAATATACTGTAAAGTGAATTGACTACATGTTCTGTCATATTTTAAACTTGAAGTTGTTTTACTTGGAAGGAGTGGGTGGCAAATATGAAACGGGACTGAAAAGGGAGCCTTGGGTTTAACCAGCCAGGGTATGTGTGCAGTTCCTCCCACCTGTAGGTAATTGACCGTAAAGGTGGAAACTAAAATGTAAGTGCTTTTAGAAGCTAAATACCATGATTTTAAACTTTTTGCTACGCATGGGTCACTGGAAGAATTTGTAAGTCATTTAAACGTTGTGCAGTACATTTATTCTAATAAGCACTGTGCAATCTCTTGAATTTGCTTCTCGTTTCTTTTTCACTCTTTAAAATATGTACTCCTAGCATCCTACTGAACACTACTGAACAGTGGCTAAATTGTTCTTTTTTTTAAGATAACTACTGACAGATTTCCACTCAAAAAAACCTGGACTGTGTGTGTGTGAGACTGTGTGTGTAAAAAAAACTTCTGATGCTCTGAAACTGTGTTTAATCTCTTTCAGATGAGCAGTAATGCAGCCAGTCCCATGTCAGGTGCAGCCAGCACGACGCTGAGTGGTGGGAGAGGATCAGCAAAGTCCACCAGCTTTATCGCAGAGCTTCAGACTATGATGTACGTAAACATCCCACACGATACACTCTTCACATCATTTTAGCCTTTAATTATAAAGGAAGTGGGACACTGCACAAAAGGGCTTTTGTAACAATATACAGATCAAAATCTGGTCCGTTCCTGCCTCCATTTGTCTTCATTACACTTCATTTGGGTTGGAGGTCAGGCGAATCATAAAGTAACATTTATGTAGAAAATAACAGCAATTTTTTTTCTGTTTTTAATGATCAATGTGCAACAGTTATTATGTTTGTATTTTATGGCTGTGTAGAAAAAAAAAGTTCAACAACTGGATAATAAGAGATTATTTAAGAGTCCTGGAGTCACTGGTTCTAAAGGAAGCCCATAGTTATGTACACAATTGAATGTGATTAATGTAAATTGCAGTGAATTCCAGCACAGTATTACATGCTTGTTATCCAGGGTATTTGTATTTCTTCCTGTGCTGTTTGGAAGTATATTGACAGGAATGTCAAAGCTGCTGCTTGTTAGGCACGCACGTTATCAGAATATGTTCTAAAGTTGCGTAGTTATCTTCTAACAACGCAAAGCTGCTTTTCCTGCTGTATGTAAAATTGCAGGAAATGACTTTCTCGAAGGAGCAAAATTACTTGGGAGTCTTTGGCGCCTCTGTGCAAGAGGAAGGTAAGGAGTTAAATGCACAAACCCAGCTGTGGAAGCAGCATAGGTGATTGAAGAACAAAGTTCACATGTTTACTTACTGTGTTGCCGTGATGAAAGTTTAATCGGAGAGGAGGTGGAGAAGGTGGTGCAGGTGAGTGGGGGGAGTGTAATCAGGAAAATGGGGATTTACAACAAAATATGAAAAATAAATCTTCACCCTTATCTCAATGTAGCACAGTAATGGGAGAATTGAAGATCCATTTTATTTTATACTGTATAAGGCACCATTATCAAAAGGCTGAAAAAGTTATATGAACTTTTCTAAGAACTTTTACTGGGAAATTTGAAAACTACTGTAGTTTTTGTAGTAAAATAATTCAGCTCTTTTTTTTAAAAAAAAACTTGCTTCTTTTAGTGCCAGCCGAAGCTCTCTTTCAATCTATGGCTGTTCGTGCCCAAAGCCTCTTTTGCTGGTCACTTAATACTTAATCAGTCTGGATAACAGCAATTTTTCTTTGAAAGTTTTCCCGATTCAATTCTGAGTGTGTGCACGCCAAAAGTGAATGTGACTTGCCATTCCAGGCACATCCATTGAAGTTTTCCTAAGTGACAGTTTGGTTAGTGAGATTTGTAATCTTTTGTTTTTCAAAAAGAAAAGTGCGACTAATTTTGTTTTTTGGTCTTGAACGCGACTTCAGGGACTAATGAAATGGCGGCTTGATCTCAGTGTGCCAAGGTAACAGACACGAAAAGCTGGAACTGGCACAAACGGATGCCAATGAGGGCACATCTGATGTTGATGATGGGAGCGACATTGTAGTGCTTTACTGTACTGAACACATACAGAAAGCGAGTGGAAACCAGAATAGAGATTGAAACTATCAAAGTAAATGTTTGTAAAAAATGAGAGATCAAAGTTGGTTTTGGCATCTCAGAACTGTATTTGGGCTGACAGGTTTGTCAGTGAATTTACAAAAATAATCATTTCCTGTTCTATTCGGTTACCATGTCTGTCTGACTTCTGCCTTCACGGAGGTCTCTAATTGAGATCACTTGTACGCAGGCATGACAGGAAACAAAAGGGCTCACGGGAAGTTGAAATCGAACAAAAGTGCTTATAATGGAAAAGAAAACCCTAATTGTAGTAAATATTAAAAAAATAAATACGGAGCCCTTTTTGGAAAGCCTTATGATGCATGTGGCAGTTCTCGCTATTTTGCATAGACCTGTAGTTACTTTGGCAATTAGCTGGAGGGACAGCTTTACGACTTTTTGCTGACTGACATGGCTTATATTTCAAAATTACTAAGAACAATCTATAAATATACATCTGCCATTGCAAATGATTCAGCTGCCAGAAATCTAGTGTGAGATATTCAGCATTGACGCCTTTTTAATTGCAGCACTGACTCTGCTTAGATGAGTAAAAACACATGTAAGGAGACTTGAAGAGAGTAAAAGCGAGGATATGTGTAAAATGACTGTAATTATTAACATACGGCACTTTTTCCAATAGAGGACACAGCGAATGTTGTGGCTGAACAGCAGTGGTAGATGAGTACTGAGAGCGGAACCACAACAATCTACAGCAGAATCTATGGAAT
Organism: Hydrolagus colliei; assembly: GCA_035084275.1. Taxonomy (NCBI): domain Eukaryota; kingdom Metazoa; phylum Chordata; class Chondrichthyes; order Chimaeriformes; family Chimaeridae; genus Hydrolagus; species Hydrolagus colliei. Next base: position 8,911,835 of record CM068744.1, on the reverse strand, counting down.
ATTTAAAGCATAGTGAACTTTGGGGTAATTTAATATTGAAAATAGCTTGAAAACATGGGAGGTCTTACATCATGGAAGTAGTACTCGGTGATTTATACATTGTGTGGTTCTTTAATGAAGATATCAAACAAGCTGCCTTAGTATTACCATTTATTAAACAGTTAATTATTGGTTTGCTATGTATACCAATATAACCATATAGCCACCAGTGAATATAAGACTGTTATCCAATATTGTCTAATATTGGAGTTAAATAATATCATACGGACCCCCTTACTAGGATTTCTAGTTTGTAATTCAATGGCACCCAGCCAATGCCTTCTATTTTTTTGTATATTTATTTTATAAAATGTTAAATTCAGCAGGCAGCCCACTGGTGCAAGATGTCAGCATTTATTTATTTAAAACTGAGCTGATGTATCCAGACCCACAGAGCGGGATGCCCCCTTGTACACTGTTGTGCTGTGCTTCTGATAATCCAATTGCTTATAAAACACAGTCATTACACTTAACAATATACACTCTGAAGTACTTTGAGATGTGCTCCCATCATGAAAGGTAATTTGATGATAATTATTTCATTATTGTTAGTAATAACATGGCCAGAGACAAGACAGTGATTTTTGTTTTGGTCAACTGGGTGTCGGACACATGCTGAAATCCATCACCAAGCTTAACTAGCTTAACTTGCAACCCACCTCACATGGAAATCCCAGAGATAGATTGTTGGAATGGAATGCACACTCTTTCCCTGGAGGAAAGCATCCTGCTTACTTAATTCAGGAAAGTATTAGACGCAAGTTTGCTGGAGCCAAGGGTTGGGAACCCCAGAGTGTGCTCTAAACCAGCTAAAAATGGATAATTTGCCATTAATAGCACTTTCTGGAAGCTTTACTACTGCTTGTTCAGCTAGGACCACTCTTTCCTGTTAGGGCTTTGGCTTAAGGGGAAACAGGAGCTGAGTGAGAAGACTTATCCCAGTGACTGCCCTTCCAAGACCTGCAGATGAGCCAGGCTCGGTGGGTTGTCATCAGCGATGCCCTGGAGGCTGCAGGCCTGCCTAGTTCAGGAACTGGACTACTGAGACTATCACAGAGGGTGGGCTTGATTGGCCTCTGTGGTGATCTGAGTTGTCCAGTTCCTGAGGCAGGCGGGTCCGCAAACATGGCACGTTGACAAACCTGTCACCTCAGAGCCAGTTCAGCTCCAAGGCAAACGTAACATTAAAGTTGCAACAATAATGAAATATTCTTGTTGTTGCTGTTACCGCCCTAGGAAGATAGTCGTAGGGACAGGTCCTTTGACATCTGAGGAGGGTGGGTCTGAGCTGGAATACATATTCTGGATAAAATCCAGGCATTGGCTTTGTCATGGCCAATGGTTTCATTGAGGGCTTACATCATGAGGGCTTCATGAATCACCAGGTTGAAAGCCTTGAGGAAGTTGATGAATGCAACAGAGGTGGGTTTCGCCTCAGCCTCATGATGCTCTGTGATCTCATACAAAGTCACAACCTGTTTCATACATTCCTCACAAGGACAGAAGCCAGCCTACCCCTCCCTGATCAAACCTTGAGCCTTCAACTTACTGATTAGGCCATCTCTAAAGAACCATAGCTAATTTATCTCATTCCAACCAGGCACTGAGGCCAATTTGTGGCACCTCTGCTGGCGCCCCGGTTGAGATTGGCTAATACAGCACAGACTGGAGATCGAAACTGGAACCCTTCTGCACAGCTGAGCTAGCATTTAGATTTTTAATGAATAAGTTTTTTTTTGTCTGCCTGGCCTAGAAGAAAAGCAAACAAAAATACTCCACTATTACAAATGTTTACAAGGAAAACATGCCTCCAGTCTCCTGTTAGCCAGTAGAAACCCACATTATTTATAGTTTTTTATGAAGTTCAAAATACATATTGGAGTCTACAGCTATTCTTGTGTGGTTTTTATTTCAACTGTGCGGTGAAACTGAGTACAAGGATCCTGAGGGGTCCAAAAAATACTTTTAGAATTAACTTGCCAATCTGCTTTGTATGAAACATCTATACATTACAGTAGTAACAGAACAGTGAGTCTGTGTGTATGGGGAGCGGGAGAATAAAGAAAGAATACAACATGCTGCCCTTTTTTTAAAGCTATTGAAAAGTATTGAATTATATTTTGTGGCACTGGCAAATATCCTTAAAGGATCTACACTTTTAGTTTTAATTGTTGCAGTCGCAGTTATCAACCATGCATCTAGTGTCCAAATGTTAGGCCATGAACACATATAGCCAGTTGGATGCAGTTGTACTTGTGGAACTGTGGCTGCTTTTTGGTGGTCACTTATCAAGTTAAATTATTCCATTGGCAACTTTAGCTGTTTTTCTTTGCATGTAAGCTGCAGAATAATGGCTCTTCTTTTCTATAATCTATTTTGAGAATTGTGCTTTTGACTCCTCTAAAGTTCCCTCTCTTGCTCCTCTTAACCTTCATATATGCCTTCCCACATGCTCTTTCTCACTCTGTTTAAATGAAATCTAATGTTACTGTTTCTGATACTTAACTCATGCTCTATTCAAATTAACACTGATAATTGATTCAAATAAGTGAACAAGGTGATTTATTTTCCGATTGCTCCTCTTTTGCATTTAACTCATTGCCTCCCTAAACAGTTTTTTTTAATATGTAAATTTGGTGCCTCCTAACTAAAAAAAATCCTCTTGACTTGCCCTGTTTCTTTTTTGCACAGTTGCAGTGTAGAAAACCACTGAGTCTCAGTCCATCTCCTTGGCTCTACTTTTGATTTAAAAAAAATCCCCTTAGTTCATTTCAAGATTTGCTAATTATATATTCTAGCCTTTTAAAATTTCATCTTTCAAAAAGGGGTTTGATTGAAGAAGTCCCTTCAGCTCATTTGATCTCATTTTGCAGAATACTAACCTTTCATCAGCGCCAAGGGGCGTCTTCACTACGTGAAAGGCCCGATACAAATGTACGGTAACTTTGTTGTTGTTATTACCATCTTCCCTTTACAGAATTGAACTTTTTTTTAATGAATCTTTTGCATGATACTGTACCAATGTGCTGGAGTTGTTTCTGTTTGACCCTTGATGACCCAGACATTTTTACACCAGTCTAGAGCTTAAACGTTTTAGAGTCCCTACATAAAATATAATGTGACATCTTTAGGAATAGTTTTGTTTAACTGTCATAGGTTTTATCTCTGTGATACAAGGAAAACAACAACAGTATGCCAAAGTTCTGATCAGTATTATAGAAGTCATTAAACCCACTCAGTTGAATTCCCCAGACTGCCTTTTTTGTGTAATTTAGGATTTTTATAGTTTGTTAAATGCTGGGTATGTACTTCTGACTCAGACATTACAGCTAGTCTGTCTGTAGAGCACTCAAGCTCACAAAGAGTTCGCTAGAGGAAAGAGTTAAGACTGTAATAACTGATTGCACTGCAAACCGCTTTCAAAAATGTTTTATTGCTGTTCGTTTTCTAATGTCCAATGTATGCTTTAGGATGAAGTCCTTTGAACCAAATGTAAAATTTATGACCGATTCAAATTAATATAAATACTGTACCAACATACAATGTGTGTATATTTTAATTCTGCTAGTCAAATAGTTTTTTCATCACATCTCTTGTTATTATTAACGTTGCAGTGACTTTGTTTTGGGTTTCCCAATTGCCATATGTTTACCAAAAAAGACTTTCTTTTTTGGGCTTGTTTTTCCTGTTTGATTTCAACAACAACAACTTGCACTTGTATGCTGAGATGGGCAATGTGGTGGAAGTGGAGGAAGGCGGTCCTAGTCAGGGACTGGATGTGGGGGAAGGCAGGACAGCTGTGGCTCGAACCCGACCTAAACAGTCACACACTGGTTCCCTCGTGCATCGGTTTGTCACCTCCGCTTGGTTTACTCTAACCCACTCCTTGCTGGTCTCCCCAGCTCCACCATCCAAAAGATCCAGCTGATTCAGAACTCTGCAGCACACTGACCAAACTCCGTACCTCATCTCACCAGCTCTGGCCAGGCTTCACTGCCCACCCCCACATCACTGAACGGATCGAAATCAAGATTCTCACACTCGTGTTCAAATCCACTCACTCCATGGAACCTCCCTGACCTCTCCGATCTCCTCGCTTCCCAATCCACCTCCCAGCACCTCCACTCGACTGGAACTGGCCTCCTGCTCATCCCTCGCATCCTCCGCCCCACCATTGGATGTTGCTTTTTCAACCACACTAGTGTTCTGGCCAACAATCCTCCAAATAAAATTAGGGATTCAATTGGGCTATTTATGAGACATTGACAGGCACAAATGGGCTGCCACATTCATCTACAAACTACACTTTGCAGTATATCCTGCGTATTTTGAGACTTCAGGTGTGACAGGCACTATATCAAATATAAGGATTATTATTATATTTTTAAGCAACTGTATTAGGTGAAGCACCGTGTGACAACAGGAATTGTTGCAGACGTGATTGCACTGGCTCATTTGACGGTTTCAACATAATTTAGTGTGAATGCTTCATGGTATACTTTTATTCTAGCTCCACTTGCAAATTCCTTTGATGTGACTCATTGCATTTCCCAGGACTACATGGCTTTTTATGATATTGCATACAATATGTTCAAATATTGACCAAAGGTGTTTTTAACCTGATAGGCACTTTTTATTTAAGTAGGTGCATAGCATCCAGTAACAACGGTGTTAGAGCTAAAGTGTTTACTAAACAGATCAACTGATAAAGATGTACTTTTGTTCTTTTAAAAAGAATGTTGGTATGTTGTTAAAAAGAGAATTTAGAATACTGTGGTTGAGCATGTGGGTGACTTATCTGGGGCAGTAACAGATTTTCTAAAATAGTTTAGAACTTTATTATTCAGTAGAACGATGGTCAGTATCATTCTGCAAATGGCTTCCAAACTGGCTGCTTTGCAACTGTAAAAAAAATTATCCATTGGCATTGCTAATATATTTTGGCAAAGTACTTATGGATGGCTGTTAATATTAGGGAATGAATACGGTCCAGGCAAAGCTTGTTTGTGGGAAACTTTGCCACAACAATTTCAAAGCTCTTTTCAATATTTCCCCTGAGTAAAGGCTGTTATCTAGGATGAAGCTGGTTGAAATTTAGATAATTTGAAGCATATTTGGAATTTTTGGAATGGTTGTCACAATGAAGTGAACAATTGGATTGTTTGAAAAGTGACAATTGTTGTGGGATGTTTAGCATTAAGCACTGTGGCTCGCCAGCCCTCATCCTGACTGCAATAAATGAATAAGTAAAGATGTTTCTGAAGAAACCATACCATAGATTGATAATGAAATTAATGTCTGTGTTAAATCCACTTAGTAAGGGCTTAAACCCAAACTCGTTGGTTGTTAAACAAACAGCTGGTGACTGTTCTTCTTGAGGGGTACTGGTGGTGGGGAGGAGAGAGAGAGGTAAGTGGAGTCTCCTTCAAGCTGAACTGGCTCCAAGGTGAAATGTTTGGCAATGGAATATCAGAATCGAGCCAACCCTCTGTGTTGGTCTTAGAAGTCTAGTTCCTGAGATGGGCAGATCTGCAGTATTCCAGGATGCTGCTGCTGACACCACAGCCAGCCTGGCTCACTGGCAGGAATTGGAAGGCCAGACCAGTCATTGGGGATAGGGAATCTGCCCACTCAGCTCCTGTTAACTTTGCAAGTCAAAGCTCTAAAGGGTAGGATGTCCCTCACTGGACAAGCGATGAGAAAGCTGCCAGATAGTGCTATCAATGACAAGCTATGCAGTTTAGCTGGTTAGACTCCAGCAGTACATCAACGCAAACTCTAGAGTCCCATGCATTGGCTCTTGTCAACCTGTGCCTAATTCTTTCCAGAAATAGACAAGTGAGATTCATCACTTCCAGGGGAGATTGCACATTCCATTGGAACAATCTATTTCTGCTGTAGGTGGGAAGCATGGAATTCTCAATTTGGTTTTGGATATTCTTGGTGATGGTGATGGGCTTTCTGCATGTGACAAGACACCCGGATGTCCAAAAAAAAAAGTCTGTTTTAAGTAAAGCACCAAATAGCGTGACCGCATATTTCCTCCAAATGTTTTATTTATTTCTTTGTATTGCAGTAAAAATGTTCAGACAGAAAACCTTATGTTTGGCTGGCCTCAGTGCCCTCTCAGACATCCATGAATCGAGTAGATTGAAGGATGCAATTTGCCAATAGTATTGTGTCATTCCCAGTGCAGCTACACGTGGGCTGCCTGGAAAGATGGGGTGTATCATAGTGAATCAGAAACATGGGTTTGTGTTCTCAGTGGCAGGCATGGGTCAGTGCATGTTATTGGGGCGTATCCCATTTGCTTAAAAACTAATGATCAGCATCAAATTGCTTTCGCTGAATTATGCTGCCTGTAGTAGTGGAGCTTGATCAATTTGATTCACACCTGCTGCATTATGCCTTTCAAAGTTTGAATGTTGAGTTAAAGAGTTACCATGAGTATGTGTGTGTGAGAGAGAAAGGGAGAGAGAGAGATGAAACATTCAATAAAATATGATACTAATTTGGCATCCTCATATGGTATCAATTGGAGTTCATTTTTCAAAATTCCAAACACATAATCAAAGTACAGTATGGCACATTGTAAATTGTATTCAGAGCAGCAGCATCTAGAATGTTTGTGTATGGAATGGGGGGATTGAGTGCCTGTGTGCGGGTGTTAAACTCACTAATTTACCGCTTCAATTTTATTTAGCTTTAAATGATTATCTTGCATCAGCCCAGTGTATATTTCCTTATCATTTTTTTCTTATAGTTGTCTAAAGAACATCGTAGAGAGAGGTCAAACTGAATTGAACAATGAATAATACGCAATTCTTGGTTGGAAAATCCCTGAAGGATTGAAAAGGTGTTACATGCTTTCTTTAAGATGTCTTGAGGGAGGGACATAAGAGAAAGAAGATTTAGATTTTAACACAAAACATTATTGAATGTTTATTGGGCTATTATGTATTTCATGCATTTAATTATCCCCATAAAGTAAACAGAAGCAGTAATTACTAGTGCTGTTGCCTTGTATATCAGTGAGTTGTGAATATTCACACAGCAAATATTAACATCAGTATTATCTGCTGATCAAATACCTGTATTGAGTGACTCATCTTAACTTCCACATAATAATTTGTACCACAAAATAATTTGAAACTTAATTATATTTGAAGACAAATTTGAAGCCTAATTATATTGAGGCAATTGTTCAAGTATGACAAATCAATCCACATGTACTTCTTGCCCTTTTCTATTTTCTATTCCTCAATCATCTGTTTCTCTTTAAGAAACTTGTACATACCGTACTCTATTGTACAATATGGTTTCTCTTCCAGCCCCTGCACTGACTTGTTTGGTGTTCCTCAGGAATCTGTCCTCGGTCCCTTCTTCTTCAACCTCTACATGCTCCCGCTTGGTGACATTATCTGCAGACATGAGGTTAACTTCCACATGTACGTGGATGACACCTAACTATCTCTCTGGCTCCACCCTTGACTCCAGGAGAACTGATGTCCTGACAGACATCAACAAAAACAACAACAATAAAATTACATTTATAGAGCGCCCTTCACATTGGAAGGACGTCCCAAGGCTTGAATGAGAGCCAACTTTCTACAGCTGAATATCTGTAAGATTGAGGCCCTCCTGATTGGCTCGCACCAGCGCCTCTGCATCTTAGGCAGTGGCAGCATTAGTATTCACGGATGAGCACGCCACCTCACCCAGCCAGTCAGGAACCTGGACGTCATGTTTGACCCTCAACCTTCTCCCTCATATCCTTGGGATGTCCCGCTTTGCCTTCCACCACCTCCGCAACATTGCCCGACTCCGCAACTGCCTCACCCCTCAGGCCGCTGAAACCCTTATACATGCATTCGTCACCTGAAAGCTCGACTACAGAAACTCCCAGCCTCCCCAACTTTTCCCTCCATAACCTGCATATCATCCAGAACTCTGCTTGTGTCCTCTCTCGCACCAGACTCCGTGACCCCATGACTCACACCTCGCCCTGCTCCACTAGCTCCCACATCCCTCAGATGATGGAATTCAAAATCCTTGTCCTTACTTTCAAAGGTCTCTATGGCCTTGCCTGCTTCTACCCCTCTGCCCTCTCTCATCCCAACCCTGCCCCCTCCACACCCAGGTGCTGATCCCTGACTGTTCAGCACCTTCGAATATTCTCCTGATGTGAAAAGAGCTTTAGAAATATAATTTTGCTCTTGTTGTCTATCAAATAGTTTATGCTCTCTAATATTGCAATGACTAGTTTTCCTAATACTGTACTGAGAGTGAAAGTGCAGCACAAACTGATATTGGTCAACAAACAATCCATAGAAATTACGCCTGGGTACAAGAGTGCAGAAATGAGTCTGAATATAAATGGCTGGAAATCTGCTACGCATGCTGTTTATACCAAGTACTCCCTACTTCCTTTGCATTTCTATCTCCACGGTCCTCCTAAGCACCTGTAATTTAATGTACTTGGTACAAAGACACACCTTATATTTATCTCAGTGTATTACAGTTCTCTGGAATGAATGCTACAGGTACAGTATTTGCTCACAATCTGAACAAATAATCAATCTTTTCAAATTTCCTTTGTCTGTGCCTCGTGGACCCTAATGGCTATACCACACAATTTGATTAAAAATAGAGCAACATTTAGTTCATATTGGTTTTGTCGTTACTAACATGAACATAGCAATAGTAAGCCCCTCATTGGGATTTTATGGCTAAATTTGTCTTCAGATGGGAACAGTTTTTTTTGCTTAAGTTAAATTAAACATCGTGGAGTCCTGTAGCTCAGTGGTTAGAGCACTCGTCTTAAAAGCGAGAGTACTGTGTTCAATTCCAGGCAGGGTGAAACCTTCGGCAAATTTCCTTACTCCACACACTTGATAATAATCCCTCAAAAAAACCAATAAAAATTGGTCATTTCAATCCACAACTGTTTGTGGGACTCTGCTGTGTGCGTTTTGCCCACAAATGTACAGTCAACTTTACAGTATATTCTGTGATGCGCTTTGAGATGTCTAGAGGACGTGACAAGGCACTATATAAAATACAAGGATTATTATTATTGAATTAGTTATAACTTGAACAAAACTGTATTATATTAACATTGGCTCATTTTGAATCTCAATTGTAACATGCCACCTCTTGGAATTGTTTTTCTTCAATTTTACAAAAAAGTTGAGTACAGTGTTTGAAAGTAAAGTGCTATAAATTGTAACGTGTGTTGTCTCTGAACATTTTGGTGAGGTTATCGGGCCGTCAAACTGAAATTTTTTATGACTGGGAATTAAAATTTCAACACCACATATTTTGAACCAAATTAATGTTCAACTATTCTACAAGCTCGGTAGCCCACAAAAAAAAACTTTCACCCACAATATAAGGTCACCAGTGCTTAATAAAATCAACTGTCATTTTCAGTCACTGACAGACACCTGGCTATGTGTATTCAATAGTTAACCACATGTAGAAAGTTCCACAGTCTTTGCTCCAATCGAAAGTTTTGTAGAATTAGCCAGTGACTGTGATAATAATAATAATCCTTGCATTTTGATATAGCGCTTTTCACGTCTTCTAGATGTCTCAAAGCACTTCACAGAGTATACTGTAAAGTGAATTGATTGTTTATTTGTGGGTGAAATGCGGCAGTCAATTGTGCACAGCAGCGTCCCAGAAACAGTCGTGGATTGAAATGACCATTTTATTATAAATTTGTTTTGGACGGATTATTATTAGGCATATGGAGTAAGGAAACTTGTCCAAGGTTTTGTCCTGACCTGCTTGGATTTGAAGCACAGCTCTCACGCTTGTAAGGCGAGTGCTCTAACCACTGAGCTGCAGGACTCCACGTGCAAGTAATAGTGCAATTAATTATTTTGCTCTAAGCTCATAGAACGTTTTAGACGAATTGTACTTGAAGTTCAAAAGGCAAATTACTGCAGATCCTGGAAATCTGAAATAAAAACAGAAATTGCTGGAACACTCAGCAGGTCAGGCAACATCTCCAGAGAGAGGAGAGTGTTTCAGGTTGATGACGAAAGGTCGTCAATTGATGTTGTCGGACCTGGTGGGTGTTCCAGCAACTTCTGTTTTTATTTGTACTTTAATTTCAATGTTTCTGGAATAGTTACAGTGGAAATGATGTGCAAAGCGGTTAAATGATTCGATCGAGAAATCCACCGCAATACTGCACTTTCTACAATCGAATAAAACTAAATGGGGAACACGGTGCTAAAAATGCACTAAACAGCGACAAACTTTAACAGCATATATTGAATGGAAAAACAAAGATTTAATTATGTTACAAAAATGCTGCAGATACTGCAAATGTGGAGACCGGTTGCTGAGTGGTTAGAGCACTCGCCTCGCAAGCGAGAGGCCTGGGTTCAATTCCCGGCTGGGGCAAAACCTCGGATAAGTTTCATTACTCCACACGCCGATAATAATCTCTTGAGATTAAAAACAATAATAAATTGGTCCTTCAATCCACGACTGTTTGTTCGCAATTGGCTGGTTGTTCGCACTGCTGTTCGCAATTGGCTGCTGCGTTTCGCCCACATATATACATCAATTTACTTTACAGTATATTCTGTTAAACGCTTTGAAATGTCTAGAAGATATGAAAAGCGCTATATAAAATACAGTACTATTATTATCTGAAATAAAAAGAGAAATCACTGGGAACACTCAGCAGATCAGGCAGATCTATGGAGAAATGAAAGTGAATCAATGTTTCGGCTCCACGGCTGTTCTGACGAAGGGTCGTGGATTCAAAATGTTGACTCTCTTTCCTTTTTCCATAGATGCTGCCTGACCTGCTGAATGTTCCCAGTGATTTTTCTCATTTAGTTATGTTAGTTTGAATGCTGCATTTGTGTGATTTGATGTTGGTATATTGCTCTTGTTTGTGAAAACATCTCAACCTCTTGATGTTTATCAATCGGCTCTATGCTGTATGTTAAAATTACAAACCAATTGTGTGGGTGGCAGTGGGAGTGGTAGTCAATGAAGAGAATTTTTCCTGGTTGTACAGGAAACCAGGTTGAGTAATTGTAATAATCCTTGCATACGGTACAGCATCTTTCAAGTTGGGAGCACGTACCAAAGTGCTTCACAGTTCAACGTTCTGTGACTGCACTTGTAGGCAAAATGCAGCAGCCCAACTACGTACATTTTGACTTGAGTTGAATGTTAACCTTACAAAGCACAGACAAGCCTGGATTACTAATATTTTGCACTGTTAACACTGTGAAGTGGAAATTAAGATAACTTCTGAGAGATCCTAATCCAGATCCAGCGTCTTGGGAAGTCCTCCCGACATGAAGGGCGCTATACAATGCAATTTTGTTGTTGTTGTTGTTGTAATCCTACTGATAATTCTGCTGGGCAACAAACGTGATAGTTGATTGTTTTGAAACAAAGAATAGAGGGATCAAAGGATATGGGGATAAGGGCGGGTAAATGGCATTAGGTTAGAAGATCAGCATGATCTTATTAAACGTTGGGGCACGCTTGAGAGAAAGAATGGCTTACTCCTGCTCCTATTCCTTATGTTCTTATGAAATTAAAACAGTATTATTTACTTTTGATTATGTATAACCAAATCATACAGTGCATTCTGTAGCATTGTAAAACACTCTGCAGGCTATTTGTACAGTAGTTTCTGTAATTGAACCACAATAATTCTCAAAGGTCAAACATAATGCAGAGCTATAACAGCCTTTTAATCTCTCAAGAGAAAGTTCGCACCACAATCTTTTGCTCCTGAAGGAAACAGAGCAAACCTTTAGAATATTTTTCTACTCCACATAGATACTCTTGAGCCCTGGACTCCACAGCCAATGACCCCCACAACACACCCTCATAATGTCATGTGGAGGATTTTAAAAAATCTCTTTTTACTTGTATTCCTATAACCTCCACATCCATATTGTACAATTTAACTGATATGCAATTCTTATGTACCACGACAACAAAAGCAACTAGACATTTATATAGTATAAATAGTCCTTCACGCGTTTAGAATCTTTGAGTGCTTAATAGTGGTGGGATTTTTGCTGAGGCGGAAAGGAGTGGAGTGACTGAGGGCACGGTTGAAGAGGAAAGTATTCTCTACCACTTGCCTCACAATGCTTGAAGTTATGTATGCAAAGGTTAGGTTGAATTTTACAAGCTGCACAAAACACCAGAGAATTTCATTGTAAAGAGGATGTGGGATATGGGTGAGTTGATAATAATGTGGAAACATCAGCTTTGAGGGAATTGTAAGTTGGTAAACATTGTCAATATTTTCTTTAGTTAAAATCATGTTGCTTCCTAGTCATTATTTTCCAGCAGGATTACATGTTTTTTGTGAAGTAAAAAGAAATATTCAGCAGAATCGGTTTCCACACATTTTCCATATGGATTCAATTTGGCAAGTTTTGTAAATTAACAAAACTAGCCATGACAAGCACAATGTGTATTTTCACAATGTGTTTTTTTTTTCTATTTCTCATTTGTTGGAGTTGGTTAACTTTTTCCATTTGTTGGCACAAAGAGAAAACTCTCACCAAGTCCTCATGTTTTAGGTTTTTTCAAAGTTCGCACCATTGACTTTCAAGATCCTCACACTTACGTACAAATCATTTCAACAAAATGATTTGTAATCATTTCACACCCTAGCACTTCCCTACCTCTCTGACCTGCTTACATCCCACTCCACTAACCATCACTTCCTCAGCTGGCTCCGGCCTTCTACAGGTAACTCGTCCCTTCTGGTCCACCATCAGCAGCCTTGCTTTCAGCCATAAACTCAGTCTCAATCCCTCTGCCTTGCCATCTTCAGAGGGATGTGTAGAAGGCAAAGCCAGTTGAACAAAGGGAGGCAGGACATGAAGCGATTTGTACATGAGTTTGTTTGAGTGTCTTGGAATTCATCCGTTCTGCGATAGTAAGCCACTGGAGCCTAGCAAAGACTGGAGGACATGGCTGGAGGAGTTCTGAATTAATTCCGTTTTATGATTGGTGGGAGTGGGGAGACCATTCGCCCATCTGACGGATCGCCCATCTCTGGCAATACCTCACCCCAAAAGCCGCTGAAACCATGTCCATGTGTTTGTCACCTCTCGGCTAGACTATTGCAATGCCCTCCTCTCCGGTCTCCCCTCCACCACAATCCACAAAATCCATCTGATTCAAAACTCTGCTGCCTGCATTCTCATCCGCACCAAACTTCCGTCCCCCATTACCCCAGTCCTTGCCGGACTTCACTCACCCTTGTTTTCAAATCCCTCCACTCCTCTGCATCCCCTTATCTCTCTGATCACCTCTCTCCCCAAACCAGTACCCGCTGCCTTCGCTCCACCGGGTCTGGCCTCCTCCATGTCCCCCGAATCCTCCGCTCCACCCTCGGTGGCCGTGCCTTCAGTCACTATGCCCTGAGGCTGTGAAACTCCTTTCCTCACTCCCTTCATCTCTCCCCCTCTCTTCCCAGTTTCAGGTCACAGCTAAAGACCTTTTTCTTCAACCGAGCCTTTGGTCACCTTTCTACCCCTGCCCCTGGCTCGGTCCCGGGATCCGTTACTGTGAAGTGCTCTGAGACACCGTCCGGCCTGGAGGGTGCTATATAAATCAAAGTTGTTGTTGCTGTTGACCAGCAAAGAGGAATGCTTGGGAAAACTGAGGTGGGAGGTGACAAATACATGGATAACAACAACAACCACAAAATTACACATATAGTGCCTGTCACGTCAGGAGGATGTCCCAAGGGTAAGGATTTCAGCTGTGTTGGGTGTGAGGTATGGCTGGAGGTGGATAATGTGGTAGAGGTGGAGAAAACGGTCTGGTAGGGACCAGATACGCGATAGGAGGGACAGCTCGGAATCAAACCTGATGCACACTCAGGCTGTACAGTGTTTTTGTCAAACCACAACTGGAGTGCTGCACACGGTTCTGGACACCACGTAATAGGGGGCTGCCCAGATTCTAGAGGCAGCACAGAGAAGAGTAACCAGAATGATTTGCAGGGTTAGAGGATTGAGCTTTGAACCACCATTAGACAAGCTAAAGCTCTTCAGTCTTAAGAGAAGAGACTCGGAGAGGACTTTGCAGAGGTGTATACAGTAACATTTTAAATGGGATTAAAACGGTAAACTCAGAACAATACTTTATGATGCACAAAGACAGAACAACAGGACATAGATTTAGTTTTGGAATATAAATGGCAAATTAAGGACAGATACCAGGAAGTCTGGTTGAGGCCCGGATACATTTAAAAAGAAGCTGATAGTGATGGAGAACAGGAGGTTGGCTATTCAGGAAGGATGAGATCAGGTGGGCAAAGAGCCTACTTCATCCACAGTACTCATTTGAAGACAGCACTTCCAACAATGCAGCACTCCCCCAGTACTCCCCCAGCCGAGACTGAGAGTTCAAAGTCCCAACAAGGGGCTTGTGATTTGAAGTTGAGAGTGCTACAGACTGAGTCAGACTGATAAACCAAAGTTAGTTTTGAACATTTTCAAAATGTTTTGTATTTTTTAAACTATCTAATGCAAAAAAAGGAAAACTCCACAATAATTCACAAGTCTTTAATTTCAGTGTGTAACTAGCAAAATATGACTTATGAACATTTGTCATAACCATATGGAACCTTCTGTTGGTGTTAATCAAATCTCTTACAATTTGTACTTTATATATTCTAAATACAGTACACAGAGGAGCATTATACCAGGTGTTTAGTTAACCACTGTTAAAAGGATTGCTGCACACCATGTACCACAATATTAGTTTGGGTAATTCTATCAGGAAAAAAACGAACATTTTTGACTCACAGTTTGCAGACATTTCTTTTCAGTAGAATCATTGAATATTCTAGCACACGAGGAGGTCCATAGCGCCAATTTGCCTGTGCTGACTCCCTAAAAGAGTTGTCCTTTCTTTCTCCAATAACCTTTTATATTTTACTTTTCAATTTTGATAGAACTGATTTTCTTTTAAAATTAGTCATTTTCCAGTTTCTGTTTAGTGTGTGCCAGCAAAAAGGAGATTCTAAGAAGAATGTTGGATTACTGATAAATTGATGCCACCTTCCATGAAGACTAATTTGTGCGTTTGACTTGGTATCATCCTAGGTTTTTGGCATTTAAGGTTTCTTTTTCATAGCTTGGGTATGAATCCATTGAAAATTTAATTTCTAATTAATTCTAGCCGTTTGCTACTACAATATATCTGTATTAATGTGTGCTAGTTTTTACCCTTTTGAAAAGGCTGCTTTGCTTTGTGACATAAACTGTATTAAACTTGACACCCACTCGCATTACTACAGCCACTTACTGTACTTAGTCATCACATGAATGGGCACATCATCTCTCAGTAACATGACAGTTTAATATTGAGTCAGCTATGCTGTGCCTTTTTATGCGAATGACCTTTTTACGTCTCAACATGAAAAGCAAGTACTGTATACTATAGTGTAAAATGTTTGTTGCTTGTGCCATTATCTGCACTGTAGGAGTCAGTCTTGTGACTGACTGTTTCAGATTCATTGCAAATTAATCTGTCTTGGTCAACATCTGTGAACACTGTATTTCAGTTTTTTTTTCTTACAAATTATTGGAACAGTTCTATTTTTATTGAGATTGTTGAATGCCTTATTGAAGTTCAATGCAGTAAGATTTTTTAGACAGCACAAGGGTTCTCCAGTTCATTTCAATCTGTGGTTGCACAACCGCGTAGAAGAGCAAGATCTTGTGAGTTTTGATGTGTCTGCCAACGTCAAAGTGATTCCTTGGTAATAACAGTCAAGCGTAGTGACTGTTTAGCCATAACAAAGAACTGATTGGAACATGTTGCAGTAATAAATCGAGGGCCATTTGTATACAGATTAAAAGTTTCCAACTGATCTCTAAGTCTTAGCTTTTAAGGGGTTCTCCATCGCCACCATTGCCGAGCTTGGCTATGTGACAGCTTCTGTGTCAGTGTGGCTCAGTTGGTAGCACTCTCGCCTCTTAGATAGGATGTGGGTTCAAACTCCATTCTGGGACTTGGAACTCATATACACCAATCTAGGCTAATGTTCCTGTGCAGTGCCGGTGGGAGTCGAGCATTGTTGGACGTGCCATCCTGTGTATGAAACATTAAATTGATCTCCTATTTGCCATCAGGTGAATGTATCGATCCTGTGGCACTATTTAAAAAGAGAAGGGGGTTCCTGCTGGTATATATCCTGGTCAACAATCCTTCAGATAAAATAGATCTTTCATATCATAGCTGTCTGGCACATTGCTGTGCACAAATTAGCTGCTGTGTTTGCCCACAAAAAAAATACTGTTACTCACTTTCCAGTAAATCCAGCGAAGCACTTTTGTGAGATGTTCTGATGTGAAAGCTGTGAGGTATTTTCCGTAAATAGTTGTAAAACCTTAAGGATATTGATTATTATTGGTTGGTCACCAAGATGTTGAGGGAAACAGTCGGAAGGGGGAGTGGGTGGAGTAAGGGTGATTTACCTGTCTGGTACACGTGCTTTCCCTTTTGGCCGAAATCAGGGGTTTAGTGCTGCGGACTGCAGTCTGTGTTCACTACCAAGGGGCGCTCAGGTTAAATTTCCGTAATTCACTCACAGAAATAATCCTCTTGAACAGATTGTCCAGTGAAACAAAAATTGGTTCCAGGTGGGACATATTGTTCAAAGAACTTAATTACTGCATGATTTTGCAGCCCTGTGGATGTTTTATGCCACCTGGGACCATTTGGGGGACTGAGAAATTTGTCCGTGCA
Organism: Hydrolagus colliei; assembly: GCA_035084275.1. Taxonomy (NCBI): domain Eukaryota; kingdom Metazoa; phylum Chordata; class Chondrichthyes; order Chimaeriformes; family Chimaeridae; genus Hydrolagus; species Hydrolagus colliei. The sequence continues at coordinate 8,895,023 of CM068744.1, read as the reverse complement.
GGGAGGGGTTTGTCCATCAATAGGCGGGGAGAAAGATGACAAAATTTCACTATTAGTGTGATAAAACAAGGGGTTAATAATGAACCTGGCATTCAGAAGAGCTTGTCAAGTGAGTAACTCGGTCTTGTGTGGGTGGTAAATAGGCAGAGAGAATAGTGCTGGGTTCAGCTGTTTGTGGTGAGAGACGAGCACAGAGTCGTGTTTACTTAGAACTTATTCGTCATCACATCACCAGACAAACCTCTTAAGGGTAATTTTCTGCAGCAAGAGTTTGAATTGGTATTATGTCGTGATTTGAGCCCCTCGGGCCATTATTTTGAGATAGGGCTACTGACTGAGAGTTGAGTTGTTTTCCAACTTTTATTTGTAGTACGAATAGCCTCTGCTTGTTTATACAGAGTTCCGATAGAACAAGTCCCATTTCGAAACAAGCAGTAATGAGTTGGTTTGTTGACTTGTTGGTTAACCAGGCTGCAATTTGGAGGCTGAGAAGTATTTTTAACAGTCATTGAATATTTGTTTACCAGAAATTGGTTTCAGGATGAGCTGAGACATGCAGCGTGCTACACATTTAACTCTTAGCTCACCCACCAACAGTTATCAAGGCTTGCAAGACTTTCCAAAAAAACATTGCTTCTTTAAGCTGAATATTAAAAAGAAGTCGAAACTTGAGTGTCACAATTAGATTTAGTTGAAATGTTTTTGATGATACTTGGATAAGCAGGCTTGAAACTACACTTCACCAAGCTTCTGATACAATTTAGGCTATAGAAATAAGGTGTAGAATTTGGCCATTCAGTCAATTTTGTCTGTGCTGGCTCCCGCAATCCTTTCAGTCCCTGAAATCTGCCCTTTCCCTACACCCCAGCATTTTTTATTACTGGATTGGATTGAATTATCTGATAGCTGGAGTCTGTAAATTAGCTGCAGCATAATAATAACAACCTTACATTTGATATACAGTAAAAGCCCGTTTATCCGGCACCCGTGGGATCTGGCCAATGCCGGTTAAATCGCCTGCTGGATATTCGGGCGGCCCGTGGCCAAAAACCCACAACAAAAAAAGTTCTTTTAACACACACCATACACACCAGACTAAATAATAACAGATACCGTAAATACCCGCGTATAAGGCGCCCTTTTTTTCACATCGGAAGATCTCGAAAGTTGGGGTGCGCCCTATACGCAGGTACAAGAAATTTTGAGCCTCGGAAATACAGTAAACAGGAGGGGCGGCCAGCGCGCTGTCAGCCGGGGTTTGGTCAGTGTCCGGCGGGGGTTGGGGGGAGCGGGTGATGGGGCTTCGGCCTCGGCCGCCCGGGCAGCGGCAACAGCAGCGGACTTCAGTGCCGTGCCTGCTGCCTGCCTTCAGCCTAACCCAGTCTGCCTCCCTCCCTCTCCTGCCTCCCTCCCTCCCTCCCTCCCTGCCTGCCTGCCTCTCTCTCTCTCTCTCGCTGCCTGCCTCTCTCCCTGCTTGCCTCCCCCTCTCTCTCTCTCCCTCCCTGCCTGCCTGCCTCCCTCCCTCCCTCCCTGCCTGCCTGCCTGTCTCCCTGTCTCCCTCCCTGGCTGCCTGCCTCCCTCTCTCCCTCCCTACCTACCTGTCTCTCCTGCCTCCCTCCCTTCTGCCGGCAATATCATCGAAAATGCTTCAATTTTTTTTCACCAAGAAAAGGTAAAAAGTGGGGGGTGCGCCTTATACGAGAGTGCGCCTTATACGCGGGTATTTACAGTAATAACAGAATATTGTATTGGTACTTATTGTTAAAACTACTCTCTTGCGCTTCTCATCTTTACTGATTGAGGTTTACAGTCCAGCGATTCTTTTTTAGATGGAGGACCCCAAGCGGGTGAAAAAAATGGCAGCGCGATTTTAAAGTTGCTCGACTTTACTAGCGGCAAGCCTATAACCCTATTAGCGGCAAACTGAAATATTGCACCTGCGTGACAATGTGGGTTATCGGCTAGCGTTATTGGCTTGCTGCTACCGGCTTTAAAATCTCGCTCCGTTTTTTTCACCCGCTTGGCGTGCTCCATTTTAAAAAGAATCGCTGGACTATAAACCTCAACCGCAGCATCATGGCTTCAAGCGCAGCATCTACTAGCAAAGGTGAGAAGCGCAAGAGAGCAGTTTTTAACAATAAGTACCAATACAATATTCTGTTATGTTATTATTTATGCATTTACAAATGCTCCACTGCTATTGTTCTGGATAAGTTCCGGTTTATCGAATGGAGACTTTTTTTTTTGGCGTGCCGGTTATACGGAGGTGCCGGTTCATCGAGTCACGGATAAACGGGCTTCTACTGTAATTCCTTATAACGTCGTTGGGATTCCTCAAAGCGCTTCAAAAAATATATTGAAAAGTGAATCTGTATATTTGTGGCCAAAACACGGCAACCACAGCACTGCTCCACAAACAGTCCCACAAACAGTCGTGAAGCATGTCTCAGAGGAAGCCTATGTTCCTGCATCTGCTTGCTGTTCAGTGACTCTTTTGGAAAGTGCATGACCAAGCCTGCCCGTAATAACCTCTGGGCTAGATAACACAGAGAGATTCATCATCTGTGCTCATATGTGAAGAAAGGGCATTTGTGCCAGGTACTGCTGCTACTGCTTGTGTGGCAATACCCAGGAGGCGAGGATGAGGAAGACAAGAACATCAGCGGGGAAAACTGGTGGACAGTGAATGTGGAAAAAAAATCCTAAAGATTAAGATGCTTTCTGTCTTGGCATATTTATCATCCAACACCCTGAGGGTCAGCCATTTTGATCAGCTGCTTGCAAAATAACACGGCTCAATGTACTGGAATAAGAGTGAATGTTTGCACAGTTTTTTTATCTGCTGGTGTTTTTGTACTGTCTGAACTTGAGGAAACGTAAGGGAAAAAGTGTGGTGAACACAGAGTGCTCGTTAACTACACACTGTTCAATGACAGCAGTGGGAAGAACAGCAGTGAATGTACGGTGAAATATACTGCTCTGCTGTTTTCATTTAAGATGCTTTTAGTAACAAGAGTAAAATTAGGGAGTACAAATGAGTTAATTTGGGTTTAAATGTATTGAAATGTATTGTTGTACTGAAGTTTAATACGATACTTAAAATGCACTATTGCACTGAAGTTTCTTTCGAAAGGGAAGAAGGAAATAATAATAATTAAATAATTTTCACCCAGCCTGGAATTGAATCCAGATATCTCGCTTGTAAGGCGAGTGTTCTAACCACTGAGATGCAGCACTGCACAAATGCTTTAAGATAATAATAATAACAATCATAATAATCCTTGCATTTGATACACAAGTAAGCCTCTATTTAGGACACTTCTATTTAGGACATTTCGATTGAAGGACCATAATTTTTTAACACCTTTTGATCGATATAGGACACTTGGATTCGTTTTAAGGACCCCAATTTTTTTTGTGCATGCACAGTAGATATTTTGAATATCGCGGTCGCATTTCGCACAGTCCATAGTGTATTCGTGGGTAAATCACGCTCGCACCTGATATCCAAGCGTTTGAATTGGCCAACAGCATGACGCCATGTCATTGTTTAAAAGCCAGCTGATTTTGAAGCGAGACCACGCCACATCAGTATTACAGTAATTTCCAAACATTCTCGAGCAACTTTGAGCAATTTACAGCCTCTACCGTTTATACTATGTCGGGAAGAGAGCAGTACTGTAAGTGAAATAAGCAGCGGTAATACCGCTAGCGGCCAGAGACCCCGCAAGGTCAGCACTTTACCAAATCGATAAAGCGCATCGATTCTGGAGAAAAAGGTACAGACGCCGGGAGGGCTTTAGGGCTAGCTAGATCAACGGTGGCTTCTATAAAACAGAATAAGGATAATATACTGGCAATTTCACGGTGTGTTACAGCTATGGGTGCAAGCAGATTAGCCAAACATAGGAGTAATGTGATGGAAAGAAAAATGGAAAGAATGCTGAGTGTCTGGATTGAGGATCAGAACCAGTGTAATATACCACTCAACACCCTGGTTATCCAAGAGAAGGCAAAATCATTGTTTAGGGAGTTAAATGATCAGGAAAGAGAAGGATCATCTGCTCCATCTTTCAGTGCTAGCAGAGGGTGGTTTCAAAGGTTTAAAAGACGCTATGGGCTCCACAACATCAAGATGAGTGGGGGAGCTGCAAGTGCCACTGCCACTGTCACACTGCCAGTATTAAAGTTTGCCAGTATTAAAGTACAATACTGTACAGTTACCCCCAAGTATCTCTTCTTGCCTTTGTGTGTTATTTCGTGGGTTTAAGGTCCAAAAATTTTGTGAAAAGAACTGGTTATATAATGGGGCCGTATGGGAAATCGCGTTTCGATTTACGGCGTTTCGATCTAGATACATTTTTCAGGAACGCAACCCCGTCCTAAATAGAGGTTTACTTGTAGTGCCTTATCACATTTTCAATACATCTCAAAGCACTTCACAGAATATAGTGTAAAATGAAGAATATGCTTTAAGGGATTATTACCCGTAAAAAATAAAAATTGAAGAGAAGTTAAGTGTTCAAAGGACAATCTGATCAGACTAATTTCTATTGGATTCTGAATAACCTGATAATGCAAGTTTTATTTGCAGATTCAATCAAATTTAATTCAGATATTAGGAGTTGATAGTGTTTTGATAATTGTGACACTTCTTGTATTGTAGTAAAAGCCAGTTTATCTGGCACCCGCGGGATCTGGTCAATGCCGGTTAAACGGCATGCCAGATATTCAGTCGGATCCGGCTCCGAAAACCCAACACAATTTTTAAAAACTTATTTTAACACATACCATATTAATAATAGACTAAATAATAACAGATAATAACAGATCTTTGGTCTTCACCTAAAAATCACCTTTGCTGGTAGATGCCTGGTTTGAAGTCGTGATGCTGGGGTAGAGGTGTACAGTCAAAACAGCAGTGCGACTTTAAGGCTCTACTAGCAGCAAGCCAAAATACCTGTACGGTTCTCTTGTGTGACAATCGATTCATTAAATGCGCCACAGCAATTGTGCTGGATAACATCCGGTTGATCGGATGGGGACTTTTTTTTGACACACCGGTTACACAGAAGTTCTGGTTGATCGAGTTACGTATAAACGGGCTTTTACTGTATTTCTAATGAGGAATCATTAAGCGCTCTGAGACGCCGTCTGGCATGCAGGGCACTATATAAATCCAAGTTGTTGTTTTGAATCATGGCTATTAAGAGAGATTTTATAAAGTATCGTAATTTAAAAGAAAATAACATGGAATGATATGATACTGAGACTTCTCCATTTAAAGATCATATTGACCTTTTCTCAGGACAGTAATGAAGCTTTCCATTGGTATTCTTTGTTTGTGCTATGTTTTTCAGAATTGAATCCATGTGTTGGAACACAGAATGCTTATTAACTCAGGCAAATTATGTCTCGTGTTGGAGGACTAGGTCTCTGTCAATGTACAGCTTTCCAACATCACTTCAGTGGATCCAATACTCCAGGATTTTCTGTCATTCTTCCATTTGATAACTTATTTAGATTTAAGAAATCTGAGTAGGATTTGAGAACTCCTTTCATTATTATACTGAAGTCGCCAGACCAATTTACAACATGAAGTGCACTGGTTAAAAGACGAGAAGATTTTAAAAAAAACTTTTAAACAGTTCTTCAAAATGGTCACATGCCATTGCAGCAATCCATTCACCTTGAAACAAATATAGTTGGAAGACAGGAATAAAAGTACATTAACAATGGCAATGATCAGCATCATATTGAGCCAAACCTAAATTGTTTCTGCTCTTTTCCCCAGTGTGGCTGTTTTATTTGTGTCTCTTGCTTGGGTTTGTTTTTATTTGACCACCGCAGCCATCATCGGCTAATCCACAGTACGTTTAATTCTTAGAAAATCCAAATCTGAACGCTAGGGTCAAACAGTTTTAAATCAATCTTGTTTGTGAGAAATTCAGATACTTAATTTAACCTGGACAAATGTAGAGCTTCAAGCTGGCTTGGTACAATGTGGTGAGATTTTACAGAGAACTGAAATGAAACATATTTTGTCTAGAGTCAATCATCCACTTACAGTATAAATTCTATGAAGCACTTTGAGACCTCTCAAAATGTGATAAGGTGCTATACCAAATGCACGGATTATTTTTATTATAACAGGTACTGGTTATATGTTCGGAATTCCTTGATTGATTGAGAATGGTATTATTTTAAGGCTTCATTCACTGTATTCCCCTTTTAACTTAAAATGTTTTCGTATTATTATGACATCTTTCATTAAACTTCATTCAGTTTTGCTACAGCTCCCAAGTCCACAGGACCATAATACCTTATTGTTCAATATGTTATCTTCCCCTCCCCTTCCCCTCGAGTTGTTTTTCACTCCTCCCAAGTAATACGATTTGTACAATGTTGTAAAGCCGCAGTTGGCGTGGTTTGTGAATCATCGGCCAATTCTTCTCCAAAACAAAAGCGTGTTTTTTGTGAGTGTGTTTGGCAGATCTGACCTGAGTCAAAATGACACGCTCATTAGAACTGTTCATAGAACAGTGGTGAGCTGTAATAGCCAGTACTGTCCCAAGAGACAAGTGAATAGTTACATGAGTGAAATACATAATCCTGCCCTGTTTTTTAGCTGCACCCTCAAGTGTACCGAACAGCTGCTCTGTTGTCTCGCCGTGATGATTCAGAGTCACTTGAGAGCAACAGTTTGTAAATTGACAGTCTTGTTATCAACTGCAGTTTGAAGACAGTCCACTGAAACAAAGCATAGATTACTGAAGGTAACCGGAGAGCTCACAGTGAAGTTATGAGTCAACATAACTCATGAAACTGCTCTTTGTTAAACTGAAGAGGCATTAAATTTCAATAGCCAAATGGAGCACGTATAAAATATATTAACGTAATTTAAAGAGATTTTTGTGTAGTGTTGCTATAAATATGCGGTTAAAAACCACTGACTAGGCATCAGTTTTAATTGGCTCCCACCCGTTAATGAGACCACTGCTGCATTAAAATTGCACAATCAGACAATTGCTTGAGCCAGCTGTAGTATCAGTGTCTCCGATTATGTTTTGATGTGTAGTTATTGTGAATGTGTTTCAAAGATTCACTAGAAATTGTTGCTCTCATTTAGCTTGTTGTTTGGGGAGCTGTGGGAGAATTAACTGACCTCTGGAGCTTTCAGAATGCGCACAGTTTCTATCAAGTTAAAATTCTTTGTTTTGTTGCTGAATATATTGTAAGTGTATAAGTTTGTAATTCATTATGTTTTGGCTGACTTCACGTGCCATGTTCTTTAAATAAACTAAACAAAATTTGTTTGATTTAGAACTGAAATGCTACAGCAATCTGGCAACATTTTGCTTTGAAACATCCACCTGACATGCAAATAAAATGCAAATTACATTTTTTTTTAGCGAGCTACTATTCTGGCTACTGTATTAGTTACACCATTAATAATTAGTCAGTGTATTAATCCTCATTTTATAATTTTCAGTTATGACTTTTGTTTGTGAAGATCAAAATACATTAGTAAATTGTATGCTGTGTGATTATCTTGTGTTTTATGATTCACCACTATAAGATAAAAAATATTAACCATTGCATCTAAAATGTGCTTAACAGGATTTTTCTGTGCAGTGTAGTGACTGTGCATGAGTATGTGATTGTAGCAATCAATTTGCACATAAAAATGCCCCATGAACAGCCATGAAGAGAAAGACAAATTATTTTATTTGAGAAATTGTTGGCCAAGACACCAGGAGAAACTCACTTCTCTTTTTGAATAGTGCCATTGGATGTTTAACATCCATTCGAACAACAAGACAGGATCTCGATTTAACGTCTTATCCGGAGGACCTCACATCTGATACTGCATTGGAGTGTCAGCCTAGACTGTGAGCTCAAAGTCCAAATATGGGCCTTAAACTCATAGGGTTCTGACTCAGTGGTGAGAGTATACCAATTGAGTAAGGCTGGCACCATTAGTTAAATAAGTTGTAAGGTTATATCTGTGGACAAATTCAACATTTAAGTCCTACTTCTAGATTCAGATTATAACTTGTATATGAAGCCCTTTATGAGGACCTACTTTCTTTACAGTTTATCTTTCTGTTGTTTATACATTTTAAAAAGTCTGCAAGGTGGATGGTAAATGCCAATTTTCCTTTGTCATTTAAAGAGCTTTATTTGTGTGTCTCCCTATACGAGAATTATTGTAGCATTTGAATATACAGTATTTGAGTTTAGAGAAACAGTGCAGAGCAAGGCCACACACAAGCCAAAATCTCATCGATTTGTTGTAAAAGGAAATCATTAACTCTTCAGTTTCATTTAATATTATTAACATGTGTTGGTTGACTTTCCAAGTGAACCTGTCATCTTTGCTCCATAGTGACCCTTTGATGGTCAGTGCTAGATCACAGCAAACCCATGGGACAGCAAGTGTGCTGGGATTTGAGCTGTAGCAATGTTATGATTCTTTGGAAATGGCAAGATCATGCTTGTCACCGACAGTAAAGCTACGCAGGATGGGCAGTTTTAACTTTCTGTTCCCTTCCCTACCCTCAAACTACATATATCTGGTTCAGCAAATTAACACGATCTAATCCTGTAAACTTTCAAAATCATTGTTTGCACTCATTTTGAATGACAAATACTCCTTTCCAACATTTGGGTGTAGAAAAATATTGAAATTTGAATTGATCGAGAGTGATGATGTTTTACTACTCCTGTAAAATGTACCTCTCCTCAGGTCGCTGTTTGCAAAGTCCACAGAAATTACGTCGTGTGACATTTGAAAGGAAGTATAATGAATTATTTTTATACTCAGTCAAAACATTTTTATAAATGGAAGGAGTGCAGAATGCAAATCACATGCTGTATGTTCAGCAATGTGGCTTATTCTAGAATAATAAAAGCTTCACTTGGGGGGCCACTAGTTTATTGCCCCGGGACATGATGAGACGCACTAAGTACCTTTGCAGGAATTCTAATAATCCACTTCAAAGTTAGAGACATTCTGAACTGATGCCTCACACTTGTTGCTGGGAACTTGTGGGTGTTCTGTTGCTGAGTGCAAGGTAAAGTTACAACACATATTCATATGTTTACAGGTGTTGTCCTATGAGTCAGCAAACAGTGAAAAGTAAGGAATCTTTGCCAATCTAGCTTGTAATCAGATCTTAAAAAAAGATCAAATGTATCCACCCACACAGTGTCATTCATGTACTGCGTAACACCTTAATGCCTCTTTGATCACATATCTGAACTGTAAGTTAATAGTTATGTCCAGACACTACACTCGCTGTGAATATTGACTTTGATGTGGTTTGTGCAGACAGCTTCAAGGAGTTAATGTTTCATCATGTATTAGTCACTTTCTTCATCCAATTTTTGTATATTAGTGTATAAAACATAGTCTCCAGTACAGTGTGTATACGAGTGTGTAGAAGATAACCATGTATATACATGTAGAGTACATGGCACATACGTCTCTCTACACTAGTACACAAAAGCTTATTATAATAATTATAATCCTTGCATTCAGTATAGTGCCTTTATATGCTGTGAGGACATCCCAAAGCATTTCACATGATATTCTATAAAGTGTAGTGACTGTGTGTTTTGTGGATTAAAACAACAACCAGTTTTCACAGAGCAATATCCCACAAACAGCCATGAAGTGAATGGATTTTTTTAAAATTTGGGGGGATTGTTAACACAAGGAGGGGATTTGAAGGGGATTGTTAGGGGAGATTTGGGGGGATTGTCAACTTCCTTTTCTTTTCTAATAATGCAATTAGATCTTTAACATCAACAGGCAGACGGTGCCTTGGTTTAACGTCTCGTCTTAAGGATGGCACCTCCCAACAATGCAGCACAGCCCTTGAATACATTGAAGTTTCAGCTTAGACTGTATGAGTTTCAAGTTACAACATGGGCTTTGAACCCACAACTTTCTGTCTCAGATGCAAGAGTACTACCAACTGGGCCTAGTTGACGCACACTGTACAAAACAATCTAAGTCTATATATAAGTGCATTAAAGATAATTACATGTACAGTACATTGATAAGCAATGCAATTGTTTTGTTTTATAATGGACTCTTGCAGACTATGATGGGTGTGGAGCCAGCAGTTGTGTCTGATATCTATTCTTGTACATTTCTGTGACACAACATTTTTATTGGAAAGGTTTTAACAAGTGAAAAATCGGCTGTGACACTCAGTGTGATCATGGGCTCCAGTCCCACAGCATGTAATGTCAAAACAGGTCAAGCCTCCCATCGGTTTCTGCTGGTTTAAATTGCATGCACAACAGGCAATGTTGACACGAGAAGTATTTTAACATGTTGGTATCGATATGTTGCAAGAAGAATTGCACTTGGGTATGTAGGATGTAATGTTATGCCAGTATGTTGTGTGTCAGCTTGGCTCAGTGGTAGCACTCTCACCTCTGAGTGAGAAGGTTGTGGGTTCAAGCTCACATTGGGACTTGGAATCTGTTTTGTAAACTGATACTTCGAAGTGGTGCCTGGGATGTGCTGCTTTGCACATGTTAAAACCGAGGTCCCATCTGCCTGTTCATGTGGACCTTAAAGATTCCATAGCATTGAAAAGAGAGGGAGTTTCTCCCAGTGTTATGGTCAACAATCCCTAAATAAACTTGTTTACTCACACCATGGCTGTTTGTGAGACATTGTTGTGTGCAATTGGCTGCCAGATTTTGCCCACAAAATACACAATATACCATTTCACAATATATCCTGTGAAGCAGTTTGCGATGTTTCGACAGTGTGATAAGGCACTATATCAAATACAATTTGTTTTTCCTCGAGATGATAAACCTACAGCCATCAACACTTCATCTTTGTGCTCTATAGCTTAGCCTATTCTCTCCAGACATACCCCAATTTGGAAAGACAGACAACTCCAAATGCATGAAAGTGTTTTACAATTCAAATGACACAGTATGAACATTTCACATTACCACCATTATGCTTAACTGAAATCCTATTGACAACACTTCAGAGCATGCATATTGTTCTGGCAATACTGATTGTAAAATTGATTGTGAGATACAGTAGTATACTCCAGAGTTCGTTTTGGAGGGGATGAAAAGCCAAAGGGATTCACAGATTCACAAAGGCGACTCAATAGTGAAAGAGATGAATGTGGTAGTGCTGTTTTTGAATTACTTTTGTGTAATTTTATCCATTTGTTTTAACGGACAACAAAATTCTCTGGATGTAGTAATTGTTGAGACATCAACACATTCTTCTGAGGATCACTTAGGATGACATTTGAAAACTTTATGCTACCAGAACACTGGTTTGCTAATGCTGCCCTCATAATACAGTAGTAGTAGTAATAATAATAATACTCCTTGCATTTGATATAGCTTCACTTTGGGAGGATGTCTCAGAGTTTCACAGGATTCATTGTAAAATGCAGTGCCTGTATTTTTATAGGCGAATGCCTTGCCTTGCCGTGTGTTTTAGTGCACCGGTGGCTGAAATCACTGAGACATGAAGGCAGCTGGCAAGCCAAACAGAACATTAGTCTACGTCAGAGCACAACCACACTATGATCATCTGTGATTTATAACTTTACTGCAGAAGTATATTATGATATCACAAACAGCGATTAGTATGATTTTGAGTGTATGCAGTGCAGTAGCTGTATCTAAAATATAAATCAATCCTTGCATTTGATAGAATCTTTTATTCAATCTTAGACATCTGAAAGCTCCTCACAGAATACTGTAGTGACTGTGCATTTTGCAGGCAAACATAACAGTCAATGTATGTGCACCAATGTCCACATACAGGCACAAAATGAAATTTATCTGGAGAATAGTTAATGTTCCAAAAATGGCAATGAAGTGGATTTTATCGGGGCAGGACTGTGAGCGAAACTTCCTTTTCTTTTTGAATACTGCCATGGGGTTTTTAATACTGCCATGGGGTCTTTAATACTGCCATGGGGTCTTTAATACTGCCATGGGGTCTTTGACGTTCATCTGAACAGACAAATGGGACCATTCAAAGGACGGCACCGCCAAGAATGTATTGGAGTGTCAGCCGAGACAATGAACTCAAATCCCTCACATGCGCCTTAAACCTACAAGCTTCTGACTCAGAGGTGAGAGTGCTACCGACTGAGCCAGAGAGACATCCAAAATAAACATGAGCAAGTTTATTGCACAGTTTGATTTAATGGGGGAGGTGCGGGTGGTTTAAATTATGTCATCCACCCTAAGCATGAAACTTTAAGTTTGGTGTCTGTTTATTGCAATGATAGGCTGCTAAATTTACTCTTATTACACTTCTGCCAGCGATGGTTGACAGCACACACCAGGCCAGTGTCTTTCATAGCACGACGACACCATCGGGTGTGGCATTCCTTCAGTTTTATTTCATTTATTTATGATTTGTTCTTGGGATTTGGTGACTTTACGGTATATTGAGAAAAACTCTTTCTACACTTGGGCAGGACCAGCTTTTGCTCTGGCCATTGGACACAATGGTTTTGTATTGTAATTATTATTGACATAGTTTGGCTTCTCATTGCAACTTCTAGAAATGTTATTTCCATTGAATAATACAGCCTCGCCGGCAGTCAGCATTTTATTTGAAGAGCCAGCTGTGGTGGGGTGGGGTAGGGGGGAACGGGAGGTACATCGTTAGATTGATCCTATCCCCACCCATCCTTTGAAATTCCTCCTGACTTGAGAGGCTCTGTATAAATCCAAACTATATAGCTTAATCCCACCTGCACACCTTCAGCCAAGATTCATTGGATTGTAACCTGAAACAGGAATCCTGACTGATATTATTGTTAAACTTTCCCAACTGAGATATTGAAGCTAACTGCAGTGTCCTGCCCAGTTTACTCTGCTGCAGATCAAGATTTCAGTCCGTGTGGATCAGCTCTTCACTGAATAAACTCACTGAGCCATCGGAGGAGCTGAAGGTTAATGTCTATAGCTGCTGCTGCCTTTTGATGCATTTCTGCTCTATTTGTGCTCATTGTGAACACCAGCATTGATCCTATAGTTGTATGATGTCATGTTGCTTTTCCACTGGCTGAATCATATCTTTTGATCTTGAAGCTACAACTTTATTTTCTAGCGGACATTCTAGACAGTGTGAGTTGTTGTGTGTCCCATACAAGATATGCCGTTCTACTATGATTAATTTTATTGAGAAACCTAAGTAATAGACCCAAAGCTCAAAATGCGGGATGCAACCAAGGCTGATAATTGTAGGAGACGATGCTATAATCCAAGAGGGTTTAACGGAATGAAGCTTGTCAGAGGAATTAAATCGGTAAGGAGTCAGTTCTGAAAGTGTGGATCTAGCGAGGTACAGTGGATATAGTTCATGAGAGATGCACTTGAATTAAATAGTATGAAGATAATAATAATCATCATAATAATAATCCTTGCATTTGATATAGCGCTTTTTACATCTTATCGTCACTTTGTAAAGTGAGTTGACTGTATATTTGTGGGCGAAATGCGGCAGCCAATTGTGCACAGCAGTGTCCCACAAACAGTCGTGGATTGAAATGACTGATTTTTTATTGTTTTTAGAGGGGAATTATTATTGGGCATGTGGAGTAAGGAAACTTGCTCAAGGTTTCGCCCTGATCTCTGCCTGGATTCGAACACAGGTCTCACGTTTGTACGGCGAGTGCTCCAACCACTGAGCTACAGGAGCCAAATAAGTCCAGATAAGGAACGACCATAGATACTGCACTGAAACCGAGAAATTCAAGGAGTGAAGGATGACATTGTAACTTTCATGTTGAGTTTGTGTCAAATTCGCTGTGCTTCTAATTAAAATATGGATGACTTCCCTCTTCATAAGTTTTAAAACAACTATTGATTGATTGAACCTCCCTGGAAACAGCATTGTGTAAATATTTTAGATGTATTTTAATCCCTGTTAATGTTGTGTATCTGGCACAACAATATGTGAATTTCAATGGAATTAAACACAGCGCAACCCTATCATCACATCCCAAGTTGAGCATGGTTTGTTTTTAATGCTAATGCTCTGTGACAAGAAGTGCAGCCCACTTCTGATGTAGACTGTCTGGCTTCCTGTTCTAACAAATATCTGACTTCCAGGTAGTCAGGTCACCAAGAATAGCTGTTACTTCCTGCGTCTTGTCAACGGTGACCTAACTCACCCAGAAATCGTCCCTGCAGCAATGTGCTACGTAAATCCTGATGAGGAATAAATTGAGTTCTGGCACTTCAAATGGAGTCTGAACAGTTGTGGAAATGAGTTAATGTACTATAATATTTGTGTACATTGTACTACTTTGCAGCAGCTGTGACGTTTGAGCAGCCTCTCGATGCTGGCATAGGTAGGCAAAAAACATCAAGTATCAGTGACTGAGAAGTGATTACGTTATGTAGCACAGAGTGGATTGGTGATCCAAACCATGCAGTTTGCAGTGAACGTGAACCACAGGATTGGTAGTTGAGTCGGATAAAGTCTAGTCTGTTTGTCCTCATTTGAACTTGTGTGCAAGAATGAATTGACTGAAGTAACATTGCTCGTTTGACGTATGCTGGACTAGTGCTTTTTCCCCAAAAAAGTTTTGCTGACTTGATATCGTCAAATAGGACTTAAAAAGATTTAAAAAACCCTTGGCAGGTGGGCTAAGGCCAAGTCCGCAGTAAAAGAGTGAACACAACACAAAGACTGCAAGATTCGTTTGATGTACATGTTTCTGTTGGGTATACTAACCTGCGTTTATTGATTGTTTTGTTTATGTTATATCCACTTAAAATAATGTAAACAAAGTACCCTTGTGCAGTTACTATTCAGGTTTTGGACTATGTTCTGTGTTCATAGTTATTTCCCAATACTTTTTAAAGTTCTCAGAGAAAATAAGTGTTGAAAATTAGAATGACCGTCAGCACTGAACACTGAAATCCTCTCGTAAGTGTAAATTGAATATTTGAATCATATTCTCTGTACATAACACATTGACAGCATATGTTTCCTTCACAAAGCCACAGCTCACCTAGCTCCTTGACTGCATCAGGCTATGAATCAACAAATAGACCAAATTCTTGAACCTGAGGATGTGTAGCATACCATTTTTTTAATAAAAGGTTAAATCAATAAAAATGATCTGGCCACATTCCTAGGTACAGCCAGGAACAGGTAGTTCCTTGTTTAGGTATCCCTAGTTTTCTGGAACAGCTCATTATAGAGCTGCAAAAAAATGTTCCAGTTTTCCTTCTGCAACAAGCCACAAAGTATTTCATTTTTCCTGGAAGATAGTTCGGCCGTCAAAGGCCCAAAGTAGAATTCATCTGCACTCAGTTCATCCACTATAATTATAATAAGTCTTCCAAGCCATTTTGTTGACTGAACTCTATCAATGAAAAGCTCATTTTTTCCCCTTTTATTTTTAAACCCGCTTTAAAGATGTCTAAATTGGGGCAGACATTTTTTTATGGGTTTGACAGAATGTCATGGAAACAAATGAACTCAAAATGTATTATTTTTAAAAGAGTGTTTGGTGCTGAAATATCTCTTCCCGATGTGCACGTTTTCTGGGATTAACTTAGTGGGGAATATGGCAATTACAGAAAGAAGCATATTGAGGCAAAATTGTGGCTTCGGTGTATGGTTGCATGGCTTTCCTGTGCTTTCATAAATCTCATCCATCTGAATTACAACAGTTACATCATCTGAAGTAATCCCCATTGCATAACTAGTTGCAGATTGAACAGTCGTACTTTGTAGTAAAAACTGAAATATCCCATTTACAAAGCGCCGAGAGAATTTCAGTGTTTCGGTCCTGAAGCCCTTTCTGATTTTCAAAATGTACGCACACCTTTTATTTCTGAGGACTTTAAAACATATTAGGAAATAACCATGAATGCAGAACAGAATGTAGAACTCCAACAGCAACCTGAACAAGGGTACTTTGCTTATATTATTAGAAGAGAATTGGACAATAAAAAACACTGATCTTGTGAACTCTACAATGGAATAATATCCAGAAAGTTCCAGAGCACCAAATATTGGTCTGTTCCATCAGTTATTTAGTATGTTCCATTTTCATTCTTATTCTTTAAAATTTATTTATCCAAATAGACACTCAATCCACAACTATTTTTGGGACACTGCTATGTGTAATTGATACAATTTGCTGCCACATTTTGCCCACAAAATACATAGCTTCATTATACTCTTTACAGTATATTCTATGAAGCGCTTTGAGATGCCTCAACCATGTGATAAGGCATTGTATTAAATGCATGGACTATTATTATAAACCAATGTATCCATTAGTGTAATGAAAAACAAAGATATAATCATAAAGTACTGATCGCAAAGAACCCCTCACCACATCTCATTGGACTATTCCCCTTCAATATCTTCCATACCAGCAACCAGGCATATGGTTTGATTCAATATTTTAAATCTTTTAAGCATTTACTGTTTGCTACATGTTTTTAAAGGTGCAATTTTTTTCGTCACGGGATCCTGTAAGTTCTCTGAATAGTTTGAAGTTGAATATGAAGTCTACAGAACCACAAAAATCATAAAAAATGCTTTAAAAAAATCACAATTTGTAAATTCAGAAATCAACTGAAGTATTGCTAGACAAATGCAATTTTGTTATTGTTGTTGTTGTTAAATTGATTTTGTTCTGTTCAGGCCGGTGTCAGAAACGCAGAAACCCAACGCCATGTTTAAGAGTATCTAAACAAGCTGAGAGTTCCACATGTACATGGTAACTTCCCCTTGGAAAGGAATGTATACTCTTCCCAAAGTACACATCCTTCAAACCTAATCTCTGAAAATCTTGGTTGCAGGTTGGCAAGAGCCAATGCTTGGGGAGAGAGTGTGGTGGGGGTACTGCTGAAATATAACCAGTTAAAAACACTTTACCCTGGAGGACTTCCCATTGCTTAGCAATCCAAGACCACCATTATGGCTTTGGCAGGGTTTACAGGAACTGAGTGTTAGGAATCCCTCCCATAAGTGCTGACAATACAGACTGCCTGGTTTATCATAATCAGTACCTTGCAGAACTGTGGATGTGCTGGACTACAAACACTGTTTTAGAAGATCAATTCAATCCCAATTCTCCTTTGTCAAGAATGTTACCATTCAGATAGCTCAGTACCAACAATCCCCCAGATAAGTCAATCACTTTTGGATTGTTTGTAGGACATTGTTACATGCAAATTGGCTGCCACATTTGCCTCTGAGAAAAAAGTCACTACACTTGACAGTATAAACAACAACAATGCATAAATATGCATTTATATGAATACAGCGATGAGTATCTCAGCTCTGAAGAAGTCATAATAAATACAGTAATACCTTCAGATTGTGCAGTAATTTGTGTTAGTAATGTGCTTCTCGATCAGGATGAGAAGCAGAAAAATGACTGGATGAAACTGCAGGGAGGATAACACAAAAAGTCCTTTTGTGATAGAACACAATGTAACTTCAGTCATCGAGTGACTTTCGTATCAACTTAAAATTCCCCGCCTCGGGTGACGTTTTGTCTCTGATAGATGCTGCACTTGCTACTTTGGTAAAGCAGTACAATATGTGAGAGTCTTCAGTACTCCAGAGAATAGTCTTAATACTGTTGGCACAGGCATGTGTGGTCACACTGTTGCTGTGTGGACCATTTTGCGAAAACTACTTAATGCAGGACAAAGAGATTGCATGCTAATAGAAAACCTATTAGTTACTAAATATAGCTTTCTGTGGGATTATCGGGAATTACTAAACCACTATAATTGGAGTGTTTATTGATACATGTGGAGTCATTAAATCATGTGCTATTTAAGTCTCCAGTTGACATTATTTACAATAATAAGGCCCTATTCACTGTGCATGGGCTCATCTTTGGATCTGTGCCATCTCAGTATCTTTGCCTCATCGCTAAAGTGAATCATTAAGTCAGGGTTACTGGGAGTTACAATCATTTTAAGGTGGATCTCTACACTCTTGTGCTTTATGTGAATTTCAACGATTGTACAAATAGTTTTACTGTAGATTTCTTGGTTAAAGCAGCAATGGGCCAGCTTTATTGAAGGTTTATTTTACTGTGTCTTCCAATTGTTGAGCAATGATGAATAGTTATGATTAGCTCTAACTACATTCTGCTTTACGTGCAATGGAATCTCATTATTAACAAACTCTTTACAAGTTGCAGGCTTCTCATTATAACTGCCTTCTAACCCATTTCCAGATGAAGCTACAGCAGAGGATCTCAGTCAGTCCTCAATAATCCTGAACTTCAGATCTTTCTGCTTTGTGCCCCCAAGGGTTTCATTAATGAGACTTGATTGAAAACCTATTTGTTTAATTTAAACAAAATTAAATATCCGTCATATGTTTGTCCTTGGAACGACGTGCCGAATGTTGGCACTCGGAGAGTAAATTGGAAGTGATTCTGCACAATTATGACCGCAGTGATGATGCCTTTGAAGCAATTCTCTAATGATAATGTTATGTGAACAGATTATATTTGAAGAATATTTCTGTTCAGAGCATAACATTGCACATTGAATGCTCCCAAAAGTCTCCATATAAGCACCATATATAAATCTGGGTAAAGTTTTGTTCAATATATTGTAATGTTTTTGTGGTACTTAATTAAGTATTGATTTATAGAGGGTGCAGTAAACAATCTGACCATGTTTGCATCTGGTGATTGCTGATTGTTTTTCTAGTTGTTGGTGTGAAATCAGAATGAATTTGTGTTGAGTTACATTTTTCAGGAGATGAAAGAGACCTCAAGTATTAACACAGCTCATCCTTTCTAATTTAATTAATGAAGTGTATTTTAATATCTATGGTGATCTGGTCAAATATTTTGAAGCAGTGGAAGATGGAAAGTGTGCCCATACCTGAGGAATTTGATTCTGCACTCAAGGATGAATGGTATAAGAGAGGAGAGAATTTGTCGACGCCAATTTTCCCGAGTTGATTACCTAGGTGTCTTGTATCATGAGAGGTGTTGTAGATTTGTTGCTGCCTAAAGGCGCTATATAAATGTAATTTTTTTGTTGTTGTTACCTTATCTGCATGTCTTTATTTTCATTCTTTCCACACCTATAAATGTTCACCGTGAACAAATCAGAATCTTTGTTTTCACATTTTGAAATATTTAGCAAATATTCCATACTATTCCGTAAAGTTTTTTTTTGCATGATTATTTTATATGCAATAATAATAATGCTTGTGTTTCATACAGTACCTTATTGTGTTGTGAATTTCTCAAAGCACTTCACATAATTTATTGTAAAGTGTAGTAATTGTGTATTTTGTCATTGAAGATCACCCAGAACTCTGCAGCCCGTGTCCTCTCTTGCATCAGGCTCCGCAAACCTATCATCCCCATCCTCGCACAAACCCCACTGGCATCCCATCATACAAAGGATTCAATTCAAGCGTACCTCGCACCCTCCTTAGTCTTCTTCAAGTCCCACCTTAAGACCCTCCTCTTTGACCGTGCTGTTGGTCATCCCCCTTCCATCCACCCTCCCTGATCCCGACCCCAGCTCGGGGCCGAAACACTGTCTGTCCAGCACCTTGGGATGTCCTCCCGACGTGAAAGGCGCAAAACACATTACATTTGTTGTCGTTGAATAGAGCAGCCAGTTTACATACAACAGTGTCCTACAAGCAGACATCAATGATCAATTTAGCTATTTTGATTTCATTTTTAAATGATCCTGGTTTTTAATATGTTTCAAGTACATAATGGCACGTCTACACACACACAAACACACACACCTCTAGTGTCACCCTGGCTCAATTGAGAATACTCTCACTTTGAGTCAGAAGGTCGTGGTTTCAAACCGACATGGGATTTTGCATTTAGATTAGGCTGACACTTCAATGTTGTACAGGGAAGGCAACAACCTTCAGATGAGACATTAAACTGAGGTCCCCAGATATGAAAGGTGCTATTTGAAATGCAAGGAATATTATCTATATATACACAAAACATACACCCATCCAAACATGTGTTTAGATATATGTATGTACACACCTTACAAATGATTGTAAAATTGTAAGATTGACTGCTTCAAGTGGTTTTAAGTAAATGTTTTCATGTATTGCATCCGAGCCTGTAATGTAACAAATTATGTTGGTTCCAGTGTGTTCCAAAGCTGTAAATTACTCTCTAGATCTCCTTTTCCAGGCAGAGATGTATGTTTCTCATCTAGAAATCTTTACTCTTTCTAATTCTGGCTGCCATTGTTGGCTACAGCAACAACAACTTGCGTTTATTTAGCACCCTTCATGTGGGATAGCATCCCAGAGACTATCTTTGTAAATCAAGCCGCTGACCTTTGCTGGCTTACAGCAAAGACATTCACTTGGTTTTATTCCAGTTGTCGGCACTACTGTCACTTAATTACTAGCATTTTATTTTGGGAGAATGCAAAGTTCAAACGATGAAATTATCTGATATGGGTTTCCCAGAATATAAAATGTTAGTTACCCAGCTCTGCTTCACTGCTTAAAGCAGCATAACCTGAACTGTCTCTTTTACACCGAGTTTGTCAGGGAGAGAAAGTCTAAAATACTCGGTAAAGTACTTCTTGCTAGAATTATGTTGCAAAGTGTTTCCTTAAAGATGCTGCAAGAGTAATATTCATGAAATTAAAGATCAGTAACAATGCTGGAGGAAAAAAATGTTTTAAGTACAAAGATTTACAAATTAATAACACTAATTGATGTATTACCAATACTATATAAAAAAAATTGGTCACTCAATTGTTTGTGGGACACTGCTGTGCGCAGTGCGCTGTCGCGTTTCAGCCACAAATATACAGTCACTACACTTTGCAGTATATTCAGCGAAGCACTTTGAGACATCGAGAAGACGAGCACCACTTCTAGGTCGCTCTTCAGGTTGTCATCTTCAATGCCCTGTTTGTGAGACTAATGCGTTTATAGGTGCATGCCAGAGGAGAACATATTAAATCCATTTGCATAGTGAAATCAAAGACATATTATTATGGCTTACAGTGGTCTATTATTTCAACCTTTATGTCGTTTATCACTGTTTTTCCCCCTCTTCGCACCTGAGATTGAGTGATTCCTTTCCACAAGTGCCTTGCTTCATTCACTGGCGAGCCTACAATTGATTGTCAGAAAACTTCTGGATCGTGGGGGCATTACAGTTGATTCTCATCCTGTGCAAGCTCGACCTCAACACATACACATCTCCGCTAAGGTATCTAGATAGTGGAGGAGCATTAATCAAAACTGATTTCCATCCACATCCTCACTTCACAACTCTGGACTGGTTGTGAGGCCAATTATACTGTCATTTCTTGGTGAGATCAGATAACTATATCTCATTTTCACTCAAATGATTTGTTTCTTTAATAATACAGCAAGTTTATATGCTTATATGTAGTATGTAATTCTGGGTTAGCAGGTAATTCAGTATCTATTGTTGATGATGCTATTCTTTATTGTGAATGATGTTGACCAGAGGCTGCTATGCTGTGACATTACTCAATAGGCAGTAATCCTCGGCTTTGTAGCTCTTTGACACTCACTGGAGACTTGCCCAGAGTAAAATAACGAAATCAGCAGTGCACAGATTCTCAGCCTGAGATCGGCGAGGGCTTTCGTAGGCCAACTCACAATCCAAGGAACTAGAAGAAATGTAATGTCGCATGGCAGTGACTGCTTCTGAATCAATCATGTGCTCCTCATGACAGTAAGGCTGGGAATCTGTGCAGGAATCCTGTCCCACTAGCCAGGGACCTCACGTGCATGAGTTAATTACCGCTGTTTCTGATAGCATACTGGCATTTTCAGAGAGCGTAGCGAGACGCCAGAGCGATCCAGAAACCAATAGACCTTTCATCTTTCAGTGGTGGGTAAGGAAGTAAGGAAATCTGCACATTATTCTAATCAAAATTGTTTAAGTACATGTGTGCCGAATGAAACTACATCAATTTGTGCTCGCTTCACTGAATTATGGCATAATGGCGTACATTTTCCATTAGGAATACTGTATTACTTATTTCATTAAAAAAAACATGCACGCAACAAAAAATCCACTGAATTATGTCATGCAACTGGCTATAATGCTTGACCCGTCACAGAGCAAACGCGACTCTGTGTAATTTTCCAAGGCTCGTGATTTTTCTTTCCACTTTCTCCCTCTTTATCGATTAGGAATTTGTTGTGGAGTGATGCACTACAACTACTCTTCAGGATATGAGACTATCTACTCATCTTTGACCCATCGCTGGCTTATATTTAGAGCTTTTTTAATGAGCTGCAAAGCCTTCATGTTTCGAAACTTAAACAAAAATCATTCATACATATCATTACACAACATGCTCTTTAAAAATGTCAGCAGATACTTAAAAAATATGGAAACAATTTCCTTAAAAACGCATGTTCGATTGCTAAACATGGACAACAGCTGGCCTGAGTGGTGGACCTAATAATCTTTTGCATCCGACAAACTGACTTCCTGCAAGACTGAGATAATACATCATTATTGTTTGTAGAAGCATGTTGGACTCAGAGGCTAGGTTGCTACCTATTGAGCGAAGCTGACACCTGTTTCATGTGGCGTATGCGATAATATGATTATTGATTCGGTAAAATGCAATGAAAGTTACATTTTACCATTGTCGTTCTTGTCCTTTTGACTTCTGTCTGACGCAGGGGAGGAAATAACAACAACAACAAAATTATATTTGTATAGCGCCTTTCACATCGGGGCAAGTCCCAAGGTGCTGGATAGTCAATGTTTCAGACCCAAGCTTGGAGGGTGGAGGGAAAAGAGAGGATTTGGGGTGACTGATGAGACCGTCGAACCGGAGGGTCTTGAGGCGGGACAACGCCCACATATTTGGATGTTGGCTTGATATTCAGTACTTTGGTTACTTATAATTTTCTGCACTGTTAACAAACTGCGTAAAACCGTTGCGAACTTTATTCTGGGGCTTATGCAGTTATCTTAGATTGTGTAGTTTACGGCCTTGATGCGTTGGTTAATGCTCCTTAGGTTCTTTGAAAGCAACCCTACAATTTTGGCATAGTTGGGAAAGGAAGAAAAAAAGATATGTATAATAAGGATGCCTGTGCTTGGCATGACTATATGTTCAAAAAGAAGTATGTAATTTTCTCTTAAGAGTGTTGTTTTTTCTTTAAAGTGGAGACGGCTGTTCTGAAATGTAACACGAAGATTCATGATGGCCTGTGAAGCTGGCCTGTAAATATTAGCACCGATCCGATCAATATTAAACTTATACACAGTTATAAATAGAAATCGTACATTACATTCAGGGATTTTGAATTGCGTTTGAAACTGATTTACCTTAAGCCGCACAGCGAAATGTGGTGCAAACATAGAGTGAAATAGGACAAGTTTCTGGAGAGAAGAAGTGGCTATAATTTAGAAGAGACAGAGAGAGAGAAAAATATCTGAAGATCTAGTTTTGTATATTAACAACAACAACAAAATTACATTTGTATAGCACCTTTCATATTGGGAAGACATCCCAACATAACATAAGGATAGAATTAAAATTTTCATCTGTTACGTGGATTTTTCTCACAAACTTGAACTTTCACAACTTTTTCCTTAACAACAATGACAAACTACATCAGTATATATACTCAAAAATTTTAATGCTTTTAGTTCAAAGAAGAGCTTTAATTTGCAACTGTTATCAGTCAATTTCTTACTGCGGGAAAGGTGATTATCCATGTGTTTGGAATATATTTAGTTACTCCATTTTGCTCAGAAAATAAACAAAAATAAAATAAACATTTCCTAATCACTAAGAGGGAAGGGAGAGAGAAATAGTTATTTGAATGATATTGTACTTTTAATTGTTTAGCGAAAATATGATTTAAAAAAGGAAACTTCTTAAAGTTTTGTATAAAATGAGGTTTGAACTTTTTGATTGAAAACATGAGTTGAGAAACTCACTTGGTCAGGCTGAAATTTTTGTGTTTGCAGCTTGACAGGAAAGCATCTGTGACTGTTGTAATAAATTGGGGGATATCTTGAATGCTTTTATGGGGGGGAGAAATTTTATGTGACTGGTTATAAATTTAAAAAATTGTATAGTGAAATCTCTGACCACACAAACTGAAACTGTGCAAAGCCAACCTCATGTAGCCTGCAAACACGGGATACTTATTTCAGATCCACTTATGCAAAGTTTGTTCAATGTTTTCAATACTGTACAGTCAACCGTTATTTCTGATTTTATGTTTAATGAGGGGAAGGGAAGCCTCTCTGTGGCTATTTAAGAAGGTCCATCTGGGACCCTTCGGTAATTTGTGTTGGTTAATGTAGCCTGAAACTTCTGCGCTCACAATTACAATAACCCATGTGCTTTTTTAAACTAACACTTTGAAGGTTGATTCAAAGATTCGGATGAATAATCAAATAGTCTTTTTGCCACTATCTGGCCTCTAATTACACCTCCCCATTCTGTCATTTCAGAGGCTTCTTGTTGGGTGTTTGTGGTAAAACTAAGCAGTCTGGCTGCCTTTATGGACGTCTATCGTTTATGAACAAAGACTCGTGGTCGACTTGCAGTCATTATCTGACTTAATATGGTCCATTTTAATATTACTGTACTTAAAAAGGTTTGTATCGTGTGGGAGGAAATTGTTAATTCATTCTTGACTTTACTGGTTTGAATAAACAATTTTGATTTTGGAAATTCAGTAACCTTTTTCCAAAATTGATACTTATAGTTAGTTATTTTCCTGTTTAATAATCTTGTTTTATTGTTCTACATATATTGTTTCTAAACAATCTACTCTAGGGTAAATTCAACCCCGACCATCCAGTTTACCCAAACTATATTTAGTATACATTTAACTTAATTTTCGATAAGGTAAATTTTAATGAATCACAACGACATCATGTCTGCACAGACAAGTCACTTTACAGTAATTCCTGTGAAGTGCTTTGAGTCCTCCCAATGATATAATAAGGCACTATATCAAAAGAGCAAAGTTTATATGTAATATAAAACATGAAGGGTAATATTTTAAAGTAGTTTGTATTCTTCTTTCTAATATAATCTAGTTTAACTTCAACACTGACCATCAGTTTTACTGAAAATATTTGATTGCAGCAAACGTTTTTTGGTCAAACTGTACTTTTTCAGTTCTTCTGCTAATAAGGTGAATTATATTGCGTCACAATATCTATGTTACAGATGTGACAGTCGAATAGAAAAAAAAACTACATCATAATGTCAAGCACATTCATTGCAAATTACAGTTTTATTTGATTGTTAAAGAACGGAAATTAGGGCAATGAGTTTCTGCCCAGTGAATAACGTTTCAAGCTCCCAATATTACTATTGAAATTGCTGTTAGTGCTTTGATGGTTATCCTCGTAAACTGCTTAAGCCTATTGGTCCCGTCTTAAATGATTAGGTACCTCAGGCGGTTTGATTAAACACAGCATCTCCATTTAATGTTTTCCCAATCCTAGCATTTAAAATGTAACTTAGAACAGAAGCAACATTCTGGGCCGTGAGCAGGACAGGACCAATTCCTTCCGGGGAGGGTGAGCACCTGAGCAACTATGAAAGGAACTCAAACTAATCTCTCTTAATCAGCAATTGCAGTGTGTAACTTGGTGTTGTTTGTGTTGTTGAGTGCCTCTCAATAATATGAGTCTTTGAAGACATGGTGCAGTCTTTGTACGGAAAACTAATGAGAAAATCCGTTCAAATACCTCAAAAAAATCGTTGCTGCATCCAGTTGGTTTACTTTACATCTGATTATGTTGCCTTTGTAATGTTTTCTATTTCTAGTGCAAATAACCTCATGAATCAAACGTTTGTCATTCTACTTTTTTTTAGTTGGTGATCTATATGTAGGTGCAAAATGACAAGTATTATTTGTATTGAAGTAAACGGCTGTTAATGTGATGTATGTAGGCTGCTCAATGAGAAAAATGAGCATTTACCCAGTACAGATTTAAGTCTGTGGTTGGGCCATCATTTATTAATGTTCATTTTACAAAAAACTTTTACTAACAAAGTTCCACTATGCACCTCTCCTAAAGAAGTATGGGAATAAAACTAATTTGGTTACATCAGTATAGCAGTTCATCATGCGATTCAGTCTCTACACGCAAGCTTTTAATAATAATAATGTTGAAAGTACTAATACAGCCAACCCTTTTCCACATAATTTTGC
The DNA here is from genome assembly GCA_035084275.1 of Hydrolagus colliei. Lineage (NCBI taxonomy): Eukaryota > Metazoa > Chordata > Chondrichthyes > Chimaeriformes > Chimaeridae > Hydrolagus > Hydrolagus colliei. The sequence continues at coordinate 8,868,796 of CM068744.1, read as the reverse complement.
TAAACTTGGATTTGTTTTAAAGATGAAAGGTTCATTAAATGGGATTAAACTTGAATATTATATCAGTAAAATGGCACATTTATTAAGATAATCTGTTAATATTGTTGAATATTAAGGAGATGAGCTCCTTATAATCCAGTTTCTAGTTGGAAATTTTACTTAACTGTTGTATTGTAAAGGCAATTAAAAAAAACAAGGTTAACTTGATGGTTGTGCCTTAGAAACAAGTCCAGTTTCTTGTAACTTTCTGCGCCTCAACACAGCTCAGTATAATGAATACAAAGTGGCTCCATTGAACGCAGCCGTCTTTTCACTTTAAATCTTTCCAGGCCTGTGAAGACTGCAACATCTGCATAGTCTTTGAAATCTGCTCCGCAAACTTAATCCGACATTTACACCAATGCCATACTGATAATTCTAAGAAATATTACTCAGCAACACAATATATTAAAGGAAAGGTTATAGGGGCAGATTATGCTTACATGCTGACGATATAAGCAAGAATATCTATTGTTTGCGTTTGGTGAACACTACTCAAATAGTTAAAAGAAATAATTTCAGGAAACAGATACCCTTTCTTCTACAGCTTTTGTTTTTCAATTCAAGTTTTGGTTCAAAGTTATAATGAATTGTTTTGCGATTCTGAATATTTTTTCTCCCAGTTTCCTTTCGCAATCCAAACTTGTTTTTTTTTTAAAAAGAGTTTCCTAACGATGTTGCACGATAGAAGAGGTGCACATTTTAAAATTCACAAAGGCTGTTTGGTATTCAGAGGGAACAATAAACACTCCTAGAAAGTGATGGCTGGAATATTCACTCCTCCCGCAAAAAAAACCAATTACTGATCTCTCTGCTCTTATTCCGATGGTCTACTGTAAAATAGTCTCGACCAGTTAACCCTTTTAAATGAAGTGTTAGGGATTTATATAATAATAAATAATAATAACCCTTGTATTTGATATAGCTCTTTTCACATCTTATCGATGTCTCAAAGTGCTTCGCAGAATATACTGTAAAGTGAATTGACTGTATATTTGTGGGCGAAACACGGCAGCCAATTGCGCACAGCAGTGACCCACAAACAGTCGTGGATTATAATGAACGATTTTTCTTACTGTGTGTTTTTTTGGACGGATTATTAGGTATGTGGAGTAAGTAAATTTCAATCAAGCTTGTAATTTTCAGCACTAAAGTCTTCATTACGCCTCTATTTTCCAAGAACATCTCAATGGTTTAGTGGATACCATTACATACAGATTTCTTTCTGCCGCTCCTCCCAACTGGTTTGCCACAAACTTTGACCGCTATTGAAGTATCTTTAATGGATTCATTTTGGTGCAGTGTGTGTGGTTAGGATGTATACAGTTGTTCTATCAGAGAATATATCTTCGTTTGTTGACTGCCATGAAATTTTACATTAACTATGAGGTTGGAGAATACCTTTTTGCCTGAAGTTTATAATGGTGATGTTGGTGACTGTACGTTTGGGTGGCTCAGTATGTTTATTTAAAAGCCCCCATATTGTGCAATGTTCAGACCACTGGAAATCATCAGCTCTTGTTTTTAAATTAGAATTAAAAACCCAAAGTCAAGTGCACCTCATTGACAAGCTCCTAGGATTAGATATGGTATTAACTCCACAAAGAAAGAATCAGCACTATAAACATGTGCTAATGCCACCTTGTAGATATTTCATTCAATATGATTTGTACTGGTTCCTGCTAGTGAAAGGGATAAGTAACATATACAGTCCGTAGATGGTTCCACTTATGGGATTGACTTTGCATATGAACTTTAACAAGAAAGTTTTGTACTCCTATATTGTCCCCACGTATGGCCAGTCTGAAACTAGTAGACAGACTTGGTTTCTCATTACCTCAGTGCAAAAGAGGATAAATGTGCACTTTTATTGCTATATATTGCCCAGTGGAAACCCAGCACAGTGGACAGTGTCATGTATGATCCACACTGTTTTCTTTCATTGCACTATTGTAAAGTGGTGTCAAAAGCATCTGTGTGACTTTGGTATGCAAGATAGTAAACCTGCTGTACTACAATATGTTCTTTAATAGTTCCCCAGGAAAAGCATAATGTTCCAAGTTTTTCAATGTAAATTACCTATTAATACTATTAGAAATGTATATTTTGAAATTACAGCTTGGCATGTAACCCATGGATTTTATGAAAGTCTGTAGGGAATACGTTGCAGTATTATTGTGTGGGCAAAATTGAGACACATATAGTCTGCAAATCTAGATTATTTTGTTTACTGCGTACAATATTGGGTACATTTCTACATGTGTTTTTAACTTAGAAATCTACACCGACATCATTCAGAAACCAATAATTGCTCCGCTGTTCTACCCCACCAAAATATCCATTGCTAAATTCCAATACAGGTCTAAGAGTTGTTTTCATTTCAAATCGTAACAGTCCCGCAAAACTGAGCGGCAAATCCTTCCTAATTTTAGCAAATGCATGTGGTGAAAATGTAAATTCTGCAGTTTTATTTTACATGGGTTAGAAAAGAAGGTTCGGTTATCAGTGGAATAAGAGTGTAAATCGGAATTGTACAGAAGACCAATGGACTCTGAATGTGTAGCTTGTCATTAACTGCCTACATGAGGGAACAAAGATATTGATGGTACTTGAAATATTACTAACTGTCATTGTGCTGTACTGTATTTTCATTTTAAAGCTGCCTGCTCTTTTCTCAGACTGGTGAGCAGACTTAATAGTCTGTAATAAACATGGTTTAAAAGGTTATCTCTTCAAAAAAAATTAACTCCAAACAGAAAGAACATTTAATACTGTTTCAAAACAGCAATTTTCTAATTCAATGGAATCCAAGGATCAACAGCAGAAACCTTTATGTACATTCCCCAGAGGTTCATACTAAATCGGGTATTCACAGCTCTACACCAGGGTTATCTGTTAAGAACATATTAATAAAGTGGTTCATCTCCTCTGTGGATGTTCTGCAACATGATTTACCAAAACAGCTTTGTAATTTTCCATGAATTTGACACATGTCTTTGTGAAGAACTCTTTCCATCGGTTAATCATGCACAGCTCAGGAAGGTTGTTTTGGGAGCAGTATGATTGTTGGAACCGCGAGTGTATGGAAGTGGTGTGTGATGGAAACGCTAGGACACTGTTTAAGAAACTAACCACTCACGACTAAAAACATTATTTTTAACTGCGCTGCAGATGAACAGGGAAATAATGGTAAACGCCACAAGGCGTAGTTCTCTGTTGGTATGCAAACCTCATACTTTTTTTGAGGTAGCCACGCACCAGCTGGACCTCAAAAAAAAGTATGGATCTTGCACACACCAAAAGAGAACTAAGTCTTATGAGTTTACTGTCAATCATATGTATGGGAGGTGCTAAAGGAAGGAAGAAAGGACGAACTTGATATTGCTCACCATTGCTTGTCAGATATAAAACACGGATTTCCCTACTGTCTGGATTACTTCCTAAGATGTTACCAAGCAGTGGTAATGAAGTGCTTCTGACATTTTACAGCTAATTTTGTGCTTGCGTAAGGTAGCTCCACTTTGGGAACCACATTTGGGCAAAACACATTCTACGAGTGTAAAGTGCAGGGTGAGGTTTTCTTTTACTTTGTTTCAAAAATAAGTTGCAAGGAAACTGTGAATGGGAGCAAGGTGGGTGTGTGTGTGTGTGGGGGGGGGGTGGGGGGTGGGGTGCGAGAAAGACTTCAGTTGATAAGCATTTATGAGAAAGCGTCTTGTTTGTGGTTGTCTATAGTATTTACTGATGACTAGTGACCCTATGAATCCATTGGCTTTTAATACTAAAATTAAATGACTGCTTGCGTCTCCACAGTAGGTTTTCCCACCACACTTGAAATGATAGAGTATGATGTTACTGTGGTATGTTGTGTGGAAAGCGACAGTAGCTTAAGTATCTGTATTGCTACAGTTTTTATTTACAAGTGCGTGCGAAATTGAGAACGAGCATCCAGATTGATGCATGATTTAGTTTCAATGAATGAATGAATGAATGAAACTAGCAAAGTAATATTCACTAAACTGAACCTGTAACTCACAGACACTGACATTCTGTTATAAAATACCAAATCAAGTATAAGAGAATAAATGCATGACCATGAGTCCTTGACCCTTAATTGTTGCTTGCCTCCTTTGCCATCAGTATTTCAATAACACTCGCAGAATGTTTCCAGTTGTGCTTTTATTTGGAAAATTATTATCATTCGGCCTCCCATTGTTAATAGGAGTCTGAAATGTCGCTTATCTTTGACAATTTTCTGCAGTTGACACCTATTGTTATATACTTTTTTCCTGGGACAGTGCAGACGCATTTTAAAAGTGATTTTGTTTATTTTAATCAGAGTGGTTCCACTTAGCATTGCTATAAACCCCCAGCTCTGGAGTAAAGCAGTGCAAAGGACTTGAACATCTGTGGATTAGAGTTCACAGAAGTTTGTTGTGACTCTTGTTTTATTTAAATCAGATCAGTTTCTATGAAGAATAAATGGAATTGCATGTGTGCAGAACATGGGCGGGCTCTCGTTCTGAACTGAACTGAACTTCCTCACAAATATTAAAAACCATGTTAGTGGTCAGACCGTACGCTGACCCAGCTGTTAGGGGTTGGCAGAGGTATCGTATTTTAAGCAAAAGAGCCAGGTTAGCCGCATACCCACAATGAAAATATCAAGAGCCTCCTCTGCGCTTCCTGTACAAAACAATAATCAATATAATATGTGCTGTCACATCTGAATAAAGTTGTTATTAATAGGATGATACACTTTATCCCCACTTCCCACTCACTTTGTTTTCCTCAGAATAAAAGTATAAAGCCCAGTTATTGTTGTCGGTTTGTGTTTTATGGAGCATCCCTTGATTTTGGTTTGTCACGTGCATTTTCAATGAAATAAATATGTGGTACAGATGCGTTCTACAAGTAAAAAGTAGTTTGACTGCTAGTTTTGATGAATAGACACAATATTGGTTGCTTGGATGGAGGTTTCTGGAGGATGTCCGATCTGCATATTTAAAGCATCTTATGATATTTTAGATTTGGGAAAATAGAAACCATATTACAGTATATGTGGAAAGACAATTGTATTTGAGCCAGGCAGGAGAATATTATCTCAGTTTTACACTACAAGCAGTCGTAAAATTGAAATGAATATTCGTGTTAACATGCATCTTGAGTTGAATGAATGAAACCAGCAAAATTATAGGTTGTAACCTTGCAATGCTGGGAGATGAATACATATATTCTGTAATAATATTCCGCATTTAGTATAAGATAATACAATATATGCATCTGATTTGTACTTACCCCAGAAGAAGTTTTGCTGACATGGTGTGACTGAGCTGAACAGGCTGTTAGATGCCATAGTCCTTCTTTCAAAATATACTTTTCCCTTGTGGTTTCAGTGTCCTTCGAAGCCTAAATTGAAAATATAACCATTGGGAGGATGTTTAAGAGCTTGCCAACAGCGCTTAGGTGAGCTGTTTGATGTCATTAACTTGTTTGGCCACAAAATAACATACAGCATGCAAAAAAGACAAATAAACATTTGATGGACAAGTATTTACTGTAAAGGCTGTGGTTAGCGAGCACTTACTGACAGAGTTGGTCTTGGTGGCTGGAAGTGACCTGCGGAGATTAACCATTTAGAACCAGAGGTTCTGCCGTCGTCCTGGAGAGAAAGTTGCACCGCACTTGTGGTTCTGTGGTTGTTTGTGAGGCGAATGAAGCATTCAGACAATCCAAAAAGCATAAGCTTTAAACTCTTCATGTACTCCTACTGGAGAGGCTCGATCACGTGGCTCGTGACATCACGGTATACAAAGCAAAGTGGGACAGCCTACCCCTGTGGGTTTTTGACAAAGGGCTGGTGGTAGACTCTTCCTGGCATAAAAAGCGACCAGCTTTAATTTATATGACTCATGGGGATTTGGACAGCATTACAAACGTAAGATCGAGGGGGGAAAAAAAGGAATAGACTCATCCCCAGATGAAACATATGGATTGCAGAAGTGACTCGCACTGCTCAGTTTAACCTTACATTGCATTGTCATATCTGCGAAGAAGTGAACATAACCCGTTGGCACAAGGGTTGTGTGAAATTGTGAAGCACAGTGCTGACTTACAGTAAAATATGTCTTGAGTTCAGGCACAAGTGAGAGTCTGCTTCGTATTTACATTTGCTGGTTTCCTCCCCAGGTCTTTGATAGGGTTACTCACTTTGGAAAGAAAGTCATCAAAGTTGGGTCTCGCTGGGAGAACGCGGCTTGCTAGTTTGTGCCGTGTACTGTACTGTAATTGCCTTTCATAGAAATGCCAGCCTCGGGATTCCTGTGGAAGATTTAGTGTAAATCATATCTGTCTAGCATGACTTCTGGACTGGTTAGAAGCTTTGCTTTGAATAATGAAAACTAAGTGCAATGAATCATCTGTCTCGTTCAATCAAACACACCAAAAAAGAAATCATTTATCAGTGTTTCCCTAGTTGTGGGATTGATCAGAAATCTCATTACTGTCTACAAATTAGAAAAAAAAGGAAAAACTTTCATTCTCATTCTGTTTCTATTTAAAGTATTAGAAGGGGCAACATTCATCACCGAAACCACATGTACAGTTCCGCAATTGAAAAAAGTGGTTTTACATAAAACGTAACAGATTGTGTCTCCTTTTTATTTTTTGTAAACTTTGATATCCATTCCTACCATCTTGAATTGATGCCAGAAATCCTTTTGCATTTTTTTTCAAAAGAAGAGGGACTACCTTTTAAGACTCAATAAGTATCAAATCCTGTAGTTAGTTGAATGAAGGTGTACGTTGCTGGCTGTGCCATTTAGTTTAGCCTTTAGACAATTTATTTTGAAAATAGAGACAAATAATAGGCACCGTGAGGTTAAGGTGCACCGTGTTGACGTACTTTCTTGTTTCTATGCTCAATATTTTTTCTCTCTGTGCACTTTATTAACAATTTTTGGAAAAGGGTAGCTGACGCCAAAATTCTAGGTTTTGTTAACACTGGGGAATTTAAGCCAATCCACGCTGAGGTAAATCAGTTTGAACTGTGCACCCTCTAAACCAGAAACACATTGAAATCAATCTTTCTCGAGAACCTTCTTGGAGGTGGGTTTCAAACTAATTTAAAATTGGCGTGCAGTGCAGTGCTGTAGGTGAGTCTTAGCAAAGAAGAAGTGAAATGTACATGATTGAAAAGCAATTCCTCTATACCTGTTGTTAATAGTCACCATTTAAAAAACTTTCCTCTTGTTAATGGTGACCAGTGTATTGGAGTATTGGTTGAAAGTGTATTGGAGTTTCACGTTTTCTTTATACAGGGGCTGCATGCTGAGACGTAGTGGGATACGAGAGACATAAGTTGAGTGGTGCGTGCGGGCTGTGGCAGTAGTGAGTTACTGTGGCTGGGCCACAAATGGTTTCTTTAACTCGTCAATTCCTGGTGCGTTTTGTTTCTACAATATGTGTTTGCATCTTGTGAGTTGAATTGTTTAAACCCATATAAAATTGGCAATTCTCTTTGAAAAGGCTTTGGAGTAAACACGGGTTGCGACTTCATGACAAAATGACATAGTGATTAGAGAGGTAAATCAAATATATAACCACACACTACACTGTGCAAACACTTAAATGGTATATTTTTGGAATAATGGACCAAAAAGCATTTGAGTTTACCTTAGATTCAACATGAGAGTTCTGCAATATTGGGGATAATGAACTAGTTTTGAAGAACGCTGCTGTATTTATGAAATATTATAGCAGAGTGTATGTAGCCTGCCTCAGTTAGTAGGACTGTCTCTGAGTCAGAAAGTTGTGCATTCACTCCCTATTTGGTGGACTCTGAGTTTGCAGTCTAGGCTGTCACTCCAGTAACGTGATGGGAGAGATGCCTTCCTTTGGATGAAACGTTAAAGCGAGGTCTTGTCTGGCTGTTCAATACTATTTGAAAAGAGAAGCCAAGGACACTGGGAAAAACTCCCAACAATCCTTCAGATAAATTGATCATACACAAAAAGCGCTCTGAGACGCCTTCCGGTGTGGAGGGCGCTATATAAATCGAAGTTGTTGTTGTTATTTGCGGGACACTGTTGTGTGTAAATTGGCTGCAAATACAAATACCACAACATACACTGGCGTGACTATACAACACTAAGTACTGCAAAGCACTATGAGATTTTGCAAAATTATAGGCACCATATTAAAGAACATTGTTACTGATGTTAAATATAAACTACTTCCTACCTGCGTCTTTATTGTGTTGCAAATGAGACATCACAAGCTTCTGTGACCAGCTTCTTGTTTCCCTGGGCCTCAGTACTGGTCTTTCTCCCACAGTTTTACTTTCCTTCTGCAATCTACAGGCTTTAGGACCCCAAACCTTCTGTAATGTAACCACATCTTAATTTGATTTGTTTATTTTGCTCTCATCTATCCCTCTTGGTGGTGTCCTGCACTTTCTTGGCTCTTCATCTAGGTCTCTCAGTTTAAACGAAAACAGTAACAATTGCATTGTGCTAGAGAAGAGTGTGATTGTTCAAAGGTGGTGAATGAATCAGTAGAAAGAGTTTTGCAACATTAGGATGACTTTCCTCTATATTGGCAGTGTTGTTAAGCACTCTGGCATGCTACCCTGCATGAGGGGGCACTATTTAAGTGCCACGTTGTTGTTACTGTAGATTGTGTTATCAATTCCACTCACAGAACATAATTTCCATCATATTCTATGAAAAGTAAAACAAAGTCACTTTTATCCAGGGTCTTTCTAGGATTATTGAAAATGTCTTGAATTTTTGTTTTATTTTTGAGGGGTTGGGGAGAAGGGTTCAGAACTGACATTTTGGTTTAAAGAGTTGCATCCCTGTGAGTTCATCCAGTGAGTAGTTTGAAGCATTACAGGCCAGGTTTGATCTCTGGCTTGTGCTGTTAGCCAATCTAATGCAGGACTGAGGGAGGAGTGGTCTAGAGAGAATAATCTTAGCTGTAGAGTAGTCTCCTTATTGTGATGGAGTGACCTCCGCTATGCGCCAAAGTGTATGGATGTCAAGTGAGAACCAAACTGGGTTTGACTGATGCCTCCACAATTGAACTGACTGTCATTATCACGGCTCACACATGGCCAATTAGGTGTAGTATTCAAGGAGGTGTTGAACTGTCCCTTGTAGAAGGAAAATGAGTTGGGGAGGAGTGGGGTGGGGGGAAGGTAGGCGAGTTGGGCGGAGAAAATTGACACAAGCACAATAAGAACATCTTGATATAGTATGGCGTCCTTCAAAATGGAACAAAACACCTTCAAAAAGGTCAACTATGACCACATCAAATAAATCAACAATCATTGTGGTACTGAAATGTGAGTCATTAGTGGTTTTATAACAGCCCCCTGTATGGTATTTAGGTGAAGTACCATCACTGTCATCATGAAGAATTTAGCTACATTTTTGCATTAACACTGGAATATATTTTAGCCAGTTTGGATGACTTTAATGCTGGGTGTTCAGTCACAGGGTAATAAAAGTCCGGCCACAGGATACAGTCTCCAAAGGCAGACTAACACTATGTTTCTGTTTGAAATTGCTTTTTTAGAAAGATTGACTTGCTACATGAATTACGCAAGAGGAATGAAACTGCTAGTGTATCAGCAAATTGAGTGTGGGTGGATTGGTTGAAAGGCAAGACTGTCCACTAAAGCACTTCGATTGAACACACCTCAATTCTTCAGTACGTTACATAGGGAAGCTCTTTATGGCCATGTAATCTCAGTAAAAATAATAAATTTGAATTTGTACCTTGGGGAACTCCTGTGAATGTGAGAGAGTTGATGGGTTTCTTCCAGTTTTGAGCAGGTTTAGCCAATAACAGGGAGCACTCTATTTTGTATGAAAGCTGAGGAGCTGATTAGTGACTGCGTGCTGGACGTGTGGCTCGTGTGGGTATGTCCAATTGGCCTTGACTGTTTCCAATCAAGTATGTACGAACAATGTTCAGTGAATATATTTTTCCAAGTGCTGTGATCGATTTATAAGAATCTTCAAACAAAAATTGACCCTCATTAAAATCAAAGGAGCCTCTTGCAGTTATGGTCAGTTTTTGTTGGAAATTCCTTTTTTGTTTAACAGTCATGCCACAACATCTGTGGCTGCCATTATAACTGCGCTATCATCTTCAGGTTCCACTAAAAGCTTCGTACCTGCTGTTATCCGAAAATATACTATGTATTTTTTCACTGAACAGTTTGCTTGTGACAAATCTATGATTTGATCAAATGTTTTTTCAACAAAATGGTAGCTCAGCTTCTCAACGTAAATAATACTGAAATTATTTGTCTCCCGTTTTGTTCCCCCAACACGATGTACAGTAAAAGCTTGTTTATCCGGCACCCTTGGGACCTGGCTAATGCCGGTTAAAGTGTGTGCCGGATATTCGGCCGAAAATACAATTTAAAAAAATAATAATAATACATTGTGCTGGATAAATTCCGGTTAATCGAATGCGGACCTTTTTTTTGAGGTGCCGGTTATGCGGAAGTTATGGTTGATCAGATCATGGATAAACAGGCTTTTACTGTACTGTGTACAGTACATGTACACAGCTTCTTAGTAACAATTGGATTATACAGGTGCACACAATAGCACTTTGCAAACTTACAGAGACATAACTGCCTGGGAAACCTTCCACTTTGATAACAGTAGGATCTTAATGATAGCACCAGACCAAGAGTTGCTCAATCTGCTGCTAAACTTTATAACTTGCTATAATCTTTGAAAAGGTACTTGGTGCTGGAAATACTGAACTTCCTTCACCCCAAATTCTCTGGTGCCCAGTATTTTGAAAAGGATTCTGGGATGAGGATGAAGGGAGAGATTAGAAGAATTGTTTTTCCACAGAGTGTTATAAGGATGTGAGACTGGTTATTAAACTCATTCACCTACAAAATATATAATTACTAGACCTCACTTTTCAGTATTCTACTGTGAGGCACGTTGAGTTGTCCTCTGGACATGAAAATCCATATATAAAATAATTACTGTATATACATTTGATATAGCGCTTATCACATTGTTGAGACAGCTCAAAGCGCTTCACAGTATATATTGAAACGTGGTTTGACTATATTTTTTTGGTGTAATGCTGCAGCCAGTTACAATGTCTCACAATTCAGCCATGGAGTGACTGACCAATTTAATTGGGGGGATTCTTGGCCAGAACAATGGGAGAAAATCTTTTCCCTTTTCAAAAAGTGCCACGGGATCTTTAACATCGGCATATGGGACCTTGGTTTAATGTCTCATCCAACAGATTGCACCTCCAACAAACAATACACAATTACAATTTTACATCAGGTGGACATCCCAAGGCATTGGACAGTCACAGATTTGGAGGAGGCAAGGTAGTGAGCAAAGTGAAGAGACTGTGGGTTTGACGTCCGAAAAGTGGGGGCAGAGAGGCTGAAGGCCCGACCGCTGATGGTGGTACAGAATGGCACCACCATCAGCAGGTTGATATGGGGATAGCAGGTCACAGAGGTAGGAAGGGGCAAGGCTGTGGAGGGCCTTGACGGTGAGGGTGAGGATTTCGAATTCTATTCTTCTGGAGGATTGGGAGCTAGTGAAGCTGGAAAAGGTTAGGGCTGATGGGGTCATGGAGACTAGTACGGGAGAGGAACCCATGTCTACAGATGATGTCACCAAGTAGCAGCAAGTACAAGTTGAAGAGGAGAGGACCAAAGGCAGAGCCCTGAGTAATGCCATAATGATTGCACGGGGGATGAAGGAGAAGCTATTTGTGGAGATGCTGTGAGAAGTTAGATCTGAGCCACTGAAGGACAGACCATGAAGGATGAGGGGAGAGGTAATGGAGAAGGATAGAGTGGTCAAGGCTATCAAAGCCAGCAGAGAGGTCAAGGAGGACGAGGAAACAGAGGGAGCCCTGGTCATAGATGGGCAAAATGTTATTTGTCGTTTTGACGAAGGCTGTTTCTGTGCTGTGGGTGGCATAGAAATATGACCAGAGGGGGTTGTATCACGAGTGGTGGGAAGAGCAAACAACAAAACCAAATTACATTTGTATCACGCCTTTCACATCAGGAGGATGTCCCAAGGCGCTGGACAGCAAAGCTGCGAATCAACAACTCCTTCCAGGACCTTGCAAAGGAAAGGGATGTTGGAGATGGGGCAGTAATTTGGGAGCAGGGATGGGTCCAGGGAAGGTTTTTTGAGGATGATGGCGGACATTTTTAAGGTGGTGCCAGTAGACAGAGAGATTTATGATATTGATGCTTTATACACCAGCAGCCCCTCCCCACAACCGCAGATAACATACACAGAAAATCACTTTACAGTATATCCAGTGAGACTTTTCAACAACTTGTTCGGGCACTATTTCAAATGCAAAGATTATTATTACCACCAAAGCCAGGCTTGCAGTGGCATGGTTCCACAGACATTGGCTGCCTTTAGGTATAAGGCTAGATATTGAATGCTATTCAAACGTGTCAGCATTAAAGCTATTCCCAATTCTGCCTCCCTGCACTGTCCCTGGGCTGATCTTCCAGGATACAATACAATGATTAGGAGTTTGAACCATGATTAGCATCCTTAACTCAACTGAAGAGCTTTGAGATCAGTTGCAGTTCATTATCAACTAATAATATCCTTGTATTTGATATAGTGCTTTTCACGTCTTCTAGACGTCTCAAAGCGCTTCACAGAATATACTGTAAAGTTCATTGATTGTATATATGTGGGCGGAAAGGTACAGCCAATTGTGGATAGCAGTGTCCCTCCCACAAACAGTCGTGGATTGAAATGACCAATTTACAGTAGTTTGCTTTTAGGGTTCATTATTAGGCATGTGGAGTAAGAAAACTTGCCCAAGGTTTCATCCTGCCAGGAATTGAACACAGTTCCCCCACTTGTAAGGTGTGTGCTCTAATCACTAAGCTACAGGACTCCAAGTTTGGACCTGGGAACCTTCCTATCTGTACAAATTAGGTTCAATCAATTAGGTTCAATGTATATGTATGGGGGTGGGGGGTGGGGGGGAAAAATAATTGTTTTTTACAAAATGTTTTCCACACTATACATGCCTCAGGATCTAAGCAGATGTAGCCCTGTGTGCTGGAAAATATAGGGTATATGTTCAAAAATATGATTTATGTAGGTCTACCATTTCCGTTATTCCTTTCTCTCTACCTAATTGCACAGAATAAAAGAAGGTTGTGTATGAGAAAATCTGGAAAAGTTGTCTTGAATTACTGCAAAGGATGTGGCCAGGCAGAAACAGGAAACGGTTACCACCAGTGTCTTATTAGTACAGGGCTTTATTTCACATTTTGCGCGCGTGTGTGTATGCATATATAATATATATTTAATCATAGTTGCTTTTCAAAACTTGTTCTGGCATTTACACTTCGATTCCCAAACCTCTGCTAAATGTTTTCTTTTTTTAAAAAAAAGGGAAATCAAGAATTTTAGTACATTTTGACTCACTTCAGTTGCAGGATGAATGATGTTATTCCCGGATTGTATTCTGCTCTTCCTGTTCCGAACCACCATACAACCTTTCAGTAGCGTATGTAGACCATCTACAGTACTTTGTTAAATTGACTCTGCCAACATGTACTGTTGTGTCTTGAATCTGAATGTTAACTATGAATCTGATCACAAAATGAAACTTCCACATCTTGTGCTCCTTTCAGAAACACAGTTTCTTCTTTTGTGGGGAAGAAATGTTTCCCTCAATGAGTCCGCTCTCTGTAAATTGCAAGTTCCATCTGGCCGGAACCTCTGACCCACACTTCCAGACAAGATACGAGAACAAGTCTCTCTCTAATGTATTTTTTCAGCAGCGATACGGTAAAACCTCGATAATCTGACATTCCGAAAGCTGGCCACTCCCTAAAACTGGCAAGATTTTAAAATACTTCTATACACCGGCAAACTCCCAAATCTAGGAGGTGCGTGGGCCCAAATTGTCAGATTATCAAGGTTTTACTGTACATTTATTGATCCACTGAACTGTCTGTTTGCACCACTCTCTGAAACTCCATCCAGGAGTCCCTGCCTCACTCCTTCCCTCACTTCCTTCAAGGTCTGTCTCAAGATCTTTCTCTTTGATCGCATCTTTGGTCATCTTTACCCCACTACCTTCCTTCCCCTCCCATGGGCTCCGCCCCTCCCAAATCCAATCTCAGCTCATATTGAAATTCTGGTATATCCAACCTGTAGGACTCTTCCCCCCACCCCAGCCCCACCACCCCTTGTAAATGCAAATAGCTGTTCTTTTGTTCCATCTCTGCACGTACACTGTGTTGAAATCAAACACTACTTAACCTCATTCCCAGGACTACAAAGGCTCATCTCCCTGCTTCTGCTCATCCAAAGACATTTTCAACCCATCTTGACTAACTACTGTACTGCTGGGGAGAAATTCCACCTAGGTCTAGATTTGCTCTTTGTATGGAACATTTTAGAGCATCCAGCATTTGACAAATTGATGAATGCAGTCTTAACTGGAAATAGCTTACAATAAACCAGCATCTAAATTGTATTTAAGAATTTGCTCAATTCTGCAGTTACTAAAATGCTACGTATATTAAACTTAGACCCTATATGGATTTTCTTCTGAAATCGTGTCTTCTTTCCTGCTCTTTTAACCTGTTTAATGTGCTGTACAATGTCCCTTGGCCCCTTTTTGTACTTTCCAGTATCTATTACTTTCTACTTTCCCATTGCACTATTGGAAAATAGAAAGGAGTTTCTCTGATAATGAGTTGGCCTACAAAATACTTAGTTAATCACAGTCTCACTACACTACAATAATCCTGTGAAGCTCTTTCAGGCATGCTCCCAGTGTGAAGAATGCCATAACAAATGCAAGGATTATTTAAAATATAAGTGGATATAAATCAGCACCCAGTCATCATACAAAAACACAAAATACTGCAGATGCTGGAAATCTGAAACAAAAAACTTTTTTCTGAGGGGATCTGAAATGTTGACTCACTTTCCTTTCTCCATAGATGCTGCCTGACCTTCCGAGTGTTCCCAGCGATTTCTCTTTTTGACCCACTAATCATAGATTAGCATGTTAACAGCAATGTGCTCAGTCACTTGCCTGATGCCCTATTTCGATCTTTTCAATATATTTCAATAGTATATTTTTCAACCTGAGGTATTATATTGGGCAAGTTTCCTTACTCCACATGCCTAATAATAATCCGTCCAAAAAAACACACACTAATAAAAATTGGTCATTTCAATCGACAACTGTTTGTGGGACACTGCTGTGTGCAATTGGCTGCCCATTTCGTCCACAAATACACAGTCAATTCACTTTACAGTATATTCTGCGAAGCGCTTTGAGACGTCGATAAGATGTGAAAAGCGCTTTATCAAATGCAAGGATTATTATTATTATTATATTCTCCTCTATTATACCAGTGGTACTTGAAACCTATTTTGAATCTGTTATTCTGTCCTGACGTGCTTTATCACTTTGTAGTTTTCCCCTTCATTTTCAGCGTAAACGTCTCCTCCGCTTCCGCCCAGACATTATTCACACCTTATCACATCTGAGGACAGAATAACAATAATAATCCTTCCATTTGATATTATAATAATAATAATAATAATAGTACCTTAGCAAGTCGTTGAGACATCTGAAAGCACGGAATTTCCTGTAAAAGTGGATTGATTGTGTATTCTGGGCAGAATGTGTAGCCTGACGATTTTGGAAAGTGATCGAATCTTAGTGTGCCATTGTGTGCTGCATCTTCACTGCACCACTCGACTGGAATTATGCAATTCTTTAAGTACTGAAGTGAGCTTGTCTAGAAATTTGACCATTAAATCCTGAGATACTCTTACTTGTAATTGAAATGATGCAGTGGCTTTCTTGCATTTGAAATGGAATGAAACTGAACTGACATTTGAACAATTATATTTAAAGATTACTATTGAAGAAGAAAAATCTGCAGTCATGTACAGTTATGTTATGTTGTAATCATTTGGAACGTATCACAATTTTTTTTCTTTAAGAGGTGAGTTAAAAATCATGCTCTATAAGGCAAAATGAAGAATGATCCCATCCTTCAGATCCCTTGTCTTCCTGCATATCCCTGAGCAAGATTGAACTAAAATAATTCCACTTACACTTTTTATTGGTTAACAAAAATCTATTGCAATCTTTTTAAAATCAGTGTATAGCCGAAACTTCAAAGTGTGATTATTCTACAGTTTTTTTGCATGTACTGTAGTTGTTCAATTAACAGTTGTTACATAACAGCTGCTATTGTGATGTGGCAGCCAGCTGTAGATTAACACATTTTGCATCGCTTTGTACAAAATAGCCCTATGTTTAATGGGTGAAACATGCGAATGGCAGCACAAGCACGCCTGTTGTGTTGTCATCCGAGTTGTAGATCTCTGTGTGCCTACTTGATTTGTGGTGAATTGTAGTATATCCTATTGTAGGAATTATAAAAAGCCACTCAGACTATCCAACAATTGCTGTCAATGAGGCTGATGCCCTGAAATAGAATGCATTCCTCTTGCTACCGTCCTAACTTGGACCCATTGTTTTAAAAGTTAATTATACATTTGTCTAATGCTAAATGTAAATTTGTGCACAGCAATGTCTCACAAAACAGCTATGAATTGAATAACCTTATTTTTAAAAAATCTGAGGTCTCGATGGCCAGGACATCGAGGACATTTATTTCTCTTAGAGCTTAGAGCTTCTTTCTCTTCAGCATCTCTTGCCGCTATTCAGAAAGAGAAGGAAGTTTCTCTTGACGGATGGCAATGTTTCATCCAAAGGATGGCACCTCTGACACTGCAATGCTTCCTCCAGAACTACATTGGAGTATCAGCCAAGTCTGTCAGCTAATAGTCCCAATGTAGAGAGAGTGCTACTAACTGAGCTACTGTGCTACTAATCTTCATTGCTGAAATCTTAGCGGTTGAAGTGGGTAATTCACTCGTAATTCGCTCAGAAGCTGCAGAAGAGTTCCTGGAAGAAACTCACACTATTTTATTCCTTTCCTCCCCTGACCACCCCCACAAAAAAAAATACGAA
The DNA here is from genome assembly GCA_035084275.1 of Hydrolagus colliei. NCBI lineage: Eukaryota > Metazoa > Chordata > Chondrichthyes > Chimaeriformes > Chimaeridae > Hydrolagus > Hydrolagus colliei. The sequence continues at coordinate 8,851,684 of CM068744.1, read as the reverse complement.
TAAAGGCAGAGATCGCTTTCTACCCTCGATCTAAGTTTTTGGAACAAACTTTGCAAGCAAGATTAGTTCAAAGTACTCTCTCAACATCAACATTTTCAGGCTATCTGCCCATGCAATTGGCTCATTGTAGTAAAACTCATTCTACCTCCAGTATCAGATATTCCTGAGGTTTCTTGTTTCCCTTTTGGCCTCATGTGAATCCCAAAGTGTTCAAGAAATGTTCATCCATTATTTCAAACTATCTGCAGTCACCAATGTATTGCTTCCAAGGCTACCTTTATTTAGATGATTCTTTCACCATTTGGTTGAGAGAATTTTCCATTCAATTCCGAAATTTAGCAAATTGCTGTTATTCTATAAAATGTCTAAGATCTGAAATGTCTCTTGCTCTCAGCCTTAAAATAGTTGCCCTTGAAATTTCATCTTGTGCAGAATTTTGGAAAATTCTTAAATTCTCTTAATTTGGTTTATTGCAATTCTTTGCAAACCAAGATAAATATCAGGCCACTGTTTCCTTGTCAATCACCATAACTAACAATAATTATTGCATTTGGTACAGCAGCATTAACATCAGGAGGGCAACTCAAGTGCTTTGCAGGCTTAATGTGAAGTGTAGTACAGTAATTGTATATTTTGTAGGCAGGCGAAGGATAAATCTCCATTAACATCATAGAAGCATAGAAATTTACAACACAGAAGAAAGCCATTCAGCCCAATGCAACAGTTTTGGCTCTTTGAAAGAACAATCCATTTAGTCTCATTTACCTGCCCTTTACGTATATTCCTGAAGATTATTGCCCTGTATACATTCATCAAATTCTCTATTGAAACCTAATATGACCACCACACCCAGATTGCTGTTGCATGTCCCAGCAAACCTCTGTGGAAACAAATATTCTTAGTCTCTCCCTTTGCTCATTCGCTAACTATTTTAAATTGATACCCTCTAGTGACTGACTCATCAACATGTGCAAATAATTTATGGACATAGATAAAGCTTGTAGCAATTCTGGGATGTGTCCATTTACCAAAAGTCAATTTTTGTTGGCTTCAGAGGTGGAATTATTCATTCAAGAAGGCACCAAACTATTTGCTAGGCAGTGCAGTTGAAACCCCTTCCTAGTGAACATATCAATAATGAAGGCATATCTTATCTGCCATTAGTAGCTGTTATTCCCCTGGTTAGTTTGGGAAGAGGGTCAATGTTTTATTTACAATACCTTTGATGGAGCGCTGTGCATTTCAGTTGGGAATTTAGTTTTGCCCTCTCATCACCTGCTGCTACTCAAATTTTCTCAGTTGATGTTTTTGCTAAAGAATTAAAGGAAAGATTAATAATACTGCATTATGGTTTGAAAGCTAACTGTTTATCAGTTTGTATGTAAACTTTTTTTTTCAAAAAATGCTACTTGTTTTCTAATGTTTCTTTATGGTATTGCTTAGTCTGCAATTGCCCCGGATATATTAAAGTTTTATTTTACACAATAACTGCTCAAGAGATGTGCTACACATTTTGGTTGTGTGTTATGCATTGTACATCAATTTGGATCTCATTGCTATGGGTTCGGGTGTCTTGTAAAAGTGCATCAACTGGCTCAAATATTAAATAACAGCTGGCCTTGCCAATTATTCACACTGATCCAAGGCTGATCCAATCTGGATGGACAACACTGGCCTGGTTTGTTTCACCATCAAGAAAGGCAAAGACTTATCTTCAATTGTGTGTGATGACACATATAACTTATTGGTAACTGATGGCAACATCACTCAGTAATTCTTTCAGCCCAGCATTTGGCTGATGCCGACTTTGAGGCAGTCTCTAGTATACCGTAGGAGCATGTGATTTGTTCATAGAGACACCTCAGCTACTTTTTCAGACTGAAGAAATGGGTTGTTCACCCCATACTGAAGCTTCTTTCTAATTCAAAGTAACATGAGGCTTTGCTGCATTGTGACAACAGGGCTCATCTACAGAATGCACAGAAAACATGTTCATCAGGAAAAAACTTATATTACACAAGGATTTTAGAATATGGATGCCTTCCAAAATAGACTTTGAAGCTGAATCCATCAAAACTAGATAAAATCATATGAAATAAATTAAAAAGTACAGGTAGACCCCACTTAACGAAGGGGTTCAGGACTTCAAAACTCTTCGTAAAGCGAGAATTTTGTTAAGTGGGTGGGAGGTTGCTACTGTGTTTCCATATGTGAAAAAAATCAGTTTTGTTTCCAGCAGTGCCTAGCGCTAACATTTGCGGTGTACCAGCGAAGGCATAAGGTAGGTAGAACTGCTATTGAAGGCTGCGATACTTTAATTACAAGATGAAAATGTTTGTGTTGTTTACCTGAACAATATTTTATTTAGTAAATTTTTTACACAATACAGTAGTGAAATGAAAGTTCCGTACTTCCCGTAAGAAGATGAGGTGAGGAGTGGGGAGGAGGTCTTCATTTTAATTGTTGTTGGAGGAGGGGGAGGCTGGAGAATCAGGAAAATCTGGTGAGACATCAATAGGTTCATCGAAGTTGAAAATTTGTGGCGGTGTATAACCTCCCTCCTTAATGATTTTTCTGTTCATCTGGGTAATGTTCAGCAGCAACACCCGCACTAGCAGCTTCCCCGCACATCTTGATAGAATGTAGCTTGTATCGCTTTTGAAAATGATCAAGCCGCCCGTTGCTAGCAGCAAAAGTCTCCGCTGGCTTTTTCCGAGTAGCGTCATGTGGTTGCCTTGCATCCTGCTGCTTAAGATCCTCCCGTACTGTACGGGCCTTCTCTTGGATTATACTAGCGGAAAGGGGGCAATGGCGTTCGTTCTGGTCTTCGTTCCATCTTCATTTCCAACGTGATGGACTTACTTTTCTTCGATGGGGTTGGTGATGTTGCTACTGGGCGTTTAGGTGGCATACTGTAGTAAGTGTATGTAGCTTCGTCGACTGAGACCGAACATGTGTTGCGGGGCTGGCCGGGAGACGAGAAGCGCGCAAGATTTAATCTTTCGCTATAGCGAACGCAGCCTTCACTAAGAGCATAGGAGGTACAAATACAAACCCTCGTTATAGTGAAGTTTCGGTAACTGGGCGTTCGGAAGGCAGGGTCTACCTGTATAGTGAAAGAGCAGGGCATGGAATTAGAGTAATTATCACCAGCAGGCATTGGCGCTGAATAGTTTCCTCCTACGCTATAAATATTCTACATGATTCTACTATATGAATATTATTATCAAGGAACAGGAATATAGCTCTATGGACCCCTGTTGTTTTGTTATGAGAGCAGATATATATTTTTGGTGTTTCTTCCTAATTCCCAGTAAATAATAAAAATCTGTGCGTCCAAACCTTATCACTTTGGAAGGGTTTCTGAAAGCGCTTCACAGAATTACAACAACAAATTGCATTTATTTTTTGTCAGTTAAATGTCCTCAGTTGCCTCACAATGAGGATTTGCCCCCAAGCTGTGGGTTGGGATCAGTGCAAGGTGGAGAGCCAGGATGGTGGAGGAGGGAGGATAACAATAATAATAATAATCCTTGCATTTGATATAACGCTTTATCAAGTCTACGAGACACCTCAAAGCGCTTCACAGAATATATTGTAAAGTGAACTGATTGTATATTTTGTGGGCAAAGCACAACAACTAAATTACTTTTGTGGAGCACCTTTCATGTTGGGAGGACATCCCACGGCAGCTTATTGCACATTGCAGTGTGCCACAAACTGTTGTGGATTAAAGTGAACAATTTATTACTGTTATTTTGTTGTTGAAGGAATTATTACACTTGCAAAAGCGATCCTGCAATCGACTGACTGACTTACTGCTCGGTAAACGTGTGTGTGGAGTAAGAAAACTTGCCCAACATGTCGTCCTGCTGGGAATCGAACCAAGGTCTCTCACTCGCGAGGTGAGTGCTCTAAGATGACCAAAGGCATGGTCAAATAGGAAGGTGTTGAAATGAGCCTTGAAGGAGGCATGAGAGGGGGCGAGATGGCAAGGCTCTCGGATGGATTTCTAGAGGATGGGGACAGAAAGGCTGAAAGCCTGACTGCTGATAGTGAAGAAGGCAGGCAGTGGATATAGACCAGGTCATTGCCTGCAGAGCAGAGGGAGCAGGCAGGTAGGTGATGTTTTAATAGGTTGCAGTGGTTGGGAGGAGCAAGATCATAGAGGGTATTAAAGGTGATGTCAAGGATCTTGAGCTTGATCCTCTGGGGGTTGGGGAGCCAGTGAAGCCGAGTAAATATTGAGGTGATCAGCTCACAAAGCTCAGTGCAGCTTAATTACTGTGAACTGGAGTGCCTGGATGGGGAGGGAGACAGGGAGACGGGGAGAGAAAGAGGGGATGAAGAGGGGAGAGAGAAATTCTCTTGTGTGTGATCGCCAGCCTCAGTTTTATATCCTTTAAACATAATCTGTTTCCAAATTGTGATTAAGAGCAATGTGCTCCCCCACACCACCCCACCACCACAACCACCACCGTAACATGACAATTCAGTTTTACGAAACCAGAATGGGTTGCTACAATCATGTAATTTTTTCAAATGAACTGCTATGGCCATGGAATTTTGTGGGGTTGAGCAGGAAAGAGAAAGAGATGAAAGGTCAGTATGTAAGTCATTCTACGCTGTTCTACGCTATGAGAAACATTATTTACTTCTGGGAATGGGCCAACATGACTGTTGCCTCAGTTGGGAGTGGGATAGAATTCTCTCCATACTTAATTCTTGCACGACCTTAGTTATGTTGCTGAATTGTTGTATTACCTTAAAGTCTTAGAATCCTTTTGGAAGCATTTGAAATGTATAAAACAGATGTTGAATAGTGGAAAATGTGTGGTCATTTGGGACATCGCACACTGAAAGTATTAATCCTTTTTCCTCTTTTGGGTCAATATTTTATTGAGGTAATCACAAGCAAGAACTCTAACTCACTAAACATTAACACCTACTCCTCGATACCGCAAGTCCTCATTTTGTGTGGAGTGCGCCTCTAGTCAGAGTGCGCTAGTCAGTTTAGACTCTGTCACAAAAGTAGTTAGCCTCGATGCACATTACCTTGACTCATTACGAACCACAGTAATCGTCCCAATTTTTCCTAGTGTTTTTGCTGCAGTTTGTGGATTTAATATTGACTAATAACACATCTGTAATGACTCATTTAATGTATGCATTACATCATATAAATAAAAGTGCACTTTGATTCTCAAGCATTTGTCTTATGGGACCAGTTAAAAGAAGAAGTAACCGGAAAAGTAAGTTGCTGTTGTTTAAACTGCAAAGAGTGGAATCGTCCCTCAATGAGTAGGGAATCATGTACGAGCTGGATGGTGGAAATACGCTCGTGAATTTCATGCCGAGCTGTACTGCTCAACAAAATACAACAACAAAATTACATTTATAGAGCGCCTTTCACGTAGGGAGGACGTCCCAAAGCGCTGACCAGGTAGCTTGCATGGATTGCATGGATTTCCTGTTACTTGCTAGCCACCTAGTGAAGGCTCAAACCTGCATTTGTCAGATGACAGATGATCAACGAGTGACTCCTTGTTAAGGGGAGGTAAGCTGGGCCTCCTTACCGCTGAGCTTTAAACTTCTATAGTTTGTTTTAAGGAATGTAGTGGGTGCATCATTGATTGCTCTTTGCTGGGAATCTGTTGAATATTTCTGCTCTATGGGTGTGTATGTTTGAGGAGAGAAGGGATTCAATAATCTCAAGTTTGTTTGAATCTAGTACAGTACATGTGTTTGGGCTCGCTTAGTCATTTCAAATAATTTAAATTTGAATAATTTTAGCAAGCTGTTTTAAATTCAGACTATTTTCAATGGTAATGGAAACTTGTTGACCCTGGTATCGTGTGTAGGTGAACAATGACCTGACTGTGAAATGTGCCATCAGTTCAGCCAATGAGCTACTCATGCTTCAAAAAAGTGTTGCGTTGTGTTTGCCAGCATCACACAATAATGTTGGGTGATTCCTGCCAGGATAACTGGATTACTTTAGGTTGAAATGTAAATGAAATGAACTTGTATTTTTTTTAGCGTAAATTGACATAGGTAGCTCAGAAACTACAGGTGTCAGCCTGATTCAGTTGGTAGCACTCTTACCTCCAAAGCCTAAAGTTGTGGATTCAAGCCCCATGTCAGAACTTTGAGCTCACAAGTTGAAGATGTTACTGCATTGCAGTGCTCGGGGTGTTCTGTATTGTGGAAGGTGCTGGCCTTCGGGTGAGCCATTAAACCGAGATCCTGTCTGCCTGTTCAGGTGGATATGATCGATTTCACAGCACGATTCAAAATGAAAAGGAAATTTTCATGTTAGTATGCTGGCCAACAATCTTTCAGACACAACGGCATTTTGTGGGACATTCCTGTGCACAAATTAGCTGTTGTGTTCACTAACAAAATACAGTCCCAGCACTTCCTAATAGCATCTGCAGATGTTTTAGACATGTTCCCGATGTGAAAGGTGCTATATGAAATACTAGGATTATTATAACTCGTTTGTGCTGCTGTATACACTTCACATAAGACTCCATCCCTTCTTATTCCCTCCCCCTATTTTTCTCCCTTACCCCACTTCAGGGATATATATTTTTAGAAAGGTTCTGTAGCGGTTAATTAATATTGATCTTATGTGCTTCAGTCAAAGAAAATCCTGTATCTTTAATGTTTTTTGTAAATATGTTTTCCAGTAACTACTTGCATTTTATTTTGTATTGATGAAGATATTGATTCCAGTTTCATGAGCTGACCCGTAGGTTATGTGGCGAGCAAATATCTAGCTAGATAATCCTGTCTCACAACTTCACTAAAGGCACTTAATACGGTAATTACAGCTTTAAAGCACTTGCATACAGACTTTCCTTTGTATTGCACTAAAGGGAATTTTTTTCTCAAAGAATATAAAGCTGTGGAGAGCACTTACTAATCTTGTAGAAAACAAGTCGTTTAGACTGAGATCAACATTTGTTGTCAACTGTAATTTAATAAGCTTGACTTTATAAGACTGAGTTTGTGGTTTGAAGTTTGATTTGCCATTCCATTGGCACACTGATTTCATTTGCTAGCAGATGCAAAGGTCAAATTAGCCATTCGGCCTATTGTTATCCAGTACTAAAAGCTGCAATGTTTTTGAGAAGTGATTTCTTCAATTAAATTCTGTTAAGTGAGCCCATTTTGTCAAATGAATTTAACGTTTTGTTTAAATCATCTAATTTTAGATTATGTATGAAGGGGAAAAAAAATCTAATATGTAATCTGTGGCTGACAATTCTGTTTTTGTGCTTTGGGATTGTAAGCTTCTTGTAGTGTTGTGCGCTCTGAATAATAACTGTTTTGGAAAAGAGTAGCACTATTGATGTTTTCTTTTGTGACGTAGCCATGTTTGATAAGTGAGTCAATGTGTTGGAATACCATTCTAAGTGAACTGTTGCTACTGTATTTAGTATCTACTAATACAGTGTTTTCTAAAATAACATTAAATATTTATAGATCAAAAGTATAATTACTGCTCTTTCAACAGCTCCAAAGACATCTGAGCAATCACCTCTTCGGTCCTTTTGATAGTCATAAGATCAGAAGAAAGATTTGAATGAAGGCAGCCTTCAGCCTATTTGATTGCTTCCTTTCACAGTACCCACCCCTCAGTCCTTCCATTTAAGCTATCAAGCTATTTATTCAATGAGTCCAGTTAGAATATTTTGATAAGAAATCTACTCCACGTCCCCCGACCCACCCGCTCCACTATTGGTGGGCGAGCCTTCAGCCACTCTACCCCCAAATTCTGGAACTCTGTCCCGCAGTCCCTCTACCTCACCCGCTCCCTAGCCTCCTTCAAGTTCCACCTCAAGACCCTCCTCTTCAACATTCCCATCGGTCACCCCAAATCCCCTCATTTCCCTCCACCCTCTCAGTTCCCGACCCCAGCTCGGGTCTGAAACAATGACTGTCCAGTGCCTTGGGATGTCCTCCTGACATCCCAAGGCTATACAAGTGTAATTGTGTTGTTGATAACAAGAACAGAAGTTAGGTAGAATAACATAAATTGGCAACTTTTTTGAGGTGCAAAATGTGAGAGTGGATCATATGCTTCAGAAATATCTAATGGCATCAAATGAGTAGTGGTGTTAAGAGTAATATCAGCATGATGTTCACATGATTAGATCAGTGAAAATCTACTAAACAACACATCACTCTTGTGACGCACACCTCAACACTGTTGCTTTGTAAAGGTATGTGGCTTTTTTGTAAGTGCTCTTTGTTTACACATTCATTACGTTCAGATGATGAATGTCTCGGGACACTTTACAAAGACTGGGTTGAACACCGAGCAAGAGTAAGGGGAAGTAAGTAGCCATAGGCATGTTCAAACAAGTTTCAGTGAAACCTTTTAGAATAAGCCTTGACTAAGGTGCTAACAAATAATGCATTGTCGTCTCGTTCGTCCAGGGGTGTTTTTTTCTATGGTGTGAGGGCTGTAGGCCACAAACAATCAATGATAATTATGTGCAGATTTGATATACAATCCACATTTATAAAACAAGTAACGTTGATGCCTCGAATGTAATGTACCATTTTATTTTAGATCGGTATTTTTCAAATTCTGCCTTCGAAGTCTGAATTGGGGTAATTGTCATATTTTTCTGTGGATCTTTCTAGCAGTTTTAGTGCAGCTGAAACCTTCCCGCACGTGTTTGTCACCTCCCGCTTGGTTTACTCCAACTCACTCCCTGGCACCTCCCTGACCTCTCCGACCTCCTCACTTCAGCTCGACTGGCACCGGCCTCCTGCTTGTCCCTCGCACCCTCCGCCCCACCATCAGAGGTCATGCTTTCAACCACTGTGCCCACAAACTCTTGAAAACTGTCCCTCTCTCCCCCTTTTGAAATCCAACCTTCCTCTTCGTCCATGCCTTTCTCTTCAATCGGGGGCATGGATTTTGCAATTATATTTTCTGTGGGCCCACCATCTCTTTAAACAAATAGTGTCTCAGATTTGTGTAGGTTATTAATCTAAGTGTATTCTATTGTTCAAATAATATACTGTACAGTAGTTTTAAATGTATTGTTCACCATTCATTTTATTGTGTAATAACTAATTGGGTTGAGAAGGTAAACCTAGAGCAATGCTTTCAGTTATGCCAAGAGAGCACACGTTCAAGGTTTTAAATGGCGATTTCGGGCCACATGCCAAGAAGTATTAGTCCAGTTGATAATCACAGGTAATTAATGAGTGGACCAAGTTACCAGGAAAGGTGGTTGAGGGCATGATCCTGGATTCAATTAGAAACAACACCAACAACAAAATTGCAGTTATAAAGCACCTTTCATGTCGGGAGGACATCCCAAAGCGCTGAACAGTCAGGTCGGGACCCGAGAGGGGTGGTGGGGAGGGTCGGGGTAGGGGGAAGGAGAGAGAAAGCATCTTGATGCCATGATGGAAAAGTGGTAGATTGTGTATTCTGAATGAGATCAAATGGGCTGAAGGGCTTTCCTCATTTGAGCTTCTCTTGTGATCTGGTGAAGCTTCAAATAAATTATCAGATGGAATTATAATAATAGTAAGAATCCTTGCATTTGATATAGCGCTTATCATGTCTTCTAGATGTCTCAAAGCGCTTCTCAGAATATACTATAAAGTGAATTGTCTGTGTATTTATGGGTGAAATACAGCAGCCAATTGCGTACAGCAATATCCCACAACAGTCGTGGACTGAGTGACCAAATTATTATTGTTTTTTTTTGAGTGATTATTATCAGGCTTGTGGAGTAAGGAAACTGGCCTAAACTTCGCCCTGCCTGGAATCAAACCCAGGTCTCTCGCATGCAAGGCGATTGCTCTAACCACTGAGCTGTAGGACTCCAAGAATTTATGGCAAAAGAACCAAAATATTTGTGTTTTCTTCCTCCTCCCTGCCTTCTCTGTGTATTGTGTTGCTCAATACTCTACCTCATAGTTTCCCAGAACCTCACAATTGTACTCCTTACCCACTTCCTGCAATGTTAAGTGATTTGGGATGGCTTCACAATTTGAAAGGCAACAAATAAATGCAGATTTGTATAATTGTGTGTATAGTTTGGCACCATCTAACAACTTGTTTTTGCTCTTCTCAGCATTGTTAGTGTACTGCACCATGAGGCACGACCCTCAATTTAACAAGAAACACCATCTCCTGTTTGTCCCGTATCAAAGGGCCTGCCTTGTCCCTCTGAACTGAAATAGGTTGTATTCCAGTGGCGTGGCGAAGAATAAAGATAAATGACCAAATTTAGTTTTTGACTCTTAAGAGTACACACTCAACCCAATGAATAAAAAATAAATAAATTCAAAATCAACTTGATAAGATGCTCCAATAATCCTTGCAATTCATATTGCTCCTTATCATGACACTGAGATGTCTCAAAGCGCTTCACAGCTATATCAATGGCACAGATTATTATTATTGTAAAGTTTATTATCATTATTATTAACTCTGCCTGATACACACACATCAAAAGTGTCTTGATGGATTATTTACTTGTAATTTGTCGAATAATAAACCATGTGAGACAACAACAAAATTACATTTATAGAGCGCCTTTCACATCGGGATTACATCCCAAGCAGTAAACTAGGCAAACAGGAAGATAGGCTGTATTAATAGTCCTTGCATTTTTATGAATAGTTGAGCATATTGTTATATCAGATGAGTTTAGATGCCCAGGCTTCATAGTTGAGCTGAACAGCACTGAGTTCATCGCAACTTGGGTGCTGCATATACAATAAAATTACACTTGTACAGCGTCTTTCACATCAGGAGGACGTTCCAAGGACGTTCTGTATATAGTTCTGTACACTGAGACATAAGTGGGATGCACAGGCCCTAGAGGCAGTGCAGTAGAGAGCAACAAGGATGAATCCCAGTGTTAGAGGAACGAGCTATGAACGATGATTAAACGAGATAGAGCTCTTCAGTCTTGAGAGAAGACAATTCGGAGGGGCCCGCACAGAGGTGTATAACATTTTAAATAGGATTGAAAAAGTAATTTTAGTAATGAACAGAATAAGAGGTTGGAGTTATAAAGTGCAATTTCAGGACAGTTACTACAAAGTTTTTCTATATTCAGAGGGTAACCAATGACTGGAACGGGTTGTCAGGAAAGGTGGTTGAGGCAGAAACGTTGGTCTCATTTCAAAAGCAGCTCGATGCTGTGATACAGGGATGGTGGGGTGAGTGTTCTGGAGGGATGAGATCGTCCAAATCAATCTTATGAATTTCCATTCTCTGCTCTCTCTGCCCTCCGACTCCAAATACATCATTGAGAGACTGGTTTCTTTCCACTGGCTTGTGAATGCATTCTTTTGAATTAAAGGATGAAGAAAAGTCTTTACCTACACACAGATAAATGTGTAACATTTGATATTGGAAAACATTTTAATGTTTGGAAAGAGCAAAATATATGTTTAGTGCCAGGAAACCAGTTTAAGAATATAGCTGATGCTGCTTGGAGGATTTTTTTGCAGTAATACAAGTGAAAATAGAAACAGCTGCTCATTGAGAGAGGTAAAAAAAAGCGCTTTATTTTGTAATGGTCTTTAAGAATGCTAACCCATTGGATTAAAGATGGTGCATCACCATTATTTAGCTGCCTGCTAGACCAGCAGTGAAAACACTTGTTCAATATCTTTGTGGATTTGTGGGTTGGAGTATAGGGGTATCTGACACTTAATCTGACAAGACAAACTTACATTTGTTCCCCTTTTACCCTATTGCTTTAGCTACCAAGCAGATCTTGAATTGTACTTTCTGCTGCCTTGTACAGTGCTTCATAACCTCGACCAAATTGTGTTTTGGAACCAGAACATAGGAACAATAACTGCCTAGTTATTACTCAAAAATGTTTAGTATGTAATTATAGCTTTAAAAATTATAACTATGACTTTATATTCCAACCACATTTATCGCAGGAAGATTTCTAGAAAATAAGTTGAATTTGCTTGGAATGTTTCATGCTATATGATTTGAAAAATCAGATCAACAATGTCATCTTTCTGCAAAAGAGACGCATGCACAATAACTTTAATGCCCCACTTTTGTCCAGAAAGTATCTATGTTTATGTAGTAATTACAATAATATTAAAATCTTGAAAACAACATATCTGTGTTTTTCAAACAAGAACAGAAATCACTGGGAACACTCAGCGAGTCAGGCAGCATCTATGAAGAAAGAAAAATGAGTCAATGTTTCGGGTCCACTCCCCTTCATCATGCCTTTGTCACCTCTCGGCTGGACTATTCTAATGTCCTCCTCGACGGTCTTCCTTCCACCGCAATCCATTAAATCCAACTCATACAATACAACGCATTCGCTCCCCCATTATCCCAGTCCTTTCCAGACTTCACTGGCTCCCTGTCCCGGAGAGGATTGATTTCAAGATCCTCACCCTTGTTTTCAAATCCCTCCATTCCTCTATATCCCCCCTACCTCTCCGACCTCCTCAAAACAGCTCCCATTGTATTCGCTGTACCGGATCTGGCCTCCACCTTGTCCCCCGAATCCTCCGCTCCACCATCGGTGGCCATGCCTTCGGCCACCACGCCCCAAGGCTCTGGAATTCCCTTCCTCACTCCCTTCGCCTCGCCCCCTCTCTTCCCAGTTTTAGGTCTCGGCTAAAGACCTTTCTCTTCAACTGCGCCTTTGGTCACTTTTCTCCCCCTGCCCCTGGCTCACTCCCGGGATCCGTTATTGTGAAGCGCTATGAGACGCTGTCCGGTATGGAGGGCACTATATAAATCAAAGTTGTTGTTGGTGTTGTCAGTCTTTCAGCCTCTGCAGTATTTTGTGTTTTATCTGCTTTTTTTGTTGATTCAAACAGTGTTGCAAGTTCTCATTTGTTCTCATGTAAGTTTAAAACAATCAATATTCTTTATTTTAATCATGATAATGGTGCAGTCTGCTTTGATGTTGGCTGCATTGATTCTCTTTTCCTCTCTGTGGATGTGAATCGAAAGCTTAAAGTGAGACTAAATGTGGCACTCACTTGTCAATGTTGATCCATGAGATCTCAAGTTAGAGACCATGGCAGTTACAAACATTATGCTGATGAAATGGAATAGTGATGTTCTGAAGATTGGAGCTAAGGTTTCTCTTTATGGTTGGCTTTACTTTGTGGTCGGTCAGTGCAGTGTCTCACTAGCGAATCATGGTGCCAGTTGTCATTGCGGGATTTTCTTTCAGATGGTACCAATTTTGTGTTCCTTATGTAACACTGTAAGTGTAAACTGCTGTAAAATAATGCTAAATAAATTCATCTCTAAAACTAAATGTTCACAATTGTTTATCAACAGGAACCAGATACTATATTAATATTCTATAGTATTATGATGTGTTTTTAAAAATGTACTGTTTTTATAACTTTCTGTTGGATCAAGGTGAGGGTTGTCATTTCTAGGAATTAAATAATTTTCCATTAACGGCATTAAAAGCCTTTTATAAAAGCCAAAGGGATTAAGGGATATGGGTTAGAGCGGGCAAATGGAATTGGGATAGAACATCAGCCATAATCTTATTAAATGGCAGGGTAGGCTAGAGGGGCCGAATGGCCTACTCATGCTCCTACTTCTTATGTTCTTATTAAGCTACAGCATCAAAGGGTATCAGTCTGTCCCTGTTGGTAGCATTGTTGCTTTCGTTAGAAGATTGTGAGTTCAATGTCAGGATTGAGCTCCGAGACCAACCTGACATTTCAGTGTCATCTTTCAGTTAAAATATTAAACCAGACTCCCTTCTGCCTTTTCAGGGAGATGTTAACGATTTCATGACATTATTTCAAAAAAGAAATTGATGTTTCTCCCAGTGTCTCAATCCACAATTCTTAGATAAATGAATCATGGCTGTTTGTCCAACCTTGTTCCTCACAAAGTAGCTGCTGTTTGCTGTCACAGTCACTGCAATCGACTACAAAACCCTATCAAATGTTTTGAGATGTTATATCATTCATATCAAATACAAGGATTATCATTATTCCCAGACCAGATACATTGCAGACAAAACCAGAATAAATCTGCTATACACTGCATTAAATCGAAACTCATGCTCTATTCTTATTGTCAATTGACCATCTTCTATTATGGCATTTTCCTTTGCCAACTCCAGGTATCATTTCGCCCATAAAATACGTTCACTGCATTTTACAGTATTTATGGTTGTTGTTGTTGTTTACAGGATAACCTGTGAAGCACTTTGAGATGCCTCGACGATGTGATAAGGTGCTATATTAAACACAAGTATTATTATTATAATTGACAGCTTGTGCTAAATTTGAGTTGGAGATAACTTTGTGGTTTTGCAATTGGTTGGCAACTACTCAAACTTGTTTCAGGTAAGATCATATCTTGCAGCTCGCAAAAAGACAAATGTTTTCCATTCTAAGATGAATCAATGTTCCAAAAGCAAGAAGCTATCTGGTTCTCGGTTTACATGGGGTTAATTACAAAAATAAAATTGATGTAGTTCCTAAAATATTAAAAGCAGCACATTATGACTTTCCTGCAGAAAACTTTCATGGTGTTTTGCTATACAAATGTAATTTTATTGTTGTTGTTGCTGATTTTGCAGTGCAAGACCCATCTTGTTCAATGAAGGATAATATTTGGTTTTGTACATTTAAAACAATTATTTAGCTTTTCTTAATTACCCTCCTGGCTTTGTCATTGTTTAGTTTCTGTTAATGTGAAGCTGTGTTTGTGTGATGTGCTTGACATTAATACCGGTACAAAATTACTCAAACTGCAGCTTCATAACTTTTGATGAAAAGCCTTGTTTTCTTCAGATTTGTTTCATAATCAAAATTCCAATTTGCCCTATAGGAGAGTAATTCATTTGTTTATTCATATACATTTTGAACACCTTTAGTGCTAACACACCGGTGTTATGGTTAGGAAAGACCAGTAACACGTAAAACTTTCAGTAATTCTTTTTTTTTTTTGAATTGATTAAATGTCGTGTTCCCTACATTGTGAGCATAAATTGTCATATATCTCTACAAAATGCTGTACCGCGAGTGTTAAACTCTGGCTTTTGGCTATATAACACACTTTTGTTTCTATTATATAAATCCCTGATATTTAAATAATACAACACATACAATCACAGAATAGCTGTGTTTTTAAGTTCCGCACTTTTCAAAGCAGCATTCATAGTACGCACTGATGGGAACACGCCAATTTACATTTCAATCATATCTTTTTCCTGCGTGACTATAGTTTCAATCGTCCGTTTGAAATGTACTTCATACATCAAACGTAATACAAATAGGCAATACAGTAAGAGGTTTGTGGAGCCCAATGTGAGTATAATGTGCATACATATTTTCATTATCCTGGAGGAATATTGCTCAACTTTAAGTGAAGGATTTTGCTTGTGAAAAGTGTCATTGGAGAAAGTTTAGTGTGCACATGATCATGCCGGCTATGATGTATGTACAGTCAGTAAATCCTTTAGAATAAAATTGCACAACCTGAAATGATTGATGCTGGGCCATATAAATGCAGTAGTTTTCTAACTGTCTCTTGAGACTGCAGTTATTATAGTTTTCATCTGGTTGGATCAGACTTGGCAAAATACTGCATTTCTAGTTAGCGAATAGGCCTTCCTGTAATAATGTTTGTCACAACTTAAATGTCCAAAAACAAGTTGACATTTATTAGCTGTAACTTTTATTGCTGTTTGTTCAGTTTCATAAATGTAACTGTAAATTTGTTGTAAAGGTCTAGCAGGCTAGAGGTTGTGAATACACATTTACCCTCTGAGAAAAACTATGCTCAGGAATGAATGAATTTTCAGGCCGGTTCAGATTTGCATCATTTTCTGACTCATATAATTTCTTTCCAATGTTTAAGCTACCATTACCAAACTGTCTTAGTTTTGAAGTCCATATTCTTTCCATCTTAGCCAGACTGGTAGCTCAGTCAGTCTAGATATTTGTGGTGATATGTGGCCAAAGCATTCTAGTTTGAGTAAATCTCCTTTGTGCAAGTTAATGATTATTTAGTGATTATTTGTTGCCCAGCCTCAAGAGACCATCTTTTATGTCTGCATTCCACAGCTTTCGTTCAAAACTTTCCAGAGCTAAGATGACACACTGTAGGTTTAACCTACAGAGAGCTGCAATAGTATTTCTATGCTTAACCAGTTTAACTGGATAATATTTGTTCAAATAATTTCAATGTGTTTATAGGTGACTGATTAGTTCAATCGCTGAACCTTCTCATATTCAGTACTTTGAAACAAATCGTATGTCTTATTTTCATAGTGTTTTTTTCATCTCCCTCCTCTGTGCAATCTCCCTATATTGGAATTAAAACTTATTGCTTCACTTAGATTTCTGAATGATGTGTCTTCCTTGCTCTAATGTGTTTTTTTTCCGAAAAAAACTTGCTCTACAAAGGTGCAATGAATCTTTTTTTCAGCAGCTTGGGACGTCGTTCCAAAGTGAAAGGCACTATATAAATACAATTTGTTGTTGTTAAATGTTATGTTTCTCTCATGCTGATCGGCCTCTTATTACTTTGTCCGAGTCACTCCAGTGTTTAGCTGTAACTGAGTCTGGATGTTGGCAGGCTGTTTGACTGTGCTTACATTCAAGGTGAAGCAAAGGGAAATTGAGGCTAAGGCCCAACATGATCCTTTACATGTCCTTACAACTACACATGCATCTTCCAGCAAGGTGACTGGATAGCAATCAGGGGCAGATTTTGTTGTCTCTAACTGATGGAGGGGGCAGATGGGCAGTTATAATAATAATAATAATCCTTGCATTTGACAGCGCTTTTCACATCTTATCCACGTCTCAAAGCGCTTCACAGAATTTACTTTAAAGTGAATTGGCTGTATATTTGTGGGCGAAACACGGCAGCCTATTGAGACACAGCAGTGTCTCACAAACAGTCGTGGATTGAAATGACCAATTTTTATGATTGTGTTTTTTTTTGTACGGATTATTATTAGGCGTGTGGAATAAAGAAACTTTCCCAAGGTTTCGCCCTGATCCGCCTGGATTTGAACACAGGTCTCACACTTGTAAAGCGAGTGCTCTAACCACTGAACTACAGGAACAGTTGATGCAATGCTGAATCTAATTGTAACACCGTGTATGAGATCAGTTAATCCAGAACAGCCATAATTTTGATCCAAAAGCTATGCTCATGAATTTTGAAATGAATCCTGCTCATATGATCTGAACGACTTGCCTGTCTTTGCAAAACTGATAAACCAACACAAGTGCTTCTGGTTTGTTATCTATTTTTCTATACATTTTGAGTGTATTTCTTGTCTAGTCTTTTGTTATGTTTGGGCAGCTGCTATTCTCAGTAGCAAGTCATTGCTGGTTAGAAAGAAGTGACTGCTAGAGCATAATTGATAGCTGCTGTCTATTTTACATTCTGGTGTAAACAGCAATTATGGTCTCATAACAAACCAGTCACAATACTGTATCTATAAAGGGAGAAACCAGAAGGAGAAAGACAGAAATGAAAACATTCAATCTTTCAAACTCTGCACCGATATCCAAGATGGAATTTTTTGGGGATTCTGTAATTTAATCCCTCACATCAAAGGTTTTGATGTCCGTACTATTTAGTTTAATCTTAAAGGTTTTAAATAACAGAATAATTCCCTATTCACCTTTTAACAACGTCAACAAATTGCATTTTATAACGTGTTTCATGTCTGGAGGTCGACCCAATGTGTTGGACAGTCAAGGGTTTGTACCTGAGCTAGATATTATATTCTGGAGGGAGGGATGCCATAGGCTGGCTAGGGTGAGAGAGGCTCAGACACCCCACCTCCCACCCCAATCTATCTACCACTCATCTCTTTAAGGGTTGCTGTGAGGAGAAAACCCTAGATATTTTCATCAATCGCCCATATTTTGGGGGTAATGTCCAAAGGAAATATACCAAAGCTGTGGTAGTAGAAACACTCTGTAAGGAACAATTGTTTCCTTTATTCAGTTCTTCCTAAAATCATAGAAATTTACAGAAATTCCCCCCCCCACCCCCCGCCATGTTCTTTCAGATCTCGATCCTTCAAATACCTATTTGCTTCCCTCTTGAAACCCACAATAGTCTCTGCCTCTACCAGTTACTTGGCAGGGCATTCCACATCTCAACAACTTTCTGAGCAAAAAAAAAGCTAGTAAAAAATAATTACTGAATGCATGGTGAGTTAATTTGTTCCTCAGCACAGATATTGCCTTCAGCAACCAAATCACTGACTGTGTGGCCATGAACTGGTGTGCAGTAAACAATAGCAAATGACTTGGTCCTACTATTTTGATATCTTCACAACTAACTTAGGTAACTCACAATTGTAGGCAGACCTAGACCAATGGACTATCCAGCCTACTCACCCGATTAACAACCAGATTTCATTGAGGCATTTATCTTCAAATTAATAATCCAGCAAATCTTTTAACGAGGAGCTTGTCGGTTTTCTTTTTTAAAATCTTTTGCAATTTTCTTCTTCCATCACCTGATCTTTCTCCATTTGCCCACCAGCATTTTACTAAACGAAACTCGATGTCCTGCAGTTGCTGTATTTCACAATATACAGTAAGATGATAATTCTTCGTGGAAATTAAAATAGTTTTAAGCATTGAAAAAGTTTAGAAGCATCTGGTGGTGGTGCTATTCATATAAGGTTCTTTACCGGCACAGTAAAACTGGAAAACTGGTGTTCATAGCATCTATCATCTAACAGCAAAGCTCTTAGCCCAGACCAATTCTTTTTCTCCAGACCATTTCTTTATATTTAGTGTACTGAGATAATGTAAAATAATCTTTAGTGGAATTTAGATAGATTCGCCTTGGGATGTCCTCCCGATGTGAAAGGTGCTCCACAAATGTAAATTTGTTGTTGTTTTTGTAGATTCAATATGGGGGGGGAAATCCTCTTGCCAACGAGTGTATCAACTTACCAACTTTGATTAATTGGGATTTTTTTTCCATTGTAAACGCATAATGTTAAAGTCACCGTGCATATTGGAAATCGGAATTTCATCCCAGTTACTGTATATCTGAATTAAACAGCTCAGCCCCTAAGAAGTACAGTTCGGAAGATTTGTGACAGTCTGTGTGGTGAAGAAGTGGGAATGGAAAGAATGAAAGAGTGAAATAGAAGGCTGACGTTAAACACGATTTAGATTAAATACAGATTGACTTCAGTGCACATGTTTTATGATGAATTAATTGTGAATACTTTGTGGAGTTGCAAAGAACAAAGCCTTGATGAGAGGTTGAGTTCAGTCTGTAGAAGTGTGGGAGTTAAAAAGCCTGAGTGTCTAATTTGTTAGCCTTTAGAACTCATTAAAATGAATCATGGAGAACTTTCTAAACTTCATGTTTAAAATATCTGAGCCTTCTTCAATACTTCAAAGTGCAACTTGAAAATGTTTCAGTATTTGTACCAGCTATTCTTATTTCTTCTTCTGCCAACAGCATGTTTTGATGAGAAGTATAGGCCAGTGGGGCAAAGTGTTTTAAGGATGTTTAGACTCACAATTGCTGGGAGTTTTACCCCAGATCAGTTCTAAAAACACACGGGATTAGATCCAGCCACTCACTACCATTTTTCAACATTGCTCAATTGTGAAAGTTGGATCATTCATAATGATCTGATTGTTTTTTGTTTATGGACAGCTTTTTTTCCCTGTCAAATATGGTGACAAAGATGAATGGCAGATATATTCATCATAAAAACTTTACAATATTGTTGACAAATCGAGTTGAGCTAAGGTAGGGGAGCATTGCCATATTGGAGGTCCTGTAGAGAATATTCAAATAGCATACTGGGATTGTAATTACACATTGCCTGAAATTC
This sequence comes from Hydrolagus colliei, assembly GCA_035084275.1. NCBI lineage: Eukaryota > Metazoa > Chordata > Chondrichthyes > Chimaeriformes > Chimaeridae > Hydrolagus > Hydrolagus colliei. Next base: position 8,831,825 of record CM068744.1, on the reverse strand, counting down.
TGGCTCACTGGACCGGATCTCCCCCCATTAGTTCGACTCGCTAGGATTTAAGTGTATTTTCATATTTCTGTCAAACAGCTCCAATGACATCTGGGAGAATTACTGCTCTTAACTGTGTGGAAAGGCTGACCTAACTGAGTAGATGCAGTTAAACAGAAACATAGTGATTCTGTCTTCCTTTGTCATCACAGCTGCTGTATCTTAACCTTGTTCCTTTACACTACTGCACCCAGCAAATGCTCTCAGCTAATTCCCATAATGATATTTTATCACCATTTATCATTGAAGCTAAAATAATACAGCAAAGACTCCAATGGTGTTAAAAACAATTAGAATTATTTTCTTTATAAAAGGATCGCTTAGTGCAGTAGTAAGTACTTGTCAGACAGAAATGTATCCGATAGACCTAATTTGACAACGTCTACTCTTACTAATAATCTTGGATGTAAGGCAGGCTTAAGTATCTCCAGGGTGGTATCAGCCTACTATGGCTTTACATTGGCATCCTCATTCCCCTGCAGTTATTACAGTTTCACATCACTGTGGCATTCAGTTAATGAAATACAGATGAAAATGTTGCATTGCACATCAATAATAATTAAGTACAATTATTTCTAGAACTTAGCTTAAAGTAAACACAAGTAAATATCAATCATAACTTCACAGCAGCCACAGAAGGCAGTATCATGTAAAGAGCTTTTCAGTAAATATAGTAAAGCCGTGGAAGGGGACAGACCTACTTAATGCTGACTGAGCCAAATAGACGGTGGGCAGACAAAAATGTGTGCCGATTTCAGTCCTGAGAATACCAGTTCAGTAACTCTGTTGAGAAAGATGGACTGTGATGTTGCCCACCCACATGGACTCAAAACGATTTGCAGGCTCTCTTCAGTTACACGGTTGGCTAAGGTACTCAGATAAATAATCCTTGCATCAGACATAGCACATTATCCCGGCGTCAAGACATCTCAAAGCGCTTCACGGTATTTGAATGGTATAAAAGGATAAGCATAGAGACAGACAATTTGCACACAGCGATGTCCTACAAATGGCCAAGAAGTGAACAACCATTTTTTATCTGGAGGATTGTTGACCAGGACACTGAGAGAGACTCCCATCTCTTTTGGAGTAGTGTTGTAGGTTCTTAAACGTCCACCTGAACAGGCAGACGGGACCTTTGTATACTGTCTCATCCGAAGGAATGCATCTCGAACAATTCAGCGCAGCGCACCCCAGGCACCACATTAAAGTATCAGCCTGGACTGTGAGTTTAAATTCCCGGCGTGGGGCTTGAACCCACAACTTTCTGACTCAGAGGTGAGACTGCTATCAACTGAGCCAGGCTCACACCTGATGTAGTAAAGATAATTGGTGGAAGTGTGGGATGTCATCAAATAAATTTAGATCTGAATCTCCCAATCGATCCAATTAGGTTTTATTTGTACCCAAATCTCTATAAAGATATTTGTGTTGTATTTGTCTATTGTTGTGCAGACAGCTGTTGTAACAACTTTTGTTGCTTCAGTGTGCTGTCTTAATTGCATCACGTTAAATGGCTAGAGTTTTGATACTGTAACACAGTGTCTTGGAAATGTGAATCTTAATGTATAATTTTAGCTTCAATGTGCAGGGTTGTGTTGTAAGGGGGTTTTTTTGTGCAAGAAAGTGCTTTGTAAAGACTCCATCTAGAATGCAATAGTTGCTCAAGAAGTGCCACACACCACTGTTAAAAAAAGACAGCTTTTTTTTAAAAAAAGGCCATTCATTTTATTTCATAATATAAGTTTTGCAGGAAATATTGGATGGTGAGGAAACAATTGTACTATTGTTCTTGCAATTGTTTGGTGAAAGTTTATTCCTACAAATACTTGGATTTGTTTTACCTGTTGCAGAGCAATGACAGACACGTTAACACTTAGGTGTGTTCAGACATATCAAAAACTGAAAGAGCAGGGAATGAAAGTCTTAACCCTTGGAGTTTGGAGCAGACTTAGAGTCTTCATACGATCTCTGACTATCCAGCGCTTTGGGATGCCCTCCTGAAGTGAAAGACGCTATACAAATGTAATTTGTTATAATAATAATAATCCTTGCATTTGATAAAGCACCTTTCACATCTTATCGATGTCTCAAAGCGCTTCACAGAATTTCCTGTAAAGTGAATTGACTGTATATTTGTGGGTGAAATGCGGCAGCCAATTGCACATGCAGTGTCCCGCAAACAGTCATGGATTGAAATCACCAATGTTTATTATTGTGGTTTTTTTTGAGGGATTATTATTAGGCGTGTGGAGAAAGGAAACTTGCCCAAGGTTTCGTCCTGATCTGCCTGGATTCGAACACAGGTCTCACCCTTGTAAGGTGAGTTCTCTAACCACTGAGCTACAGGAGCTCCATGTTGTTGTTGTTTATGTTAGTGAATAATCTGGTATCTTGTGCAAAGTGAAACATTGCAATTGCCTTCTTAAAATGATTTGCTCATAACACATAAGACTGAATAAGTTAGCTGCTTTAAAAAACTCAATGTTTAAAAATTGGTACTGATAATGAAACCTCCTCTTTAAGTGAATTACATACTCTATGTGAGGGAGAACTGGAGCATCGAGCTGGAATTTTAGGCTAGTTGTAATTACCATGTCAGTGTTGGCATTTACAGCATTTTTCAGTAGCAAAAACATCCCTTCTCCCTTGTTGTACCTCAAACCCTGCCACTGTGATGCACTGATGCACAGCAGGCCCTAGTTGACTGAGTGTAAGTTGTGGGCAGGGAGGAAGGCTGGGGAAAGTCACAGAGGTACAGAGGGGCGAGGGTGTGCAGGGGTCTGTAGATGAGAATGAGGAATTTGAAATCAATTTGCTGGGAGAGAAGTAGGCAGTGAAACCTGGCAAAGATGGCAGCGAAGGACAAGGGAAGCTTGGGTGCAGTTAAAGATGCGAGCCGCCAAATGAGTAGCTGCTCTGTTGTTTTCAACAATGTTGTGCAAGATCAATATAGATAAATAGGTCAGTACAAATAAATATTAGGTATAGGGTATAGTAAGTAAAATTAGGCATTTACTCCATGGATTGGATAGACTTTGACAATGGGGAAGCTGAAAGAGATGTATGGGTGTTAGTTGATTCATCATTCATCATGTCAGAAGAATGTGAGACAGTAATAAAAGACAAACAGGAAGCTGGTCTATATTGCCAAAGCAGTTGATTTGGAGTCCTGTAGCTCAGTGGTCAGAGCACTCACCTCGCAAGCGAGAGACCTGGGTTCAATTCCCAGCAGGGTAAAATGTTGGGCAAGTTTCCTTACTCCACATGCCTCTGTTTACCCAGCAGTAAGTAGGATCCTGGTTGTTAGTCAATTGGCAGATTGCTTTTCTGGGGGTAATAATCCTTCAAAAAAAAATACTGAATTGATTATTTAAATCCATGACTGTTTGTGGCAATTGTCTGCCGCGTTTCACCCACAAAATATACAGTCACTTCACTTCACAGAATATTCTGTAAAGCACTTATAGATTATTGCAACGCCATCCTCTCAGGTCTTCCCTCCACCACAATCCACAAAATCCAGCTGATCCAAAACTCTGTCACCTGCATACTCACACGCACCAAACTTCACTCCTCCATTACCCCAGTCCTTGCCAAACTTCATTGGCTCCCTGTCCCTGAGAGGATCGACTTCAAGATCCTCACCATTGTTTTCAAATCCCACCACTCCTCTGCACCCCACTACCTCTCTGATCTCCTCTCTCCCCAAACCAGCAACCGCTGCCTTCGTTCCACCAGGTCTGCCTCCTCCATGTCCCCCAAATCCTCCACTCCACCCTTGGTGGCCATGCCTTCAGCCACTATGACCCGAGGCTCTGGAACTCCCTTCCTCACTCCCTTCGCCTCGCCCCCTCTCTTCCCAGTTTCAGGTCACAGCTGAAGACCTTTCTCTTTGACCGCGCCTTTGGTCACCTTTCTACCCCCGCCCCTGGTTCGGTCCCGGTATCCGCTATTGTGAAGCGCTCTGAGACGCTGTCTGGCGTGGAGGGCGCTATATAAATCAAAGTTGTTGTTGTTGTCTCGAACATGTGACAAAGCGTTATTCAAATGCAAGGATTATTATCATTGTTTCAGATCCCCAGAAGATATACTGAAGATATATAGTACTCTTAGGAATCCTGGAGCTCAGTGACTAAAGCACTCGACTTGCAAACGAGAGATCTGGGTTTGATTCCCAGCAGGGCAAAGCCTTGGCAGGTTTCCTTAGTCCACACGCCTGATAATAACCTTTCAAGAAAAAAATCACGATGATAAAATTGGTCACTTCAATCCACAACTGTTTGTGGGACACTGCTGGGCGTAATTGGCTGCCTGTTTCACCCACAAATGTACAGTAAATTCCCTCTTCAGTATATTCATTGAAACTCTTTGAGACATCTAGGTTCTGAATCAGACATGAAAAGTGCTGTGTCAAATGCAAGGATATAGATATAAAGGCAGAATTATAAAATCAAATGGACCTTCGTAATCTATAATATGTAATCTGAACTGATTTTGCGAACAGCACATTGAGTAGATGATAAGATGATAACACGAGCTCATATTCTTGTTAGCTTGTTGTTCTTTGATAACTCAGTCACAGAAATGGAAATTTGAGGGGTTTTGTGCTATGCTTGTTTATAAATGTCTATATAGCACACCCTACTGAATTGTTGGTTCTGTATTTCTTTAATTATTAGCTTTCTGCTCCTTGGCTTTGTAATGAAATGTGATCTATATTCCCAATTTATAGCATACGTCTCCAATTTTCAGGGACAGTCCCTGGATGAGGTAATGTGTCCCTGGCCAAATTTGTCCTATCCTGAATTCAACCACAAACTGAGCAAGAACAATAACATTCGAAACAACAACAAAAACACATAACAATTGGACAGCAACTTTTGTGTCAAGAGGAGATGGATACAGATATACTCATCAGAGAAATGCAGCCAGTAATCCAACTAGCTTCTCCAGTACTGCCAGCTTCAGTAATTGTGGTGAGGTAAATTTTTTGTCTACATGTCTCCAGATTTGGTTTACAAAATAGGTTTACAAAATATGGACACCCTATCAATAGTGAAGTAGGCAAATGGAGAAACTGTCTTGAAAAGGTGGCAGTAAATCTGAACAGAACCAAATAGATTATTTTATCTTATTATTAAATAAATTTACAGTAGTGTAAGACAACAACAACAACAACAACAAAAATGACAATGGTATAGTGCCTCTCATGTCGGACAGAAATCCCAAGGCGCTGGACAGTCCGTGTTTCGGAACCGAGCTGGGGTCAGGATTGGGGAGGTTGGAGGGAAAGTGGGGGAAGGAGTGTGACCGATGCCACGGTCGAAGAAGAGGGTCTTGAGTCGGGACTTGGAGGCTAGGGGTGGGGTGAGGCGGAGGGATTCCAGGATGGAATTCCAAAGGTTGGGGATAGAGTGGCTGAAGCTCACCTGCTGATGGTGGGGCAGGTCAATGGAGGGACTTGCAGCAGGCAACTACAGCTGAACATCTGAAGATCCTCTGATTATCCAATCCATGTGGCCTACCTTGTGGTTTCTGATTTGTAAACCATTCTATTTCACCCAAAAAGAGAATCAGAGACACCGGAGAACAAGAGGCAAAAGCCGGTCAAAAGTGACCTTAAATCCTCTGGTAGGTTGGTCACATAAGTAAGCTGCACAGACTAGTGTGACTGAGGCACAAGCTGCTGTACAAGCTACAGACAGTGCAAACTAATTTAGACAATGTCGTCTACAGTGCTGTAACAGGGTGCTATTAATGGATGTAGTTGTTCTGACATTAGCCACAGAATTCTGCTTTGCAGGCATATCGAGCTCAGAATATCGGTTTCCATGTTGGCTTAATAACCATTCAGAGTTTTCGATTCTCAGGGTAACCATCTATTTGGCGGCTAAGCTGAAACCACAAGTTGCTGCACTAGCTTTTGGGGGCAGACGGAGCACTAACATACCAGAGGAGGCCTTTATGCTTGGATTCAAAAGATCCAGACAGAGGGGACGGATGACAAAGTCCCAGAAGAAAGCTGTCCCTCATTGTTGCATCTGTATTCAGACTTCAGTAATGTTTTATTGTCCATTCACTATTTATACAGTGTTTTGGAATGAGATCACCAGATGGTCACTGAGTGTTGGTGTTGGGCGTCTTATTTTCAGTATAAATTGAATTGATCTGAATTAATTTGACCTGTGACCCATTAAAACACATACCTAGGTACTCTTTTTCTCTCTGCTCACCTACGTGCACATACAAACAACTGTGATAGGAAACCTAGCTGGCACAGCAGCTCTGATAAATATCTTTTCTTGGTTCAGATTGAAATCAGATAGCAACAAAAATATATATTTTTGTCACCATGTGCAACACTACACAGATTCATGTTGATCAGAATAACTTTTACAGTCGATTGTATGTCCAGACATACCATTTTATATCGCTAACTCCTTTATGGGCAAAGGTTTTTACTAGAGAAATGCAGCCAGTGATCGTTTTATCCAGTTCTCCTTGTGGCTGTTGGTTCAAGAGTTTGAAGCTCAGTAAGTGGAATCCTTTATCGGACTCAAGAATAAACATTGTTAGGGTGAAAGTCTACATATTCTATAAACATTTCTCTGAAATGTACCCACACAATGTTCAGTAAATTTGCATGGTAAAATAAAATGTAAGCATAACTGAAGCAGTTTCATAGAAAATCTGAGATGATGTCTCACTTTGATGGAAATTATTTATTTACATGTCAATATGGAGAACAGATCAATTACAAAACAGACCTCTTTGCCAGCTTCCAGGAGCTGCATGTGAATGACCCACTTTTAATTTTATTTTATTTGCTGACAAATCCTTGAGCCTTTAAGATAGTTGAGAATACTTTTTCTGCACTTTTTCAAATGTAGGATGACTCCCTTGTCAGCTGCTGTCTGCAACACGACAAACAAACAGCAATGTATGATGAGGAAAATTTATATAATACCACCCAATAATTCAGGACATATGTGCATGTTGCAGTATTGCTTCATCTATTTTGCATATTTTTCATTTGCAGGGAAAAGCGGCTGAATCCCAAAATAATTTTCTAAAATTTGTACACTCTGAAATATTAACAAGATAATCTAAGTCTATAACCAGAAGCAATTTGTGGCAATGCTTTGCTTGGTGTTTTCCTGCAGCGGTGTGACTGAAACAGACAAGTCTGTCAAACCCAGTCCTGCCTTCTCGATGTATTGCAGATCCAGAAAACTGCTACAATTGTCCCTTCTCGTTATATTTGCAATTTAGTAAGGTTTACATTTTTCTGAAAAAAAGTAATGTCCACACACACACGAGTATACTCCATGTACTCTCTGGATTGTACAGTAGACTATCCGATTTGCTTACCCTCCACTCCACCACCCGTTGCCTCTGCTCGGCCGGCTTTGGCTGCCTGTTTGTCCCCCACCCCCACTCCACCACCGGCGGCTGTGTTTTCAGCCATTACGCCTGAAGTTCTGGAACGCTCTCCCTCAATCCCTCTGCCTTGAGCCCCACCCCGATCCCCACTTTCAAATCCCATTTAAAGTCCTTTTGATCGTGTTTACGGTTACCTCCAACCTCCCTCAACCCCTAGCTCTTTGTCAGAGTCCGCCACTATCCAGCCCACTGCCCTGCGTGAAGGGTGTTATATGTTTGTTGCAGACTGCAAACTCACTAAGTTCTATTGGAGTCAAATTATAATGCTCAGCAGCACAGCATGTGAATGCTGCTTGCTGAAAGATGTCTTACGATTACTCATTAGATTTGCAAAAAATGGCATGACTGAACATATGCTAGGACCTTCCTTTTGTCTGGTATTTTCATGATCAGTTGCCTGACTAATGTCTTTCCAGTAGCATAATATTACATGGAAGTTCTCAGTGATGATTGTACCTTGTTTCTTCAGGGCGAAATAGTTGAAAATCGAAACAAAGCTTCTCGTGTGCCAGACCTACATTCCTGTCACCCTGCAGCATAACCAAGTTCCACTATTCCCCAACCGTCCCAATTGTATTTCTTATTCATCTGTCTGGTATTTCCATTATGTACATATTTTCATAATGTGTTTAGTTTGGAAAAATGTTATAGAAGAAAAACAGCAAAATGGAGAATCAGATATAAATCAAAGATAGCAGTAACTGTGTGATGCTGTAAATTCAGTTTTGATGCTACTGTATCTCATTGCCACAGGTTATGATGTACTACTGTACTACACTCGCTAATTTGAAGTGCTGTGCAATTAACATGCATTGTTCTGATAGGTTTTTAACACGTTGACATAAGAATATTCTGAATCTTGGCAGGGAGGTATTCATTAGCAATCGCTGTGAAGCATTAAACCACAATAATTGATCTTTCCTTTTCTTTTAAGTGCCCAAGTTCATGAGACAAAATTCAAATACTAATTTTTGCTGCGGTTCTAAAAAAGAATTGATATTGTTAAGTTTTTAATAAGACCAACAGTGCTATATTATTTGTGGTTATTACTATACCTGTATATAACTATAGTTTTCCAATACAGTAGTTTCAAATGACTTGTGTTATACAGCTGCAGTGCATAAATGGTGCATAATTCATGTTTTTGTAGTAAAGAAAACTTTTGAATCCACTGCTAAGAGACTGAAGCTTCACACTTCATGTAGTGATCGCGTTTTGGAGCCCCAATGAAATGATTAATAGTTTTTTCTGCTTTTTCCTCCCTTTGTGTTTCAATGAAATACCAGAGACTTGGATGATCAAAAGGAAATCAGAGATCCCAGTAATTATCTGTAGCGATAAATTTAATTCCAATCCTTCTGTTGTCACACAGCCTCACGCCGTTGACTGCTTGTTGTCCAGTTGACTGCTTGTTGTCCAGTTGGACCTTGATTTCTCTAGATAATCAAAGCTGCGGCTGATGGCAAAAATCAAGCATTGGCAATGGAACTACAAACATTGCATGTTCCTCTTCTTGATCCCTGCCTTAAAACTTAATTCCTGCCTAAATAACAGCTCGGGGCTTTTTTTCTCCAACTATTCCAAAAAGCAATTGTTTTTTAAATTCATACTGGATGGTAGACCTCAGACGAAAGCATTAGTCATTGAGGAAACTGTAGCCCTAAACATACTTTCTAAGTTTCTGAGCTCATCTCTAAGCACTGTTGTGAAGTGTAGGGATTTGTAGATGAGTGTGATGCTCTTGAGGTTGTTTGTTGTTTTGTTGTTGTTGAGGTCGATCTGATATAGGAAGCCAGTGGAGCCTGGTGAGGACTGGAGTCATGGGGTATGGAGTTTAGAGTGAATGAGAATTTGGGTGGTGGAGTTTGAATGATTTGGAGTTTGTCATTATTATATCCTGAGTTTGTGCACAAATAGTCAGGCAACGCAACAGATCCCTGCACCAAATAATCAATGACAAATTTTGGCAGTAAAAATCAATTCTCATTTAAGTATATATTTTCATTCAGCGTATCGGTGACTGACTGTGAAACTGGCGGTATTGGTTGCCCGTCATTTCCCAAAGCCTGGGGATATCCTGTCTGTATAATTACTGGCCTATATTGAAAATATGTAGACTAGATTATTACCAGTCGTATGAATAATTGTACCAGCTGGCTGGTCTGTGGTCAGAAACTGTCTAGTGCAGAGATATGGAACTGGTGACCCACAATTTCACAGAAGCTACTGAATCGCAAAGGTGCTGGCTTTCTCCAAATATAAGCAGCTATGCATTTTATTTGGGTTGTGATACACATACGAACCATTGTGGATTGTTTTGCGAGACATATTTTTGCTACGAGCAGTGTACCATGGAGGCAACCATATTGAGTATGGCTAAGATCGGCCACCATAGCATATTACCCAGAGAGAACCGTGCTGAATAAATAAGTGCAGGATATAGCGATTGTTCTGCATGAAATGTTTGATGTGTAACTAGAATATTTTAGCAACAGTGCAGTCATTCTCTGGCATGGAACACTGCTTATCGGATGGTAGACGGTAGTTATTACATTGTTGTCAAATCCCCTGAATCATCTTGTCATTTGTTCATTGACTGATGCTGTTACTCACTGGCACTGAGTTGGCAGGAAGCAGGGTGTTATGTATTTTGGGTCACCTAATTTAACAAGGCTGTATTTTGAAAGAGATGGCTGAACCACACAACATGGGTTTGGTCATTTTAGAGGAGAGTCTTTCCTTCTTTAGGGCAATCTAATCTGCTGGTTTGCCCTGGATTCATTGAAGTAATGATGACAAGCAAGGTTTTTTTTTTCAAATTTTACTTTGATGACGACTTTATCTTTCATTCGTTCTTTTTTTTATATGTGTATATCATTTTGGTGACCATGTTTTGTTATGCTACTTTTGATTATTCGCATGATTCATCTTGTATTTTCTTCCTCCCATTAGATTATTGATTTATTTCACTTCCTGTCTCAGGAGTATGGATGGGAGTAAAGGTAGAGGCAGGCAGGAGTGACGGGATTGGGAATAGAGAGAAGACGCTATAGAAATCTGCCTGCTGGCCGTCCTAGCTCTCCTCACCCACAAAGTCAGGATCATTCGGAGCTCACATTCTGTCCTGTACAAAACAAAACAATTCTCCCACACCCCCTCTCCTCGTCCCCTCTATCCTAACCAGCATCCACTGGCTCCCTGTTACCCAGTGGATCAATTTATAAATGCCTCATTCCTACCTTCAGATGCCATTTTCTAACTCTTAGCCATCTCCCTTTCTAGTTTCAAAACTTATCTTAAATACATATCTTTGAATGAACTTTCAACTATCTGCTGCCTCCTTTGAGATTTTCTAACTTGAAACAACAACAAAATTACTTTTGTATAGTGCCTTTCAGTCGGGAGGACGTCCCAAGGCGCTGAAAAGTACTGTACAGGCACAAGAAATTATTGAAGACCATCTCCTCAGAGATTAAGTGGGTTGGATAGGGTGAATTACACTTGAGGGGCTGAACAACGTGTTTTTGGACATTGATTTTTGTGCACTTCTCTCTTCATGTGCAAAATGCTTTCAGTTTCAAATCGATTCTCAGACACTCTTGGAGTAGACTGTGAAAGTCTGCAATCTCAAAAATAGCAGAAGTCATCAAATAATCCAGTAATCACTAAGATCTGCACCACAGTCTGTCTAGCATCTTCAGCTCAGTCAGTCTTATAGAATACGCACTGTATAATCTGTCTGTGCAGACTTCCTTTACGTCTCAGTCAGTTGGGCTCAGCTTCTTGGCAATGCAACCTATAATTTTAGAAAGATGGAATCCCCTACGTTTACAGTGTTTCTTACCAATTCTTTATTTTTCTGCCAGTAATTTCTTTATATTTCTTTGCTTTTCCATTTGTTCATATGGCTTTTTGTTACCAGAAAACTTTCTTGCTCTGTGTTCAGACGGTATTGATGCTTATTATACTGTTTCATTGTCACGTAAAGAAGACTTATTTTCACATGAAATGTGTACACAATATGTGGTCATGAATATTCTCTCGCAAGCTTTGGAGTTTTTGTTTTAGGTTTCCTCAGGTCACCATCATTTTGATGGTTATGCTTACAAATGTCATTACTTTCATTCCATTTTTGACTCCTAGCAACTTTAGCAGTGAGAAATAACAGCCCAGAGCCTCTCGAGAGATTATGTACCTCTGAACAATTAAAAGGAGTCTATAACCATATGTATCATTAGTGAATTCACAATGTCATCTTGGTCAATTATTAGCACTTTTGCATGGAGCCTCGGGGTTCAAACAGAATGTTGGGATGTGAATTTAAGTCTAAGATGACACAGTAGTGCAGCATTGGAGGAGTGCTGTATTGTCAATAGTCCCATTTTTTTCCGATGAGAAATTCAACCAAGGTTCCTTCTGCCTATTGAATTGGACATGAAATATCTCATGGCACGATTGGAAAAGAGAAGGGAGTTTGTAGTCAAATGCTGTCGGCTTGGTATTACTGTGTCTTGAAGCCCCAAGTCGTTTTCTTTTAGCTCACAGTCAAGCCTGAAACTCCAGTTCAGCGCTGGAGGGGCACTGCATTGTTGGAAAAGTTAAGCGCAAATCTTTCCTGCCTGTTTAGGAGGACTTTAAAAATCCCAAAACATTCGCATGAAAAAAAAACTTGTTGCATGCACTATGCCAAGTGCGAGGCTTATTATTATAAATCTTCCAGATTCATTCAACATTAACATCACAGATGCTTGTGTTTGCACCTCTTCCATCTTTAAGCCACAAATAATTTATTGGTTGTGGCATGCTTCCCTGACACACATTAATTTTCTTGTCCCTACATTCCCCACTCAGGACAGTTGCACTCTGCTCTTGCCGCCTATCAGCGATGAAGGCTTTGAGCTTGATGCAGATGGCTGGTTAGACCACCACTTCCTGGCCCCATCACTTCCTGTCTCTTATCCACAGTGATAATAGGATCACAATTGTAATTGAAGTCAGCTAGTAGTGATGGTGGCCACACTGGAGAGCAAGCACGGAAGTGGTGATCAAACACAGCATCTCTTCTGTCCAGCCTAAGCTGTAAATCAGCATTGAGGTTCATCTGAATGTGCCTGATGCAGTATTCTCTATTCTGAGGTAGAGGCTGTGGGTTCTAGTCCCATATTGGCATTTTGAATTTAAACAATCTAGACTACTGGTTCTCAACTTTTTTAGGTCCAGGACTCACTCACAAACCTTACTGGTCCGTCATGGCCCACCACACAGCACCAGAGCAAAAAAAACACCTGTCCCACCAAACATTTCTACCCAGCATATACAACACAACAAGCATCAAATGCAGCAAATATTGAAATACAGTAAAAGCCTATTTATCCGTGACCCGATCAACTGTAACTTCCGTATAACTGGCACCTAAAAAAAAGGTCCCCATTCGATTAACCGGATCTTATCTGGCACAATCGCTGTGGTGCATTTAATGAGTCGATTGTTACACTAGAGTACAGTACTATTAGTTCTGAATGCTGCCGGTAGTGTGACTTCCAGTTTTTCTTCTTAAAGGAGCACTGTTTATTCTCTCCCTCTCCTTTTTCTCTCTCTCCCTCTTTTTCTTTCTCCCTCTCCTTCCTTCCTCTCTATCTCTCCCACTCTCTTTTTATGTCTTCCCCTTTCTTTTTTTCCCTCTCTCTGATGGATTCTATGTATTGCCTGTGTAGCCTGACGGTATCGTGATTTTATACACTGTTTGGTGGGGGTGGAGTGGGAGAAGGGGTGAGAAGCAGGGGGAGAGAGAGAAAGGGGGGGGGGGGGGGGGGGGGGTTGGGTTTGGAGCCATTGATATGCCAGACTGAGTGTGTATGTGTGAAAGAGAGAGAGAGGGACGGAGGGAGAGAAAGATAGAAAAAGAAAGGAAGAACTGACAGTACATTACCCCTTTAAGAAGTAAAAAAAACTCTTCCATCCGCCATTGTAGAAGTTTGCTTTGTGATTGTGTGCTGTGTATATAGACTGTAATCTATATTTATTGCTTTATTGGTAACTATCCAAACAATATAATGTTATTATTTAGTCTATTATTAATATGGTATGTTTAAAAAAAAGTTTTAAAATGTTGTTTCAGGTTTTTGGTAGCTGGCCGCCCGAATATCTGGCACGCGGCTTAACTGGCATTGGCCAGGTCCCGAGGGTGCCGGATAAACGGGCTTTTACTGTACTAACAGATATCACAAAAAAGTGGCACCGAAAGAGAGCCCACAATAGAGGAAGGCTGGGCCACGGGTAACCAGCCAATCTGACCCAAACACTGTGGACATGAAGCAGCCAGCAAAATGCACAAAACCTCCTAAATCTGACAGAGCCCCCTCACGAGCACCCGCCACAAACCAAGTAACCCAACCCTGTGTTGCGACTCATGGGTTATGGAACCCTGATCAAGGCTGCCACACTAGTGAGATACTGGATGCTGTGCCTGCACTGTTGTATGTGCCGTCCTTCAGGTGAGATGTTAAACATTTAAAATCCCACAGTACCTTTTTGTAAAGAGAGGGAGTTTACTCCTGTGAACTGGCCAGCAATCCCTCATCTGAAATTGGTCATTCTCATGGCCCTTGGTGGGACATTATGATACGCAAATTGGCTTCCGCCGTCATCTACAATTACACAGCCATTACGCTTTATAGTAAATACTGAAAAACGCTTTGCGATATTATCCCAGCATGAAATGCGCTATATCAAATGCAAGATGATTATTATTATTCAGATATTAAAAAGAAATAAATGGGTAATTTATGTCCCATTATTTCCCGTAGGTCAATGGGTAATTTCCAGAATAAACGTAATTTAAACCAATTTAAAATAAACGACAATTGCAGAACAAGCTCCTTTATTCAGCTTTTCACAAGTACAGTAATATGTTTGGAGGTGTAGCAGCATTACATTCAAGAATTTTAGAGGGTGGATATATAAATGACTGATGTGACTTACTTTATTGTGTCCATAAAATATAGTACACTGTAATGTGCGACTGACTGTGCAAAGGCTGCCAGGTTACAGAGTTTGTTCGATATGAACTTGTATTGCAAGTACTATACTTTAACTGCAATTTTACCAATGGAACTCAATTACTTGTACTGTATTTTGAAAACTCATGCCTTAGATTGGGCCAAGAAAAGGGATATCAGTGCAGGAAACAAGCAAGTCTGTGTTTTAATCTGAATCCTGGATAATTCAAAAAATGAAAAATGCCTTATAGACGTTTACAAATTATCTGACAGTAAGTCTGTTAAGCCGTGACCACATAAGGAATCCCTTGCCTAAAGGGTTGGGTAGGTTTTTTTTCAAATCAAACCAGAAGTGCTGCCTTATCAATGGTTGGTTTTACTGATCTTTGGTTAGAGTACAATAAGACTCGTGAGTGTTCTTGATTGAGGTTACCCATTTGTGGGACAATTGATGCTGTTTGGTTTCAGGGGAAAGAACAGTGTAAATATTGAAATGCCAATTTACAGCGACTGAGTTTAAACCTCATCCGTCTGAAAAACAAAGATCATAAGAGGAGAGAAAAAAACACCTACTGTATGTATAGATTGTGCTAGTTTGTACTTGAGGGGTTTCTGTTTGGGTTTTGGCAAGCCACCAATAGTACACCTACAAGACAATCAACACACTGTACCAACAAATGGCAAGCTTTCTACTTCAGTTGCAAAACCTGTTTTTGTACAAACAGATAAATTCATTACATTTTCTAGTGGATTGGCCTGCTGCCAGCCAAAGGGCTGTGGCACTTTCATTCGACAGGCACTTCGCAGTCGGTGAATCTAGCAGTCTAGAATGCCACCCTCTTGTTTATTTGCGAATCACCAGCCTCTCATTTGGGGATCTGCAGCTTGTGTTCAAAAAGACCACTTTGTACTAAGTTGTAAAGGTTTCCCAAAGTTTGTTTTCAATGTGTTCTAGCCAAACAAACTCATGTATTCGCTCCATCATCACTTCCAGAAAGACTGGTTGGTGCATGAAATGCAATTCTTGAAGCCTTGGCCTATTTGTCATACGTTTCTGCAAAGCCTTTAGCTGACCATTTAGTGATTTCTACCGGAGCGTTTTAAACTGCAACCTAAGGGTTCATATGCAGATAGAAAGTAATTCATCACAGTAAAATCCATAACTATCAACAGTTCCTGTTGCAACAACAAAAGTATACTTTCACATTGGGAGGATGTCTCAAAGTGCTGGGCATTCGAGCTGGAGAAGTGTTGCGGGGCTGGACGGGAGAAACTGAAGAGGTTTGTGAGGAGGGAAATGTGGCTAAAAGCACAGATGGGTTTTAAGTTAGACTTCAAATATGGGGAGGGTCTCCAGGATGGAGTTCCAGAACCAGGGGCAGAATGGTGTCTAGCTCACCCATCAATGGTGAGGCAGAGAGGATGGGGATGTAAAGCAAGGGTGTTAGCTGAGCGCAAGGAATGGCCCAGGCGGCAGGGTTCAGGAGATCACAGGTGGTGGATTGAGGCAATAGAGGATATTTCAGCATTGTGATAGACAGCATAAATAATAATAATTTGCGCTGTATAGTGCCTCAGAAAAGGTATCAGAAACGTCCGGGTCTACCTTTGATCCTAAACATTCCCAGCACACCGCCCTTGTCTATTCTATGTCTTGTCATTTGCCATTTTTCTGGGTTAATTAAGTGTGACCTTATCGACTCAACTGGTAAATCTCATACATTTGACTTAGTCATTCCAATTGTCCATGTCAGATCTCAGTGTTGTGGCTTAAAAACTGGTCTTTCGGTCATTTTTCAGCTGATCGGACACAATCTTTTCAAAAGGATGTGGATTCCTTGCTCCAGAATGAATGGTGGTTAGGAAACTGGTGGCATGTGAAAAAAAGGAAAGATACATAAGGGATAAATAAATAGAGAGGTATGGGAGAGGAGGTTAAGGAGGAGTGGAGGCTCATGTGAAATATAACACCGGAACGGACTAATTAGCTGAACGGCTTATTTCTGTAACATTCTGTGTAAAGTACAGTGTAGTCTAATATGCAGGTGCAATTTAGAAATTCATAAGGTATTGAATAATAATCATCCAGGTGTGCTGAATAAGGACTCTCTCTTATCCCTCCCCCCCCCCACCACCCGACCTGCCAACGCCCTAAAGCTAACATGGATGAAACAGGATTGCACATTTTAATTTCTATTTGATACTTTCGAAATTCCTAAATCAAAACCACATTGCTATATGCCATTAATTAAAAGTCAACTTAAAAAGAAAAAAGGATCACAGAATATTAATTACTACCTACGTGAAATTCATTGTAAAATGAATTCATTGGACAATAGGCAGGGGGCAAATGGCGATAGGAGACGGAAAGTTTTAAAACATCTTGTTAATGATTTAGGAATTTTAAGTGCTTGTTTAAGTACTGTACAACATTATTCATATAGAAATATATTTCTCACATCTGTGTAGTATTATTGGAATTTTTAAGGGAACGTTCAGTATATGGTCAAACGTATCCCTGCGTGCAAGTCTAAGGGTTTATCTTATTGTTGATAGATGTGGATTTGACAGCTAGTACATTTATTAGTTACGTAAAATCAACTCTCAGTCATATACTCCAACCAACCAGCCAACCAACCAACCAACCAACCAACCAACCAACCAACCAACCAACCAACCAACTAACCAACCAACCAACCAACCAACCAACCAACCAACCAACCAACCAACCAACCAACTATCAGGATCAAATTCATAACATTTCTGTACAGTGCAGCCTGACAGTGTCCACAGCTGGATTCTGTTGAACCTCCTAATATATCTGAGAAAAAAAAGTCTTAAACTTACTTTTTTTCAAAAAAACACCTTATAGTTGATCAGTGAGATGCAGAGGAGCTAGAAAACTTCACTTTGGAAAATGTCTTATTAAAAATGCAGATATTAATAGGGATATGATTTCATAAAGGTTCAAACCGGGCATTAAGAAGAGTCTTGGCCTGGCTCAGCTGATAGCATTCTTGAGTCTGAGTCAGAAGGCTTTGGGTTCAAACTGCAAGTCTAGACTTTTACCTCAGACAGTCTAGGCCGGCCTTGTTTGGTGAATGCATAGTGGTGGGACAGTGTGGTGCTGGGGATGTGCTGCATTTTGGGTAATAATAATAATATAATAATAATCCTTGCATTTGATATAGCGCCTTTCACGTTTTCTAGATGTCTCAAAGTGCTTCACGGAATATACTGTACAGTTAATTGACTGTATATTGTGGGCGAAACACGGCAGCCAATTGCGCACAACAGTGTCCCACAAACAGTCATGGATTGAAACAACCAATTTTATTATTTTTTGAGGGATTATTATTAGTTGTGTGGAGTAAGGAAACTTACCAAAGGTTTTGCCCTGCCTGGATTTGAACACAAGTCTCACGCTTGTAAGGCAAGTGCTCTAACCACTGAGCTAACGGACTCCAAGTAATATCTTTTGGATGCGATGTGGAGACGTGCAGTCCTGTAGCTCAGTGGTTAGAGCACATACCTTGCAAGCAAGAGACCTGGGTTCAATTCCTGGCAGGGCGAAACCTTGGGTAAGTTTCCTTACTCCATATGCCTGATAATGCTTCAAACAAATAAAAAATTGGTCACCAATTGGCTGCCGTGTTTCACCCACAGATATACCCATTTCACTTTATATATTCTGTGAAGTATATTCTGTGAAGACCTTTGAGACATCTAGAAGGCGTGACAAGGCACTATATCAAACACAAGGACAATTATTATGCATTATTATATAAAATGCACAGTGCCTACACTTGACAATAAAATCATGTGAAGTACTTTGGGATGTCCTCCTGAAGTGAAAAGCCATTTTAACAAATAACAACCCCCCTCCCACCCCCACATACACATTTTAAAGTACAACCACATTTAAAAGTTTTCAGAGAAGATCTCTCTGTTTCTCATGTGGTGAGGACAGCTGTTGCCCCACTGCATTTGTATATTCGTCTGATTTATTGGGATGGCTCATTACTGGCTGCCTGTTATCCTTTTTAAATATAAAAGCTTTTATAAGTTTGGTAACTGGAATTGGAGAATCCTAAATTACTTAAAGATGTCCAAAGTCTGTCTTTGCATTCACCAAACAAAGACATCCTCTTTCCTTTGGAAAATGTTTGAGTACTGTATATATTTAGCTCTTAAGGGAAATCAAATTTAGACAGTTTAATGGATACAAGTTAAATGGAAAGAAAACGATCCCAGTGAAAGCTTGTATTATGAACATAATCTGAATTCAGGGCTACTGGGACATATAGGCCCTGGGTGTTTACATACTACAAATGAAGTAATAGAAATGATAATTGCCCTGTGGGATTTAGCAGAATGAACTGGGTGCTGATCTGGAACGGATTTTGGGCACTTTTTCTTTCCTTCTTCGACTGAAGATCTTGACTCTTGCTTGCGTCTGTAAAGTCTTGTAACCTTGCCTGGTACAACCCTCTACCTTATCTAGGTCATTTCAACTGAATGGACAAACTTTCCAGGCTAATCATTCCATTCTAGTGTGTGATTACTCCCAAACTCTGATACCCACACGTACTTCTACCCCATTAACCTCCTTACCCTCATCACACCAGTTCTGGCTGCACTTCATTGGCTCCCAATCACTGAACAAATCTATTTCAAGATCCTCAGACTTGTCTTGAAATCCTTTCATGCCCTGGTACCTCCCTATCTTTCCGACCTGCTTACTCCCCAAACCACTAACCATTGCCTCTGCTTCATTGGGCTGCTTCATGTCAATGGGTGTTCAGATTCAAACCTTAACTGGACTTCTGCTGACAAATATATAATAACGACATTTTACATTAAATCCTATGAAGAGTTTTGAGATGCTGTGATGACCCGAAAAGGTGTTATATCAACTGCATCTGTTATAATTATTAACGTTATTACTTGTGAGTTGGACCACTTAACAGAATGTGCCTTCCACTTGTCAGCGGTTGATTCTAAACAGTTAGATTTCCTGTGTTTGTTCAAACAAACCTGCTTTTTCATAATGTGAAATGCTTTTGTTTGGGTTCCAGCCACATCCGAACAGGTTTCATAACTTACAGATGTTTGTAAATAAGAATGTACAAAAACTGTGTGTCCAGTCAGTGGCTGATAATTATCTGGGTCAAATTATTTGGAGTAAATTCTGCCGCCAAAATTTGCGATCAATTTACTCCTTCAGAAGTGTCGTGTCGAATTTCAAATTATTATAAGAGATCAACATTTTAAATGCTTGAAATAGATATTGTCCAGCTGTACATTGTATTGGTGCTTCAGTAAAACTGCAAAATAATTGGATTTTTATAATAATAATCCATGCATTTGGTGTAGCACCTTATCACATTAGGAGGCCATCTAAAGGATTTCACAGGATTTATAGTGAACTGTAGTGACTGTATTTACGCATAGACAGCAGCGCATTTTTGCTAATCAATGTCCCATAAACAACCATGAAACAAGTGATCAATTTTATTTGGGGGTTTGTTGGTCAGAACACCAGGAGATTGTCTCTTCTCTTTTAAAATAATGGGATCTTTAACGTCCATATGAGCAGACGGAACCTCGGAACACTTCATGCGATGGATGGCTCCTCCACCAATGCAACACCACCCCCAGTGCTGCATGGAAGTGTTAGCTTAAACTATGTAAATTCAATTCCCAATGTAGGATGTACGAACCCACAACCTTCTGACACTAAGGCGAGTGTACCACCACTAAGCCAAGTTTATCCAGTCATCCTTCATCACATTGAAATTGCTTATCATTTTACAATACTTACTGTGAAAATTTAGTGATTCTTTTAGGCAAATGCCCCAACTATTTTGCGCAGAGTCCCATAGAGATCCGTGAGCTGTTGGTTCATTTTATCTGGAGGACCATTTGCCAATATGTCGCAATGTTCCTTTTCTTTTTTGTATCCCAGGATATTTAACAGGATTGTTTGAGGAACAGGTAGATACATGAGACCTGGCCTTAATTCAAGTTTCCATTCAAAGGGCTGATTTTACAATGTTACCCCGATGCAGCTCTAGAGTATCAATGTAGATTATGAGTTCAAGTCCCAAAGTGTGTGTTGAACTTTGAACCTTCTGACCCATAGGCTGATCGCTCCAAACGCATTTCATTGAAACCACAACTCATGGTTTTCTCTACCTTATATCCTGACAGTGATGGCACTTTTGGACCATCCTCTTCACATGGCTCTTGTTACAGTTCCTTCAGTGATAAGCTACAAGCCTGAGGGGAATATCTAGGCATATTTGGTCAGTTGGTCAATACAAGTTCATTGTACAGATCAGGAAGAAAGTATGTCTTGCCCTGAAGGGCTTCAAGATGTTTGTTGCAGAGCATGTTGAGGATTGTAAAGACTGATCGTTTAGTTTTCATTTATTTTTCCATTTGTGAACGTAATGGTGAAGGAAGATGTTGGAACTTAAATTTTTTCTTTGCTACATCTTTTACATCTGAACCTCAATTACTCGTCGCAGTGAAACACAGATTATCCACTGGTGGATAATTGAAGTTAATTGAGGTTCAATGGTGTGGGAGAACACAAATGTCAGATTATAATGATTGGGTTGCTCTATAGTATGATCAGTAAATCATATCAGTAAGGTTCTTCCTCAACAAAATAAAAAAAAGTTCTTATTGCTGACTTGCTAGCCTTTCCCGCAACAGTGCTCCCATTCGCTGCCATTAGAAATGATGTAGGATAATTGGGAAGACAATCAGGCCACAGATCATCAAAGGTTCTTCTGTACAGTGGAAATGCTCATTATTGGCCCCTCTCTGGTCAGGTTTAGTGGTGCAAAATAGATTGCAAGGTATCTCTTGGGTGGAACTTGATGAGTCAGTTGGACTTTGGGAGTACCATGCCAAAGAACAGAAAAAGAATTAATGCAAGATGTAAGATTAGATAGATATTATGGCGTTTATCTTAACTTTGTAAGGCATCAATTTTGCTGAACCTTTCCTTGTGGGATTAAATGGATTAGTAAAGTGGATTGTGAATGGATTGTAGAAGGCATGGTCTTAATGATAAATAGTGCTGTTTTTATGACTTGGAACTTCTGTGTAGTTCTATCTCTGAGACATACAGTGACTGATGGGATGATATTTACATTGCTATTGTCTCTGTATTCGGCAAATGTGATAGAGATAGTTTGAAATGTATAAAATTGCAAACCTAATGAACATATTCTCTGTTGCATTAAAAGACCATTAGGTTCTCACTAATTGTAGTTTGAACCACAATCACAAAATAGTCAAAGGTAATACAGTAGAAGCCCGATTATCTGTGACTCGATGGAATGGCACTTCCGTATAACCGGCACGCCAAAAAAAACTCCCCCATTCGATAAACCGGAACTTATCCGGAACAATAGTGATGGAGCATTTGTGAGTCATTGTCATGCAGGTGCAGTATTTCGATTTGCCGCTAGTAGAGTCTAGGGTTATCGGCTTGCTGCTAGTAAGGCTTTAAAGTCGCGCTCCCGTTTTTTTCACCCGCTTGGCGTCCTCCATTTTTAAAAGAATCGCTGGACTATAACCTCATCCAGTAAAGGTGAGAAGCGCAAGAGAGTAGTTTTAACAATAAATACCAATACAATATTTTGTTATTATCTGTTATTATTTAGTCTGATGTGTATGGTGTATGTTAAAAGAACTTAAATTTTTTTGTGGTAGGTTTTCAACAGTGGGCCGCCATTTCAAAGTGCTTCATAGGATTTACTGTAAAGTGTAGTGATTATGTATTCTGTTGGTGAGCATGGCAACCAATTTGCCCACAGTCATGCCCTACAATCTTTATTACAGAATCAATTGTGTTCCTTGATTAGTGGTGTGGAGCTAGGGTGATTGAAAAAGTACAAATTGGGTAAAAAAGGACCAAACAATGTTGGAATTTGAATCCATTACTTCAGTTCTAGGAACTGAAGACAAACTGTGTCCACAGATGGGCTAGTGTTGTTCTGTTTTAGTCCTTTGCAGTTCAGATTTCTGGGACATGTTTGTTTACTTGATTCTGGCAGTATTGGGAAGGTAGAATGAGCTCACTATCTATCTTTAGTTCGGGAAAACTGTTAGGAGCTTTGCATATTTTATGGACCCTTCCAAAAATCACTGAACTTTGTAGGTTTAAATGGCCTCATTGTGACTTACAGACATTTGAGAAAGTTGAATTGTGTGCATTTTGCCGAGTTTCGCTACCCTTACATTATTGCAGGTCAGTAACTTATTGAGAGCCACATCCAGTGTTTTGCTTGAGAGCCATTCTCAGGAGTGTTCTGATATTCTGCACTACTGAGTGATGGCAACTGAGTCTGTGTTCTCACATCCGTGCTCTTGATTTCAAAGATTTCACAACAGACAATTGCTAAATGGGTAGGGGAGTGAAACCCTAAAGTGTCGCCAGTACTATTAAAACCCTTATAGTTTTAATAGATTACTTTCCCTCACTCTGTGCAAGGTGGGATAAACCTCTCTCTTTATCAGGCCTCTTTTGTCTTGTTGCTGATAAAAACAATAATCCTTACATTTGATACAATGCCATTCATGTTGAGAGGACATCTCAACCGGATTGTGTTGAATAGCACTGAGGTTATGACGAGGTGTAATTTGGGATTTGTTGGGACCATTGGATAATCAACAATGCTGAATTGAGATTATTGAAACTATTATATTATTAAAGCTTGAATTATAAAAGTGCTATGTTAAGTGTTCGATGAAATTTACAAAAGCTCCAGTGGTTTCTTCAGTTTCAAAGATTATATTTGCCTAATTGGTCTTCCTGAATAAAAAGCATTTTGATGCAAATGCTATTAGCTCCAAAACCTGAGAATTGTGATATGGTCGATGTACACGTATTGATGCGCTTATCTGAGATGAATTCAATCCAATCGCATGCAAATTGAAGGAGGGGAATCTCTGACTTTACTCACTGTATTGATTGTTACTTTCTCTTCCCCACTCTCTCCCACCCACTTTGTGTGAACCTACACTGATTCATGATTGTCTATTCTCATCTAATATGACTACTGCCAGTTTTGTTTCCTTGGTACTGTACTTTTACACTTAATTTTCAATTAAAGGAGCATGCTGCAGGAGTGACGAAGAGATCATGGGCTGCTTTACTGAAACTTTCATTGTATTATCGCCTGACACCAGATGATCATTGTATGAACCGAAACCATGCGACAAGTCGGTGTTGTCTTACAGAATGAATACGGCGGAAAATAATTAATTGCTGGTTTGTATTTCATAATCTATCGCGGCCTATCTGATTCCTCTGTGTACCAAATAGAAGGGCTAACTATGGTGGAAAACAGTCCTTTTCTGGTGCATTATTAATCACAGATATTTTTTATTTTTAAAACTCCAAATTCTAAATGTTAAAATCATCCAATACTCTAGCTTCCCAGTGATGGCCCTGAGATTGTAGGTTATTGCATTACATTATTGCTGGGTAGCTGATATTATTTTTTTGTGTTTGTACTTTTTCAGAATATGATTTTGTGGTTTTCTGATATTCTCAAGTATTCTAGATATTTCTCTTCCATTAATTAAAAAAATACTTTTGTGTATATATAAAAAAAAGGCTGGCTACAGGCTACCAATAACTGTTGAAAACCCATTTTTCATAAAAACAATAGTAGCGGAGGTATGTTGTTTTTATTTTGTGGCCACATACCTTGTGCTGAATCACATAGAATGTTATTTTGTGTCTAGAAGTGTGAGTTGCATTTAAAGCTTCTCATTGACTTGCTGTGGTTTAAAACTGTTTATTGCTTTCTTGTGCAGCTTTTCTTTAGCTGTGCAAATTTTATCTAATAAAATCAACGTGTGTCCCAATAATCAAACTGTTTTTAAAATGTTGTTTTCCAGTTAGTAAATCAGACAGACTGCGGTATTTAAGGTCAGACAAAAAAAACCCAGAGAAGCACCAAAAATAGTATGAAAAAGGATTTGACATGAGCTCAACACATTATGAAAATTTTTAATGTGTGGAGATAAGGAAGTGGTTAATTCAGACGAGCTCTTTTTAATGTGTCAGCTTGGCTCAGTTGGTAACCCTGTGTCTGTGCTCTATATAGGAATTTCATTCAATTTGATAACAACGTTTAAGAGAGAAGTGGGTAATTATTTGGGGAGTACAAGTTTGCAGGGCTCTAGGGAGAAAGCGGGGCATTGAGATTGACTTGGACAACTCTTTTCAATGAGCGTCCACAGACATGATGGGCCGAATGGCCTTCTTCTGTGCAGTATAATTCTATGATTCTATGAATAACAATTTTGATCTAATTATACGAACGTGATGTCATTTATTTTGCATGGATTTGAAAAGAACATACTGAGCTACACAAAAAAGCTCAAAAATAAATAAAACCACAGGTAGCAAAACGCAAATACAAGAAACTGAATGTGAGAGTAATTACTTTATTCGGACTAGTGGAAATGCCTGGAGGCACATAGAAACCTTAAGCTTTCCATTTTACAAGTCCAATTCCACTTCATGTTCTTAAACATTCACAATTACAGGATGGCCTGAATGTCCACCTTTCTGGAACCGGGAGGTTTTTAAATTGCAATATTTCTTAATTGGATTCCTTAACAAGGAATCTGAGTAACAAAAATTTGGGCTTTCTTATCATAACTAAAAGCTCATCAGTCCAACCTGCTAGAACTTCATTCTGACACAACAAGTTTCACCTGTGTAATACCTTCTATGTTGGTAGAACATCTCAAAGCACTTTAACACTTATTGGGGGTCTAAACTGGGAAGTGTGGATGATGAAGTGGCTGATCTACTTCTGGAGCAGAGTTTGGCAGATTGATATAAATTCTAACAAGATTCCTTATTATGGGATCTTGTTAAGGAATTTTATTGAAGACTCTTATTAAGGAATGTTGCAAATTAGACCTGAACATCCTTCATTACTTTTTGGGAAAACAGGAGAAGGCAATTTAATACATCAAGCTTGTTCAATCAGTTTATTAGATCTTGGCAGATCTTTGAATCCCAATGCCCCACCATTTCATCATACCCTTTAATAGAGCTATCAACCAAGTATCTGTCTATCTCTCCTTTAAATAGACTCGCTAGATCAGACGTAGGGATTCAGAGTTCAAGGATTGTTTCTTTATCACATTAAATTATTGAAAGCCATTGTC
Source organism: Hydrolagus colliei (assembly GCA_035084275.1). NCBI lineage: Eukaryota > Metazoa > Chordata > Chondrichthyes > Chimaeriformes > Chimaeridae > Hydrolagus > Hydrolagus colliei. Next base: position 8,806,128 of record CM068744.1, on the reverse strand, counting down.
AGCCTCTATATGTTTTTATCAATAATCCGTCCAAAAAAACCCGATAATAAAATTGGTCATTTCATTATATGTTATAATATAAATATAATAATAATATATATAATGTTTGTTTAATTGTTTGATTTGTTTGATTGTTTGTGGGACACTGCTGTGCGCAATTGGCTGCCGCATTTCGCCCACAAATATACAGTCAATTCACTTTAAAGTACAGGTATCCCGCCCCAATGCGGCCTCGTCAACCACGAAACTCATGCATCCACGGTTTGCTAAATGCAACAACCCTTGCAAACCGCGGCAATGCATTTTGCGCATCCGCGATTTAAATCCGCGGGTTTAAATTTTCAAGTTTCTCTTCCAAACAAGGGACCGCATTCATCCGCGTATTGGTGTGTATTCATCCACTCCACGTTTCCCGCCTATCAGCATCTTTACTACCCCACGTGGTCTAGCTGTGTCTGTGTTTTTTTGGTGTTTAGCTTTACTAAACGTGAACTTACTCCCCCTACAGTTTCCAAGTTTGCAGATGACACCAAGTTAGCGAGAATAGTAAATAGTGAGGAGGATAGTAGCCATCTGCAAGAGGATATAGACAAATTGGTAAAGTGGGCAGACACATGGCAGATGAAGTTTAATGCAGAGAAGTGTGAGGTGATGCATTTTGGGAGAAGAAATGAAGGGAGGCAATATAGGCTAGATAGTACAATTTTATATGGTGTGAAGGAACAGAGAGACCTGGGGATTTGTGTTAGTGACTCGTTGAAGGTGGCAGGACAGGTAGACAAGGCTGTTAAGAAGGCATATGGGATACTAGGCTTTATAAATAGGTGTATAGAATACAAAAGTCAGGAAGTGCTGACTAACCTCTATAAAACTTTAGTGAGGCCTCAGCTGGAATACTGTGTTCAATTCTGGTCACCACACTACAGAAAGGATGTGAAGACATTGGAAAGGGCACAAAGAAGATTTACTAGGATGGTGCCAGGATTGAGGGACTTCAGCTATGAGGAGAGGCTAGATAGGCTAGGGTTATTCTCTCTGGAGCAGAGAAGATTGAGGGGAGACCTAATAGAGGTTTATAAGATCATGAGGGGTTTCGACAGGGCAAATAGAGAAAAACTATTTCCACTCGTGGGCGAATCTGTGACTCATGGTCACAGATTTAAAATAGTTTCAAGGCGAAGTAGAGGGGAGCTGAGGAGAAATTTTTTCACTCAGCCAGTTGTTCGAATCTGGAATGCATTGCCTGAAAAGGTGGTGGAGGCTGATTCGATAACAACTTTTAAAAGGGAATTAGATCTTTATTTAGAGAGAACAGGTCTATTAGGCTATGGGGAGCGGGTATGGCAGTGGGATTGAATCGCTCTTTTCAAAGAGCCGGCACAGACTAGATGGGCCGAATGGCCTCCTTTTGTGCCGTAAAATTCTATGAATCTATGAATCTATACCTGTAACATGAATTTATTGTCACTTCTCCGCAGCCTAGCTAATAAATTTGGGAGCATTGGCTGCCAGGATCTGCATCCTCTCTCTCTGTAAGTGTATCTCTCTCTGACTCACCTTCTCTCTATTTCACCTTCTCTTCTCCCCACCCCTCCCTCCCCCATTCCCCCCTTCTCTCTCTCACCTTCTCTTCTCCCCACCCCTCCCTCCCCCATTCCCCCATTCTCTCTCTCACCTTCTCTTCTCCCCACCCCTCCCTCCCCCATTCCCCCCTTCTCTCTCTCACCTTCTCTCCCCCTCACCCCCCCTTCTCTCTCTCACCTTGTCTCTCTGACTCACCTTCTCTTCCCCTCCCCTCTGTGTCTGTCTGTATCAGTCAGTCAGTCAGACAGCCCCCCCAGCCCTCGGTGTCACCCACCACCACACCTTCTCCATTGATTTCTCTCTCTCTCTCACTGTAGATCAGTCAGACAGCTCCCCCCCCCCCACCCTCCGTGTTACCCCCCACACCCACCCTCCGTGTCTCTCTCTCTCTTTCTGTGTAAGTTAGTCATACAGCCTCACGGATTGCTGCAGATCCTGGCAGCCAATGTGTCCAAACTTACTCCCCCTGTCCCCATGTTTCCCATAGGGCCCTGTATTTTCCAACTGCGATTTTACCAAACGCGGAGGTTTACAGGAACGTATCCCCCGCAGTTGGGGAGGGATGCCTGTATATTCTGTGAAGCGCTTTGAGACGTCAACTGGAATTGAAAAGCACTGTATCAAATGCAAGGATTATTATTATTAGTAGTAGTAAATATCCTTGTTGATTCTGCCTTTACCGTTTTCCAGAGCAGAGCGTCTGACATCCCGCTGTGAGAAGAAATGATGCCTGATTCAGTTCTACCCATCTTGATTCAGATTTTATGGATATGTCCCTTGAAATGGATCCCTCTACCAGAGGGAAGAGGCATTAGCTTCCTCATCATTTTCCCTCACTTCATCCCCCATGCTTTCTATATTCCCCATTCCTTCTGCCATTGTGTCTATCCTACCCATACCATACACTCCTTTGCCCCCATTTCTTCCTGCTCTCTCTTTCTCACACTATTATCACCAATACGAAGTTCAGATTGCACATTCTACTTCACTGAGGCAGTTTGGAGCCTTGGCATCTTGTTTGACCTTCAGTCAACCTTTCTACCCCGCATACGTGCCATGATCTGCTCCCCCCACCTCCACAACATCGTCCGGCTCCGCCACTGCCTCAATTCTCAGGCTGCCGAAACCCTTATCCATGCATTTGTTGCATCTAGTCTTGACTGTACCAACTCCCTGCTTGTCGGCTTTCCCAAATCTTCTCTCCACAAGCTGCAGCGGGCTCCACTGGCTCCGCATCCTCCAAAGGATAAAGTTGAAAATTCTGGTCCTTGCCTTCAAAGCCCTCCATGGTCTTCCTACTTCCTACCTCTGTGACCGGATAACGTCAAAGTCACAAATTGCATCCTCTGTATGCCCAGGGCTCTCTCTGGACTTTTCTGCTGCCTTCAACATCATGCGATCCTGCTCAAGCAGCTCTCCTCCCCCATCCACTTCAGTGGGACTGCATTTGCCTGTTTTGAGTTCAACCACCATCACTTTGTCTCTGCAAATGTTTTTCCTCTCACCCACATTGGGGAATCTGTAGCATACCCCAAGGCTTCATTCTGGTCCCCCTTCTTCTCGTCATTTACTTGTTCTTCTTGGTGACATCCGCAGACATGGGGTCAATTTCCAACGTAGTATGCTATCCTAAAATATATTTGCTAGTGGGAATTGTTTTAATCAAAATATTTAATCATCTATTTCCAACTATTTTAACCAAATGTCAGAGGCGTAAAGTCATTGCATTTGCCAAATAAAACATATTAATGTTATGTTTTAATATGAGAAAGCAGATTTTCATCCCTTTGTTTATAATAATACAGTAATAATCCTTACATTTGATACAGTACTGTTTTTATGCCAGGTAGATGTCAAAATGTACTGTAACATGTAGTAACTATATTTTGAAATATATGCTCTACTAGATATTGTTCCAAACATTTCTTACTCATATACATTTACGGTAGAGTACAAATATTCCCCCCCCATTGTCGAAGTCCTGTCCCCATTGGAAATTCTCCAATGAACACAATCTCCAGATATTCTAATCCTGTCCCAGTATATCCATGCACTGTACTGGTGCATCTATTTTAACTACTTTTTGACGACAACAATAACAACAGCATTGGAGGGAGGGGACAGGTCGATATGGGATTAGCGGGTCATGAAGGTAAGTAGGAAGAACAAGGCCATGGAGGGCTTTGAAGCCGAAGATGAGGATTTTTAACTCTATCCTCTGAGGGATGGGGAGCCAGTGGAGCTAAGCGAGGATGGGTGTGATGGGGTCACGGAGCCTGGTGTGGTACAGTATACAAGCAGTACAGTTCTGGATGATCTGCAGCTTGTGGAGGGAAGAGTGGGGAAGGCCCACAAGTAGGGAGTTGGGGTAGTTGAGCCTAGATGTAACAAATACATTTTGAAGGCATTTTTAACAACACTTAAAAGATGGAGCATCCGTGAGAAATTACATGAGAAACTCTGAGTGATTTAAACTTCACTGGAGGTCAGGAAATGGCATGTTTTCAAGCCAATGATATATTTACTTGTCAATTAGTTGATTTTTCTTTTAAACTGATGCATGTGTGTATGTGCGTGTGGTCAAATTAAGAGTTCCCATTGTTTCATTGTTGTGGGACCTTTATTGAATGGCTGTGAATATGCTTGGGTGGTCAGTGACCAACAGCTTTGAGCCAAGCTTATATCCTTCAAGAATAAATTGGAATCTTTAAAATTGTTTCCTGTCTGTAATTATATTCATTATGTATTCTCTTTCAATGGGACTGTGCATAATTATGTATTACACAAATGATTGGCTACTGTATTGTACTGTTTATTTTGGGGGGCAGTATGTGTGCTGTTTCTCCTCCAATCATCTTTCAACTGAGCCCATCAATTGACTTCCTCACCCTTGCGCTTTGAACTGCTGAAGTGGTTTCTTAAATAGCATCAGAAACATATACAGTATTAAAAAAAGTTTGTGTACGTGACTAGAAAGGCGTACGGTTTGAAACCACATTGAGAGTTCAATGGTGAAATTATGTTGGGATGTTCCATCATCCGAAGGCATGAGGTCAACTTCCCCATGTACATGGATGACACACAACTGTACCTCTCTGCCTCGATCCTTGACTTCAGGACCACCGCTGTCCTGACAAAATGTCTGTCAGCCATCAGGTCCTGTATGAGAGCTAACCTTTTTCAACTTGACCAAGGCCTTCCTCATTGCCTCCTATTAGCACCTCCACACCTTAGACACTGACAGCATCACCATCCATGGAAGCACACTCCATCTCACTAAGCCTGTCCAAAACCTTTGCATCTTGTTCTAACCTCAACTATTCTTTCTACCCCACATTCATTCCATCACCTGTTCTGCCTTCTCCCACCTCTGCAACATTGCCTGGCTCAGCCTCTGTCTCATAACATTCCAAGCTTGACGGCACAAACTCCTTTATTGTTGGTCTCCCCAACTCCTCCCTCCAGAGGCTGCAGATCTTCCTGAACTCTGCAGCCCAACTCTCCAGCACTAACCTACATGACCATATCACTCCCACCCTCGCGCAACTCCACTGGCTTCCCATTACGTAGAGGATACATTTCAAGATCCTGGTCCTCACCTTCAAAGCCCTCCTTGGCCTCAAACCCCCCCCATATATAATTATATATAGCTTATAATTTGAGCAGTAGACCATATTACTGACACAAACACTATTGAACCCAATTGTACAGCAATGATGGATTTTAAACTGTCACCAAATGGTTTTGTTACCTTATGGCGGGCCAGCCTCACAGTCCTGTTAAATGAGCAGTTTTCTGCATACTTTCTTTTGGAATTTTGACAGAGCTCTTTATATTCTTTTTCTTTTCCCTCCCGTTGTCAACATTAGTTACGTTTGAGTTATTCCTGTGAGTGATGGAGAAAACGTTCCTTATGGTACTGTGGCGCTCTTTGGGTTGCCGTTAGAGAATTTGTTCCAGCTCAATGTTTTTCTTTTTTATAAAAAAAAATCCAATATTTTGCCAAGTTCTGGCTATGGAATTTGCATCAATTGCAAGAAAACCTTTCCTGTAACCAGTCATCACTTGTGTTTTCTTATAGCTTATAATAATATAATAATCCTTACATTTGATATAGTGCCTTATCACGTATTTAAAATGTCTCAAAACCCTTCACAGAACATACTTAAAGTAAATTGACTGTATATATTGTGGGCAAACTGCTGGTTTCATTTGATGAGTTCTGGTAGAAATTGCACGATGGAGTGGGAGTGGGAGTGGGGTGGTTGGAGATGGTTATGGGGTAGTGCAGTTCAAGGAATGAATGAAGTGGCAACAGTAACCGAAAAGCTGATGAAGTTAAAAATGGCTGAAACTGTGGTTCCCTTTGTGGCCAAGCGTACGAAGAATGCAAAGCCAGATTTTCTACTTCATATGGCCAATCTTGTGCAGAGAACAACTCTTTGGAACAATTTGGAGAATTTGGTTTGAGTTGGACGCCAAAATCCTCCTATTTGATGTGAACGTTTGAGTTTGCATGGAAGATACCATTAGCAAACTTCTGAAAACTTTTACAAGGAACTCATTGTTAGCCCACAAGATTAGCCATGTGAAGTTGAAGTTCTGACTGTCATGGATTTGGCCACAAAGGTAATCATAGTTTCAGCCGTTCTCATGTTAATCACCAAGTCAATGTTCCTTCCCTGAGAATTTAACAATTGCGCTGAAACCTGCACCCAATATTTGCTCAATCACCAGTAGTTCTTTGTCATGTTGAATCTGAACGGCAAGGCCTGAATTCCCAGAATTTACATTGGGAAAGTACAACAACAGCAGCACAATTATACTTGTATCGCCTTTCACGTGAGGAGGACGTCCCAAGGTGCTGGACAGTAACTGTTTCAGGCTCATGATGGGGATGGGGGTGAGGGAGGGAGAGGTGGGGGGATTAGGAGTAGCCGATGGGACCATTGAAGAGGAGGGTCTTGAGGCAGGACTAGAAGGAGACCAGGGAGCGGGCGAGGCGGAGGGACTGCGGGATGGAGTTCCAGAGGTTGGGGGCAGAGTGGCTAAAGGCTCGCCCGCCAATGGTGGGGCGGGTGGGTCGGGGGACGTGGGACAAGCTGAGCGGAGTGGACACTCCAGGATACTAGCACTCCACTTCTAGACTAATGAGATTGGGTCTGTGAAATTCAAGGCATTTGACAAATAATTCCCTGCTTCCTAATTGTTATCCGTTTGGTTATTGCCACCGTGAAGATAATTCTAAACTAGTCATATTTCCAGTATCTGAAATTGTCTGAAATCCCCCACAGTACAATGTTACAATATTGGTAATGTAGCAGACTTTTATACATATTGTATTTCTAGAAGAAAAAATTGCAAACTTCATTGGTGGTAGATATACTGATGCTCAATAAGGAAGGAAAACAGCTCAAGATATGTGACAAATAGTCTCAATAAAATACAGTTAACTTGGAAACATTGTCAAAAGCAACAAGCCCAAAACATTGTGAACCATCCTAGATGTACAATCAATATTTTGTAAAATTGTCCACTGATTTCCATTATTATTTGTAAACAGTGGAGTATTTAATAGGTGAAAGCATTTTTACTGTAAGAGGCCTGGTCAGATCATGATTGTGTAAATCATGTTGGCATTCAACAATTTGTAACTGTTTGTGGCAGTATGCTTTAAATACAGCGCAGTTGTGCTTTTTTACCACTAATAATTCAGCAGCTGGTTTAATTTTCCTCAAATCTGTTATTAATCAATTAAAATTGGTGGCTGTGACTTGAGATGTTAACATTTTTTAGGCACATACAAAACATTGCTAGTAAATACCATAGGTTTTTGCGATGCATTCTTTGACTTTGTGGTTTGACAATTGGATTGTTTTCCAGAATCGTATGGGGCAAAATTCCTTTTCTGTCACAGCTGCTTTATTGAACAGACTGAAACCACTTTGTTATTCTGCTTGTTTTTCAAGGCTTAATCCGCCCAGTACCTGGTGTGCAACAGGTGCTTGGACCACATAAAAAACTAAGACTTTTTTTCATTTTGTTTGCTATTTCTGGAATTTCCCAGAACTGAAGAAGTACTTGAATATCAAAATAATTTTTTTATTTAAAAAAAACATTCATTGGGAACTCTGTTTCTGTTTCCTTGTATTCCAGCTTTGCTATTACTCTATTTAATATTACTAAATAGTAGAAAACTGCAGCCAATCTATGCGAGCAAATCAGCATGCTTCTAAAAGATGTCAGATTACTCAGGAAAGTGGCAGAGGGAAGGCAAAATAATGATATATATACAATTGTAATTTTTACAGTGTAAAATTCCAAATGGGGTACAGATTGTACCTCAATTAGATTACTGTATAATAAAGGTCTTCATTATAATAATTATTCATTAAAATAATTTTAAAAGGGAATTAGATCTTTATTTAGGGAGAACGGGTCTATTAGGCTATGGGGAGCGGGCAGGGCAATGGGATTGAATCGCTCTTTTCAAAGAGCCGGCACAGACTAGATGGGCCGAATGGCCTCCTTTTGTGCCGTAAAATTCTATGATTCTATGATTCTATGATTCTATTCATTATTTGGTGTAATACCTTCCACTTTGGAAGGCAGATATCTCAAAGTGCTTCGCTTGATAGGGTGGGAGACCACAGCTCAGCCCTCCAATACAACAGACGCCTTTGCGTTGCACCTGAGCATGTGCGTTAACTACTGTTGAGCGCCTGCATCAGGCACATGATTGGGTGGGAGGCCTCTGCGATGGAATACATCTTCTTATAAGTGAAGTTATCCAATCAATTTTACATTGTAAATACAAGAATTTCTAGTTCTTTATGAAGTGGAGTGACACGTGGAGAACCTTATTAACATTTTTCATGGGAAGCGGCTGTAATATTGACCACGTGGTGACTTAAGTGGTAGTGACACGTAAGCCTAGGTTGAGCTATCAGGAGTTTACTGTATTTACCCTCAGGGTAAAATAAAACTTCCTGGTTTCTGTTTTGAAATTGTCCTTTACATCTGTAACAATGCCTGTCAGGCGCCTTGTGCGTCCTCTTGACATGAAAGGCTCTATACAAGTGTAATTTTGTTGTTGTTGTTGTTGTAATCTGCCCTATTGATCTACTGTCTTGGTACATCCTAAAGTATTGACCTATTCACTTTTTTCCATCTCATTTGAAATGTTATGTACTATAACTACTACTGCAACTTGTATTGTGGCCCTCAGGCAGGTAGCATCCCAGACCATTGACAATGGTCGAGCATGACTCCGAGTGGGTGGGAGGGGATAGGTGACCATCCTCCTATGTTGTTGTGAGCAGAATTGTAAGCAGTACTCTAGGTGCAGTTTTGAAACATTGGGTGACATTCAGAGTGTTGAATGATTATTCCATTGCACTCTGAAGCCCCTGTGTTTGTGTGTGTGTGTGTGTGTGAGGCTACTGACGGATGAATTCTATGCATATGATGTAGCAATTGACTTGTTCTTTCTGTAATTTATAGATTAAAAACTGAGGCTATTTTCTAGCAACCCATCCACTAGGCTTGCTGCACCCATTCAATTTGCTGCCTTCATAAGAATGTGCTGGAAGACATTTCTGATAGAATTACAGCACTTTTTGCTCATGTTAAATTGACTGTGGACTCATCTAATGATCTTACATAGAGTGACACAGTTACTGTGTTCCATTTTGTGTGTTCCACTTATCATCTTAAACAAAAAGGATCTTTGGACCTTTTCATTTATTTTCCTCCAAGCAAAGCTTGTGGCATATAAAACAAGTGAAACAGTTTTTTTAAGGGTAGGTGTGCCTGGATGTCCAGTAGAAAGGTCTCCAGCAGTTATTTTGTGATGTCCAGATCAGATATGAGATAGATTTTCAAAGCAAATCAAACAAGCAGGTAATTATCTACAAGTTGTCTGTGATTCTCCACTTGGTCAAGGCATCCTGCTGCAGCTACAACAACAACTACTACTTGCATTTACTACTTGCAACTACTACTTCTCCTCCACGCTGGGCAGCATTTCAGCGTGCTTGCTTCCTGTCCTAAATCTGGTTGAAAGGCTGAGTCTCTCAACCCAGTGCAAGCTGATGTATTTAGCTATCCACTTTAGATTGGTCTTTCGTCGGCAGTGCTGAAGCAGAGAATGTCTGACTTGTTTTGTTTTTGAATTGGAGCCATCATTTGAATAAAACTGGAGTTGAAAGTGCACTTCAAAGGGCAAACTGCGTAAATCGTGTTAACGTTGGGAAAAGTGCTTCAGGACATATACTGTATTTTGTGTAGGAAGTAGCATGTACAGTACCTCATACCAATCCCACCCAAGAAAGCCCCTGAGCAGTATTGTGATGGGTTGACATTGAGTACATCGAGTTCCCTGTATGAGATGTATTTTACATGGAGTCCTGTAGCTTAGTGGTTAGAGCAATTGTGAGAGGACCTGGATTCGATTCCCAGGTAGGATGGAACTTTAGCAAGTTTTCTTACTATATATGCCTTTGTTTAGTTGATACGCAGATCGCTTTATAATCGGTGGTAATCCCTTTAAAAAATAATAATAATTTAATCACTCAATCCAAGGCTGTTTTACTCAGTTGGCTGCTGCGTTTTTCACACAAAATGTACAGTCGATTCACTTCACCTTTGAGATGTCTTGAAGATGTGAAATTGTGCTATATAGAGTCCTATAGCTCAGTAGTTAGAGCACTCACCTTACAAGTGATAGACCTGTATTCAATTCCTGGCAGGGTGAAACCTTGGGCAAGTTTTCTTACTCCACATGCCTAACAATAATCCTTAAAATAAATAATTTGCTCATTTCAATCCACGACTGTTTGTGGGACACTGCTGTGCGTGATTGGCTGCCGCGTTTCGTCCACATATATAAAGTCAATTCAATTTACAGTATATTCTGTGAAGTGCTTTGAATGCCTAGAAGATGTGAGAAGCACTATATCAAATGCAAGGTTTATTATTATTATTACATCCTGACGTTTCTCTGCTGATTGAGCACTTTTTCAACCCAATTTCACTTGTATCTTATTAATTTGGAGATTTTGTTGATTCACAATTTCTAGCATTTTTTTAATCAGAAAATCCAATTTGGGTTGGCCTGAATTAGAAAGATGCAGCATTCTCAGAGCCATGTGCAATGTGACGATTCCATCAGCAAATTACTTGTATTACACTGAAATGGGAGTTGTGTGTTTATCCAACACTGTATCATTATCATATATAACACGATGGAACAGTTAGTCCATTAAACCACCTGTTTATATTGAATCAAGATATTGGAAAACTCTATTTACAATGGAAAAAGATCAGTATCCCAATGTGTTTACCAGAGATTTTACTTGCTTGTAAAAAGTCAAATACCTAAACTGTTCCAAATCAGAGAGAAAAAGCAAGATCCTAAGCCATACAGCAGTTGGATTTCTCAGGTTCATTCCTTGGTTTCTGAGTTAAGTAATCACAGCTAGCAGGTATTGGGAACTACTAAATTTGACTTCCTAGTCTATGAAGCAAGAAAAATAATCTTGCTTCAGATAAATGACTGACAACACCAAGTGGGATGTTTGCATGTCTATTAACTTACAACTTCCAAAACTCATGAATACATGGTTTGCATGTCTTTAGAAACTGTAGAGTACATAGGTTTGCAGTGTTTTCATCAGCTGTTGAGTACGGTTTAACTTTTAGCCTCCTTGAATTATTCTTTATGTTCGTGACGTTATTTTTTTCCATGTATAGTATACAGGCCACAAGTTGGTTATAAGCACAATTCTCGCCCTTTTTTTGTAATACTGAACATCAGACAATATTCTAAATGTGAACTCTACCAACCATGAAATCCATAAATCAAAAGATTCAATGCAATATATAGATAAATAGTCCACTCTAAAGATCTGCCAATCGACTAACAACCAGGTTCCTTTGTACTGCTAGGTAAACAGAGGTATGTGGAGTAAGGAAAGTTCCCCAAGGTTTCATTATGCCCGAGAATTGAACCTGGGTCTTCTCACTTAGGAGTGCTCTAACCAATATGCTGCAGGATGCCAGAAGCCTCTGTTTACTATTAGTTGACTCATTGCTTACTGCAGTATACCAAAACTGTGTCAGACAGTGTCAAATAGCAATAAACAAGGCAAACAGGATGCTGAGCTATATTGCTAAATTAGTTGTGTTTAGATCTCCAAACATTACACTCAGCCTGTTTAGTGCTCTGGTCTGGTCTGGTCCTACCTAGAATACAGCATTCAGTTCTGGTTACTGCAACATAATCAATAATTACATTTATATATTAGATTTATATAAGAGTGCTGCCCAAGTCCTGGAACCCATACAGAAAAGTGCTATAAGGATGATTCTCAGTGTTAAGATGAATGAGCTATGAGGAACGAGTACACCAGCTATGGCTATAAATTTAGAATTGTAAAGGTCAATTTTAGGACAGATACCAGGAAGTGTTTCTTTACTCAGGTAGTTAGTGACTGGAACTGATTGCCAGGAGGGTGGTTGAGGCCTGGTCACTGGAGCTCATTTAAAAGCAGATTGGTGTTGCGATGGGAAGATGCTGTGATGGGAGGATCCTTCGGGAAGGTTGGGATCAGATATGCTGAAGAACCTTCATTTGAACTGATCTTGTGAACAACTTCCCATGAATTCAGTCTCACAGGATTCGGAGACTGAATCAGATTCAGATTGCAGTTACTGTGATTCTAACCTTTGAGTTTCTTCTCAGTTCTATATCTACTTATTCCTGTCAGTTGTATTGGCTTAATTGTTGTGCAATCAATGTAAAGGCCTCGTGTATCCACGGTTGTCCATGATGTTGTGATACCAACTCTTGAGGTTCTCTTACCTGCTATAATTAGTGACTGAAAAAATTTGGTTGGGTCTCAGTATGTGACAGCGGGCAATGTTCAGTTTACTCACTGAAGGATATTTTAACCGTGTCCCTCGCTGGGCCTTGTGTAGAGTCCATTGCCAAGAGAGCTTCAGGATAAAATATTGCAGTTTTGCACTGACGCCAGGCTTCCGTGACCCACTTCAACACTGGGTCTCTCGTCAGTCAGTACTTGACAAAGTTTGAGAGTCTGCAGTCTTTGCTTAACAGTAATTATTGCCTTTAAAGCTTTGTGATTTTTGTACATGCCAGGGTTCACAGTGGTCGGCCACTTCTGTCATCAGTTGTTGGTTCACTGCTGCACAATTCTGTTTTCTGGTGCATCCAAATGCATTGGACCTTGGTCCATATTTCAAGCCACTTTTCATGTTCCTTCACATAAAAGTCTCTTTATTATTTAATGCAAATGCTTGGTACTTCTGTTCTCCGAAGGCAGACAATTGCAATCATTTTGCCCCCACAATATGCAGTCAATTCACTTTACAGTCTATTCTGTGAATCGCTTTGAGATGTCTCGATGATGTGATGAGGCGCTATATCAAATGCAAGGATTATGATTTTTATTATTATGCTCCTCTTTGGGAAATTAAACTTCCAGGTTTGATCGCTCTTGAAACCATTCAAGTTCACCTTCCAACTACTTTGTAGGATATCACTGCCCCAAATTAGCTGCTTAATTTGCCTTTGTATGTCAAGAGTTACTTCAAAATAATCCATTATATGAAACACTTTTAACACTCTCAGCAATATAAGATATGATGCGAGTGAAGAAATTACAACATTGGAGGAGGTCACTTCACTCATTTAATATAATTGGTGCTAGACTGGAGCCAGCTACTCTACTCTAATCAGACTGGAGCCAGCTACTCTAATCCCAGTTCCCTACTCCTGCCCTTTTGTGTTCTTCCTCCATTTGTTGTTAATACAGAGAGGTACCTGATGTTTCATGAGTGGTTGCAAAAGGCAACTTGAGAATCCAATGCTTAAAACTTTCACACGTATTTCACAATATTTCCACTTGAAATTAAAATATTCTTGTGCTATAAAAACTATTAGGTGAAGAAGTGGTGATGAGCTGCAACAGAATGTAGCATGAAGTCACTAAAAGGAGATGTTTGATAAAGAACCATGAATGGCTTTATTCTTTTGTGATATTCTGCATTATAATGTTTGTCGGAATCATTAACGATGTAGAATTGTCTGACACTGATTTTGTTACAGATGGAATCAATGGTTATTTATTTGGATATCAGTGATGGAGACTACAGTGGCTAAATTCAGTAATGCTTTATCACTCTGCCGAAATATAGACACCAGATAATGTATATAGTATTATTGCTGCTGGTGATCAGTTTTTAAAATTCCTTTTCATAGCCTCATGTACATGGTAGTTTTTATAGAATGATATTTGTACAACGCTATCTTTGATACACCGTGGTGTTGCCATTGTCATTTTTGCCATATTTGGGCAAAATGAAGTGAGAAAGTATTAAAAAAAATACCAAGGTGTTTGTTAAAACAAACTCTTCCTTTTTGCACGATAGCAGATGGAGAATTGGCAAAACCTGCTTTGCTGGACATAGAGTGGAAAAACGTCTTGTTCAGTACTGAATGTCCTGGTTGGATATAATAGTGCCATGTTAAATAAGACATTTGTACAATATTTGTCTTGATCCTCATCCACACAACAGTGTTGAACATGTTGTGTTCAGTCAGGACAACTTTTCAGACCTGTGATTCAAAGGGTAAAGCTCCAGGAGTGAGAAATGTGATGTTCCACTGAATTTTTGCAAAGAATGCTGGATCATCAAAAACAATTTCTGACCCAGAAACGATGGGTAGAATGGTCTTCTTCTGTATCATAAATTCCTTTGGTTCCAGCTCTAGGAATTTATTCTACGAGATTCTGTGATTTTATCATATTTAATCCTTTAAATTAAAATATCCTTTTGACTACAACATACTGTCACTATACTTTACAGTAAAACATCTGGAGCACTTTGAAAGGCGCAATCTCAAAATCAATGATTATTATTATACTAAATACTTCACTGGTAACGGCTCATAAATCTCATGAGTATGTATTTATAGGCAAGGTGTCACAACAGCCATAAAGTAAATGACCAATTTATTTGAGGATTTATCTCCCAAAATTCTGGGAGTAAAGCCTGTTTCTGTTCAAGCAGCATCACAGGATTTTTAATATCCACTGGAACAGGCAGATGAGATCTTAGTTATTGATGTCTCATTCGGTGGGCGATACCTCAAACAATCAGCTGTATGTATTGTAACATTGTAAACTCACCATTTTCACTTTTCAATTCTGCTGGGGAAAGTAAATTGGAGAAATGCTTACTTAATAGTTTTGACAAAAAAAACTTGTAAACCCATAGCCAAACTGCACTCAAGGACATATTGCATTCCATAAAATGCAACGTATGTTAATACTGTTATGGCCTTGGATTTTATTCTCCATTTCATTAAAATGATAACCATAAATTTCAGATCTTTGTACAATTAAACTGGAGGATATTATTGGTCCAGAGGGAAATTAACTAATCTCTTTCCAAGCTGATCTGTGATGTAATATGTGTAAGTACAGTAGACCGCAATGGCTGATCGAAGAGATTAAAACTAATCCCAATTAAGACTAATAATATTTGTAAGAGCTGCAAGGAAACTTGATTAACACAATCCAAAATTACATTTGTAAAGTAGCTTTCATGTCAGCAGGATGTCCCAAGGCGCTGAACAGTCAGATATTCGGACCAGAGTGAATGCACAAGCCAATTTGCATGCTACAGATTCCCACAAACAACCATGAAGTTGATGAATTTCATCTTGAGGTTCTTTATTTTGAATCCCTTCCTATGCTGAAGAGTCCAGTTCCAGTTATTGAGAATTACAGAAGCAAATCAAGATACATCCTACCTCCCTGTGCATGTCTGAGAACATGTGCGGTTTGGCAGCATCAAAATATTGGGAAACCACAAGAAATTACCCAGGTAAAGCCACAGCTTATCAGTAACAGGTAGACAAGCTTGCTGCTCCTTGTGCAGCTACTTGACTTATATTAAGAGAGCAGAACAGAACTGAAGTTCACAGGTTTAAAGCAACTCTCATGAAGTTTTCTTCCCTCTCTTTCACCTTCTTCCCCCAACACCGCCCCTGGCCAAGAAAAGTACAAATTATATGCAACAAAACCAGTGTGTTGATGAGCTACAACAACAGCTTGCATTTACATGGCATCTTTCACACAGGGTAGCATCTAGGAGCACTTAGCACCTTCAGTAAAGAGCCAAATGTATATATGTCTGGGAACAGTTTTGCGAATGATAGATGTAATCAAAGTTAAACAAAAGTGGAAAGTTATAAAGTGGGGAAGGGATATTGTCAGTGGAGGGAAGGAGACCAGGGTTTAGCGTGGAAGAGAGATGAATACAATACTAATCCTTGCAGTTGATATACCAGCTGATTACATTGTTGAGACTTCTCAAAGCACTTCACGGAATATATTTTAAGATGGATTGTCTGTGTATTTTGTGTGCGAAACGCGGCAGCCAATTGCACTCAGCAATGTCCCACAAAGAAGTCGTAGATTGAAGAGAGAGAAATAATAAGAGATGGAAATAATGAATCTTCTTAAAGTAGGATACACTAAAGAGTATGCAGACCAGACTGAGAGAGTTCCACATCTGTATACACCTACACATGGAAATTCTTGCCAACTTACGCCTAATACTTTCCAGAATTACTTTCCAGCTAACCAAAACCATGGAAATTTCCCAGGGTCTGGAATGGAATGTGTGCCTCTCTCTCTGAGGTGACTTGTGCTAATTAACTAATTCCGGAGAGTATTAGACACACATTGGCAAAGAGTCTGGGGTTGGACCTGGCAGTGTGCATTGGGGGTAATGCTGGAGTTAAATCAGCTGAAACTACATAGCTTGTTGTATGAAACAAAAACAGAGAGCTGGGAAAACTCAGCAGGTCAGGCAGCATCTATGGAGAAAGGAAAGTGAGTTAACGTTTCGGGTCCACAACCCTTCGTCAGAATATATAAAATTTCCAGCATCTGCAGTATTTTGAGTTTTGATAGCGTGTTGTATATTGCTTTAAAGACCTAATTGTCAATTGAATATGGATGATGCAAGGATAAAATGATTCTGGGAAAGTGACTGGGCAAATTTGAAAAAGGTTGTTTTGTAAAGTTGAAATTAAAGGACTGAGTGAATCTATATTGTGTTTTGGATTAAATAACATTACATGGTGTCAGAAATGTAAAGGGAACCTGGAGTGAAACTGACTATGAGAGAGAATACAGATTGAAAAGCAAAATGCAGAGAAAAACAGAAATAAATTCCATACCAAGGGATGTGCAGATATCAAGAGCACTGAAGTTGGTTGGAAGTTTAAGGCACAATTGGAAACGGTTTGAAAGAGACTAGCAGCAAACATAATGAAGCTGCCACAGGATCAGCAGTCTGCAATATTTTTGAATGTAACAGGCAAGGAAAAAGGGAATAATTTGCAACCCTAGGAAGAGAAGTGGACATGCCATTGAAGGAGATTATGAATATTGTGATGGAAAGATGTTGTGAAAAAAATAATTTGATAATTGACCGATTTAAGTTTAAAACAAGAATCATTCAATCATTACTGTGTGGTATTGAGAATCCCAAGTAAAACTTACAACTACGGAACATTAAGAGAGAAAATAACATGTGACCAGATCTGAGTTGGTTTAAAAGATACTAGATTAAGATGAATTGTAATGATACAGATGAAGTGCAGAGAAAATACAACAACAACAACAAAATTACACTTGTATAGCACCTTTATACAGGCCAAGAGGGAGGCCAAACAGAATGGACAAATGTGGCAAATGCAGATTATAATATCACATGAGGAGATGTCCTGCAGAAAGAAAAGACAGCTATCAATGCAAAAGATATGGGCATTATGCAGAAATAGAGAAGAAGATGTGGAGGGATACAGCAGATATAAAGCACAGGAGCAAAGTCAAAAGAAAGAAGAGAGTACAAGAGGTCAAATAGCCTGAGGAGAACCAGAATTGGGCAGATTAAATCAAGGGACTATGAAAGGAGAGACAGCGCGAATGTAGAATCCACAGAAGGGAGCAAGAAGAGGAGTACAACATTGAAGCAGTGGAACTCATAAAGACCGTTCACACAAAAGAAAAAGAACAAAATTTGTGGATGGTATATTTATGGTGTAAAACAGAAAAGTATTTCAGTGCAAATTTGATACAGGGGCACAGGTCAGCGTAATGGCTTCGGAAGAATATACAAAATTGGGAGAACAAAATAAGGCAAAAAAAATGGAGGCAGGGTAATGTAAACTAATGGCATATTAAAAAAAAAGGAAAAATTGAAACAGTGGGCAGAGTAGAGATGGAAGTGATACACAAAGGGAGACAATATAGAATACATTCTACATTGTGGAAAAAAAAGCGTATTACTTTATTAGGATTGGAAGGTATTAAAAAAATTGGAATGTTAGAAAGAATTGGAAATGAGAAAATGGAAGGAAAGTGAAACAAGGGAGATGGAAGAAATAATAGGATAATATAAACAGGTGTTTGGAAAGAGAGGATTAATGAAAGGAGAGTAGACAATATGATCAGAAGACACCAGCAATTCAGCTATTAAGGAGAGTACCAGAGGCAATACAAAAAAGACCAAAAAAAATTGAGACTACAGGTACAGAGAAAAAGATATTGGAAAACAAGGGCAAGAGCCACAGAAGGAAAAAAACTTTCAAAAAAATGAGAAGCAGTTCGGAGGAAAAACTGAAAAATGGAAGGAAAGTTTTTTGGGAAAGATAAGAACCCCAGATCCTATGGGATAAAGATGAAAAGGGAAAGATATATGGAAGAACATCATGGGAGATCAAACAAAGAACAATAAAACAAATACAGGAGAAAAAGGAAAAGCAGAAGGAAGAAGAAGCAAGGAGTGGCAGAATCTGTGAGAACAACCAGAAGCAGAAGAGAAATAAAAAGACCACAAAGAATGATAGAACAAGATTGGAAAAAAGGAAGAGAAAAAAACGAAAAGAAGGAAGATGTTGCATATTGCTTTAAGGACCTAGGTGGCAATTGAATATGGATCATGTTAGGATAATAATAATACTAATAATTGCATTTGATATAGTGGTTTTCACATCTTATTAACATCTCAAAGCGCTTCACAGAATATACTGTAAAGTGAATTGACTGTACATTTGTGAGTGAAATACAGCAGCCAATTGCGCACAGCAGTGTCCCACAAACAGTCGTGGACTGAAAATGACCAATTTTTATTATTGTGGTTTTTTGTTGGACAGATTATTATTAGGTGTGTGGAGTAAGGAAACTTGCCCAAAGTTTCGCCCTGACCTGCCTGGATTCGAACACAGGTCTCACGCTTATAAGGCTAGTGCTCTAACCACTGAGCTACAGGAGCTCCACTAAAAATGATAAACTCAATTTGCTTTACAGTATGTTCTGTGAAGCACTTTGAGACATCTAGAAAACGTGAAAAAAAGACGTGAAAAGCGCTATATGAAATGCAAGCATTATTATTGGTAGTAGTAGTAAAAGGATTCAGGGCAATTGACTGGGTAGATTTGAATGAGGTTGATTTGGAAAGTTGAAATTAGAGGACCGAGTGAATCTACATTGTGTTTTGGATTGAATAACATTACATAGCTTGCCATTGAGATCACTGTCTGGCAAGCTTCCCAGTGTTTGTCCAGCTAGGACCATGCTACTCATTAGGGCTTTGGTTTGCGAGGTTAACAAGAACCAAGTGGGAAGGATTCCTACACACAGTGGCCGGTCTGCTGCTTCAAATCCTGCCGATGAGCCAGGCTGGCTGGTCTATTGTCTACAGTGCCCCAGTCTATGGCAGACCTGCCTGGCTCAGGAACTGGACAACTGAGATTGCCAACTGAGTTGACTCGATTCTGACATGACATTGTTGGAGCTGCACGTTTCCAAGCAGACTCCGTTTGCCTCTTGCCCAACAAGAATAGCAAAGGAGTAGCCTTGATGTGCCGAATTGCCTTTTCTAATTCCATTAATAAGAATCCTTGCATTGATAATAGCGTTTTTCACGTCTTCCAGATGCCTCAAAGTGCTTCACAGTATAAACTGTAAAATGAATTGACTGTGTAATTATGGGTGAAAAGCAGCAGCCAATTGTGCACAGCAGTGTCCCATAAACAGTCGTGGATTGAAGTGACTAATTTTGTTTGAGGGATTATTATCACATGTGCAGAGTAAGGAAACTTGCCCAAGGTTTCGCTCTGCCTGGAATTGAACCCAGGTCTTTTGCTTGCAAGGCGAGTGCTCTAACCACTGAGCTGCAGGACTCCACTAACCCTAACCCTGCAAAGTTTGATTGGATTTAACTTTTCTTACTCAGTGGTTCAAAACAGAGGATAGAAATTATAATTTCATCATTAGCCATTTTATTTCTACCTCTAATGGTACCCAAATGTCTCGAAGCATTGCAGAGGATAGCGGCAGTATTGTAAATCCTGAGGATGAAAAGCCCTTTAGAGTTCAGTTGGTGAAAGCAAATAGCATCTTGAATGGGGGTTAATCTTGTTAATCTTACTTTTGATGCAGAAGGCTGGGTGAGAGCATTTTGTATAAGAGCTTCTAAACAAGTAGAATTAGAAGTAGCTAGTTGTGGTTTTCAGAGCCTGCAGTCCCCCACAAGCAACTGCACTGTGAATAATACGAACCACACTGTATTGTATCCTAGCCAGAGGCAGCTGTGAATGATCAGTCTTAGTATCACCTGATTCAATCTTGATGTTGTAAATTCACTTTATACATTTTTTGACATATCGGTCCGTTTTTTGTTGCCAATTTCCATATCCTCTCAAAAGTGCTGAAGCGTGCGTTTGCTATTTGTGTTTGCAGTGTACACGTTTTATTATTTGTGGTTTAGAAATTGAATAGAGCTAAACATTATTCGTGAAAGCTTAATTTCAAACAGCTGTGTGGTGGTATTTTTACTGACGTGAAAATACTTAATGCGAAAAGCACTCTACTCCACGTCTGTTCCCACCTCCGTGAGAAGCTGGAAAACATTGGGCTTCCTTTAATATAAGTGTCTAAAAGAAAAAAAAATACAACTTTTACAAAATTCAATTTAGTCAAGAATAATGGTAACTTGCTTTTAACTTTTGCTCCCTCCCCACCTGCCAAAATAGTTGATTACTTGTAAGTAATGTTTATAATGTTTTAGTGCGATTCAGAGGAGCAAGCTTGAGTTTTATTTTCCATTACAAATTGCATTACCTGTGGCTGAGGCAACTTTTATCTATTACCCAGTAATATTGTTTAACATGGTGTTAAAGAGGTGATTCAACACATTAATCCAATTTGATACGTCCTCCTTTTGTGAAAGATTAGAATCAGTTAAGCGCCTTTTCTCGTGCATCTTTTAGAAGTTGGTTGTAAAATTAGATGGCTGGAGGCTAAAAAATTGCTCCTTTGCTTGCCTGCTTGCCCACTTACCCTGCGACTAATGGCTTTGTGCAGGTTGGCTTAAAGGGAAGATTGAAAGTAAACAGTAAAGATGCTGAAAACTATTTTAAGTTGAAAGCTACAAACATTTCTAAGCAACATTCAAGGAAAAACGCTGAAGATT
Source organism: Hydrolagus colliei (assembly GCA_035084275.1). NCBI lineage: Eukaryota > Metazoa > Chordata > Chondrichthyes > Chimaeriformes > Chimaeridae > Hydrolagus > Hydrolagus colliei. The sequence goes on along the minus strand of CM068744.1, from coordinate 8,784,966 downwards.
GTGTCCAGGCAATGTTTCGGACTTGAGCTGGAGTCAGGATCGGGGAGGGTGGAGGGGAGTGGGGGTTTGGGGGGGGAAGACTGAGGGGAGAATCAATGGCGCAGTCGAAGAGGAGGGTTTTGATGCCGGACTTGAAGGAGGCTAAGGAGGGAGTGAGGCGGAGGGATTGAGGGATGGAATTCCAACGGTTATTAGTACAGTTTTAACGTTTGAGCTCCCCTCTCCCTCTCTCTCCCCCCCCCCCACCCCATTATAAAATTAATTCAATTCATATAATTTCATGGAATTGTACCCCAGCCGATCTGCAACAAGTCAACATACAGAATCTCTACAGTTTAGTGCTCAATCGTCACTATCTGTATTAGTGTCTGGTCATATCTGAAAATGCTGCTAGAGTGTGACTCGTAATGGTAGTATATTATCATGCTTAAAGAGAGGGGAAATACACTTCAAAACCATCTGTAGGTTTTGCAGCCTGGTAAAGTGTGATGTGTCTTGTCTGAACCATATTTAAATACAACTGCGTTGTAGCCCATATGTAAACAACCATAAAAACTGACACTGATATAGAGCTCTCAACTCTGTGTATCATTTCAGAGCGCTTAACAGTGGAGGAGCATGACTCAGAGCCAGGGTTGGGGGGAGGTAACTGTAAGCGCGGTCAAAGAGGAAGGTTTTCAAACGGGACTTGAAAAGGGTGAGTTAGGGGGCCAGGCGGAGGGATTGAGGGCGAGGTCTCCAGAGTTTGGGGGTGTAGTGGCTGAAAATGCGATCTCTGATACGTGTGATTACAGAGAAAATTACAAATCCCTTAATGATATACTGTACTTAACTAGTTGGATTTATTAATTGTGTAATTTATTCTAGAACTACACAGAAAGATGTCTTATAACAGATTGATTACAAAATAAAATCGGAAAATGAAACCAAAGTAAAATAAATGAGCCCAGTATGTAGAATAAATTAGAGGTGGTCTGATTGTCTCGTTCAAGACAGAATTCAAGTTGTAGCACTACGAATATATGTTAATTTCATACACGTAACAAAAACACTCTGTGAGAATTGGATGGAGTAGGACGGTGTAGGATGGAGAACCTCTGATGCTTGTCAAGCATCTTGCCAAGACAGATGGAATGAAAATAAATTGGGTTTTGCGCACACTAGTAAACTACGAACATAAAGTAAATGTGAATTCTATATCTGGTTACATTGCTTAACAGTGCTTGCTATCTATTGCTGTAATATTTAAACTGACATTTACTGAAGTGCATCACAAGCCCTAACAAAATTAAAGTAACATTGGAACTAAGCTGATTTAATGCAGAACAAGAAAGGTCTACATGCAACCTCAAGATCTGTGGGCTGTTTCCTATCTTCCTTGTGCTCTTTCACGACTCCTACTACAGCTGTACGGAGCAGTTAAATAGTAAAGACAGAAAGAAGACAAAATAAAATCGTAAGAACGTGCAAAATAGCTGAAAATGGTTTCCTTGTTTTCACTGGTTAAGAAGGAGACGAGAGATATGATAAAGCATGTAAAACGGTCACCAATGAGTCAGAGGGTTGTGGGTTCAAGGCCTACCTCAGGACTTTGAACTCATAGTCTAAGCTAACATCCAATATGGTATTGAAGAACATTATATTGTTAGAGGCCCCATCTACCTGTTCAGGTAGGCTTTAAATACAAGGTGGCACTATTTAAAAAGAGAAGTGTGTTTCTCCTGGTGTTATGCACAATAATCTCTCAGGTAAGATTGAGTCATTCACTTTTTGGCATTTTGTGATGACCTGGCTGCAGCCAAATTGACTGCTGTGTTTGCCAACAAATACAGTCACTGCATTTCATGGAAAACACTTTATTGTAATTAGACAATATATAAGTGCTTTCAGACTTCCTCCCGACATTACAGGTGCTATGTAAATGTAACTTGTATTGGGTAATTAATTACTGTATATGGGTTATTATAACTGTACACGATTCGCCCACAAATATACAGTCAATTCACTTTACAGTATATTTTCTGTGAAGTGCTTTGGGACTTATGGTTTGCTGCGCGCGGCAAAAATTACTGCTGTTGTCTGCTGGGGTATAGTGGCGGAGGCGTGGGAGTTACCAGTAAGTTGACCAGAGAATGCTTAATACTTAAATAAAACAGAAGCATGTTTCATAAATAAATAAATGTATCACTATTACCATTACTTTCATTGATAATGAATGATATGAATTTTTAATTATAACATTAGCTTATCAAAAGTTACTAGGGGGCGCACATCTGAAGGCTCGCCTAGGACGCCAAATACCCCTGCACTCTTCCTGACAGTGAGCCTTACACGGTTCCCTGACGGCAACTGTTCAACAGTTGTGTCAATGTTCAGCATCAGAGTACAGTTGGACCCAGTTATATTGGCCTTCATGATAGCAGGATTGAACCACAGTAACAAATCTGCCCATGTCTGCTCATTTTCAATCAGCAAATTTAGACATGTTGCTCTCCAAGCCAAAGTCCATGTATCACAGTACAGTACATGTGTGTGTATGTGTATATTTTTATTTATGCTGTAATATATATATATACAGCATAAATAAAAATACAAACCCACGATCCATCTATGGCCTCTCGAGAGGTTTATCAGCAGTAAATGGTGCAAAGTATAATTTTAAAAAAACAACCAAAACAATTTAAAAAATCTTCAACCATACTGAATTTGTCTATTGCGCACCACTTCAGGCTGTAGATTATAGCTCCTGTGGCTCAGTGGTTAGAGCACTCGCCTTACAAGCGTGTGACCTATATTCGAATCCCGGCAGATCGGGGCGAAACCTTGGGCAAGTTTCCTTACTCCACAAGCCATAATAATTGCTCCAAAAAAAACAAAATACAGTAAAAGCATGTTTAGTCGGCACCCAACCAAGCGGAACACTCAACCAAGTGGTACCTCCCAATACAATTCACCATTCCAGCACATGGATCTCATACCGGAGCCTTCTGGGACACTCGTGAGTATGCTCACTTTGCGCATGCGTGCGATGCGTGTGTATGCTCACTTATTAAACTTAACGAACGCTGGAATTTTTACCGATCATTTTACCTAGTGTGCTGGAATGCTTTATTGGTAAGTATCCATACAATATTCTGTTATTATTTAGTCTATTATTAATATAGTATGTTTTAAAATAAGTTAATTTTTTGTTGTGTAGGATTTTAGGCAACTTGCCACTCGAATATCCAGCATATTTGATTAAACAGCACTGGTCAGGTCCCGAGGGTGCCAGATAACCAAGCTTTTACTGTAATAAAAAATGGTTATTTCAATCCACGACTGTTTATGGAATTGGCTGCCACGTTTCATCCACAAATATAGTCAATTCACTTTACAGTATATTCTGTGAAGGGCAGTATATTCTGTGAAGGGCTTTGAGACGCCGATAAGATGTGAAAAGCGCTATATCAAATGCAAGGATTATTATTATTGTATTGCTGACTGTCTCACGAATCCAAAAGTATTATGTTAACCCAGTACTATTTCCTGCCCTTAATCCATTGCTCCACTTTTTATTGTGTCTCTTGTAAGTGAACAAGATAGCTAATTTGCACACAGCAATATTCCAAAACAACAGTGAAATGAATGACAAATTTTATCTGGAGGATTATTTGCCAGGCAGACAGGACCTCAGTTTAATGTGCGTTTAACGTCAGCGCCTTGGGATGTCTTCCTGGCGTTTAAGGCGCACTATAAATGTAATTTTGTTGTTTTGTTGTTGTAATGTCTCATCTGAAGGATGGCACCTCCAACAATGTAACACACCCCAGCAGTACGTGAATTCCCGACATGAGGCTTGAAGCCACCACCTTCTGACTCTGAGGCCTAGGTGTCTTTTCATAGGCCAAGTCTCCTGTTCTCTACACACGTGTTTCGGTGATGTGTCGGGCTCAGTTCCAGCATACTGCTCTGTAGTGAGTAAGGCTGAAAATTACTATATGTTCTACATCTTACACCTTTCTGAGTGCCTTGCGACATCCTCCTGACGTGAAAGGCGCTATATGAGTGTAATTTTGTTGTTGTTGTTGTTTTCATCCAAGTTAAGTGATGGTCAAAATGAACACTGGTTACTACAAAATGTATCCTATATTGATTAGAGATTGATTGATTAATTCTAACAATGTGCAGCAATTCAGAATGCCTCTAGAGGCCTATTAAATGGCGGGTCAGCTTTTTATTTGGAAATTAAGAGGATTTTTGTTGTAAATTATAACAACATTTCAATAACTGTACTTTGAACCTGTCTAGTTTTATGCGATATTGATTGAATCATTGAATACTGTACATAGATTTGTACTGTTTTCGGGTGGCTCGTTTAATTTGTGTGGCATTTTGCTAATTTTATTTTAAGCATAGCCAGTATTGGAATATTGACTGCTCTCTGTCTGTCTGTGGTTGTATGAGGTAGTTTTTACACCGAATAAATGTGCAATTAAATATATTTTCTAGTACTGCAGAAATCCACTATTGTGGGGTCACAGAGGTGACCTTTGTGGAGGTCACCTGTGTGGAGAGGCTTGAAACTTTGGAGAAGAGAAGGCTGAGAGGAGACATAATAGAAGTTTGAGAAATGCTGAGGGGATTCAATAGTGTGAACAAGGAGAAACTATTTCCACTGGCGAGTGGGTCGAGAACCCAAGGACACCAATTTAAAATAATTGTTAAAAGAAACAGATGGGAGGTGAAGAGAAATGTTTTCATGTAGCGAGTTGTTTGGGTCTGGAATGCCTTGCCTGAATGCATGGTGGAAGCCGATTCGATAACAACTTTTAAGAGAGAAGTAGATACTTATTTGGGGAGGACAGGTTTGCAGGGCTATGAGGAGAGAGCGGGGGCTGAGATTGATTTGGACAGTTCTTTTCAAAGAGCTGGCACAGGCACTATGGAACAAATGGCCTCTTTCTGTGCTGTATAATTCTATGATTCTGTGAATAGCGATTTTAAAAATTGTGAATTTAGTTAACAGGGTAAATAAAGAAAGCATGAATTGAGGGTTAACACCAGAGAAAAGATTCAGATGTTAGAAGATTTTTCACAGAGCGATCTTAGAATGTACAATCCTTTAGAACAATTGTTTTTGAAGCCGAGTCCATGACAGCATATAATAGAGAATTGGATAAACACTTTGAAAATGTGGGGAAGGTACAGAGGAAAGGGATTATAGTACATGGCTCCATTGGGATAAGCTAGATACAACAGGCCAATCCTTCTGTATTGTAAACTTTGATCACCAGAAACATATTCTAGTTTTTTTTGCTATGAGCTGTTAACATATGGTTCCATAGGGAACAATACATTTTGGCATCTTTGGTAATATTGATATGTGGAGCTCCTGTAGCTCAGTGCTTAGAGCACTCGCCTTACAAGCATGAGACGTGTGTTCGAATCCAGGCAGATCAGGGCAAAACCTTGGGCAAGTTTCCTTACTCCACACACCTAATAATAATCCGTCAAACAAAACCCACAATAATAAAATTGGTCAGTCCAATCCACGACGTTTGTGGGATGCTGCTGTGCGCAATTGGCTGCGCGTTTCATCCACAAATATACAGTCAATTCACTTTACAGTATATTCTGTGAAGCGCTTTGAAACATCGAGAAGATGTGAAAAGCGCTATATCAAATGCAAGGATTATAATTATTTATTATGTGTACTTGGCCTGGGCTCCTCCTACTTTGTATCAGGGTCTGGAAAGCAGAGCGCAATGCTTCTACAGCTATTTTCCCATTGGCTCATGTCAGTTGAGTAGCTCTATTGCAGAATTATAGATTAAAAATCCTGGATTTCTGTGGATTTGTGAAATTATATTCAATTTGAAATTTCTGCTATAAATTTGAAGTTTACTCAGATAATTTTTTCCAATTAACAATAATATTTTTATTGGGGAGAAGTCTGATCCATTTTACGTTGAGTACTTTGGATCGTCATTTTTAAACCAATTTTGTTCTGTTTATTGGATGTTGAGCCAATGAGCCCTGATGAGTCAATCAGGAGAAATTACCAGTAGTGAAAGTAGTGACACAAAGACAAATTAACAAGAGTGACACTATCATTTAACATGTGGATGTGTGTGAGAGAGAGAGAGGGAGAGACATATGTAGGTGGTTTGTGAGAAAGGGAGCCAGGAGGGGAGGAGGATGTGAGAGAGAGGTGTGTGTTAGAGAGAGAAAGAGATGAAGGATTTGAGTGTGTATGTGTGTTTGTAAAAAGAGAGGAGAAGGAACATAATAGCTCTCTAGGGCACTCTCATTGATCCGCTATAGAGCACTGGATCACTCTCTGTGACGTGGTTTTCACTCTTCTCTTGTACCCTGCTCGTTTTGCCTTGCTATCTGTTTCCCTTCATGTGTTTGATGATGTGTTTACAAAAACCCATTTTCACAGCCATATCTGTTTCCTCAGTAAATCTTAAACTGCAAGTAATTCCATATGGATTTTGTCTTGAATTCCACCCTTCCTGCTCTCAGTCCACCCACGATCACAGATACCTCCGTGAAATTCAGCGCTCTTTTGATCACTGCTCTTGACGCCTCATGGGATCTACAGTATGTGGTGACATGTGCATACTCTCGACCATTCCCTTCAGCAACACCGACACACTTTATCTCAGAACTGCCCTCCTCCTCAACTCTATTTCATCCTTCGCCTCATTTGGCACTTTAACAAAAAAAAACTTTCTTTTCGGTGGCAAAGATCACTGAATTATGAGTTCTGACGAAGCGTTGTGGACCCAAAACGTTGACTCACTTTCCTTTCTCTATAGGTGCTGCCCGACCTGCTGAGTGTTCACAGCCATTTCTGTTTTTGTTTGCAGTGCCCAAAACAAAAGTTGTATCTCATTCCTTGTGGTCAGGTTAGCAATAAGAGGGGCAATCATTACTGTATGTGTTAAATGAGGCCTGTGTGGTGTAACCAAGGCATGGTATTCAAATTAAGGGACTTTTGATATGAAATGAGACAGGCACAGTTAAAGATCTGTATTGAAGTGGAGGAAATACGTCCAAACAAGAGTATTGTTCATTTAAGTAGCGCAGTGTTCATACAACTGAAATGACAATAGATCTCAGCAACAAAATTGCATACCCTCACAGTTTTAGGTTTGCCAAGAATTATGAAACAACAACAACAAAAATTACATTTATGGAGCACCTTTCATGTTGGGAGGACACATTGGAGATAGCATAAACAATAGCACATCTTATGCTATAAGTGACTTACTAACTAGTCACTGATACAACCTGATAGGGTTGGAAAAATTCTGTTATGACTGCATTGCACTTAATGGTATCATCAACTATGATGCTCTATTTCCGAACCTGGATCTGTACAGACACGTGCACGTGTACTTATCCTGAACTTTCTCCGTGCACTTCAAAAGCCTCCATTTGCTTGGATCACTTGCATGGTCTTTTGCAAACCAGTCTGAACTGATACACCATTTGAATTGTCAGCCGATTTCTCTTTAAGTGAATGTTTATAGCCAATAACTTTCAAGAGTACAGAGCAGGATGCAGTGTTTTGTTAGTGAAAATCTATACAAATGTTCAAGGCCCCCCTAAAGCCATGAGTGAACTAAAATGCCGTCCATTTCATCCTGTGCTAAAAGTACACCAGGTGCCTGAAGTTTGTGGCTTAGGATGTGGCTTTGGTTGGGTCCAATAGTTCTTGACACCGGGGAAGCAGGCTCAGTATGCAAAATGAGAGCAGAACAGTTCTGAGCTGAGGCTGCCCCTCACCATGTGATGCTGTTTGCTTGCCCTTTCGTGACAAAGCAGACGGTGCTCATTTCCGGAGCTGAGGTTAACACTGATGACATCCTGAACCCCTTTTTAGAAAATGTACCGTGAGAAATTGAAGGCAAATGCAGAAGATGTCGGTTCCCTTTCTCTTTCTTTCTCTATCTCTCCCCCACACTCACATAAGTGTGGCTGTCTATGAATGTCTCATTTGTGAGCTGGTGTGACATGTCGACCAGTGGTTGAGGGTGGGTTGGGGGAGGGGGGGAGGGGGGGGTGTTCATGAAGGTTTGGACGATTTAGATACATGAAGGCTAAGTCATTCAAAATTCAACCTAATGTCCTGCTGTGTTTTTTTTGTTTCAAACTGATTCTATCAATTGACTTCGAAAAAGGTGGAAGTGTTGACATCCAAACTGCACAAATCCAAATCCTGATTCAAAATCCCATGCAGGTGTAAAAAATGTATAGTTTTTTATAACAAAAAGAGGAAGCATACTAAATTGCTTAAGGCTTTTGGTTCCAATTCCTTCCTTCTATTTTCTCTGTAAAATGCGGCCTCCAGAGTGGTGAAATAGGCAGGGAATCTACTCAGAAAGTCTGTTAACACTTCTCAATAGTTCTCAGGAAGTATGGAAAAGCAGCCTGGACTGCCTGACAGATCCTGTGCTGTTCCCCTGCCTCCTGATGGGGACCCACCTCGCCTCTGCTTGGCAGATTCTGTTGTTGCTGCATTTGGAAGTGGGAATTAGCCAGGTCGGGAATGGGATCCATGGAGTGAGCATGTTCTATCAGTTCACTATAATGTGTTGGTGCATTTTGCTACCAGGTCCAAGGCATTTGCTTGTTTTAATACTGTACCAAAGTATTATAAAGTGATTTGAAAATCATCGTATGGGGAATTATTGCTGAGGTTGGAACTTTTTTGTAATTGTGTGAAGGATCTGAAAACATATTGCATTTGATAGATCCCCTTCTTCTCCTGCTCTTAAATAGCAGACTAACACAAATTAGTGAGTTAGGGTACCCGATGCAGATGGCCTGTCCAATCTAAAGAGACATTTCCTCTTAACTGAATGTACAATATAAAACAATACCATTTACGCTTATATAGCACCATTCATATCAGAAAACCTTTCTTCCTTCCCCACAAGTATCTCAGCCATTTCAAATACAGCCAGACCTCATTCTAACCCGATCCTAGCTATGCGAGTCTACTTAATGTCACACTGATGTACCGTGAATCTATATTGGAAGTGCGGTACATTTTGGGCTGCTGAAGCTGACCGCTGGTTTCCTGCGCATAGCATTATGTTGTAGGAGGCCTCCTGGCATCTAGTGCTGTTCTAACAACTGCTGATAGCACTACAGCAGTGGCAACATGATGACCGAGAACAACAACAACAAATTACATTTGTACAGCACCTTTCATGTTGGGAAGGCATTGCATGGCGCTGGCAAGAGAAACACAGACAGGCAGCTGTTTTTAACAGCATGCTCTGTTGTCACACATATAACCCACTTTATGATTCAATGGCCCAAAACACTGCATTTTACCACATATCCTGTGAAGTGCTTTGTGGCAGTCTCCCGTCATAAAAGGTGCTATACCAAATGTAAGGATTATTAAATCTTAAATTGTGTCGGTCAACTTGGGTTGCTGATTTCAAATTGTACAGTCACTGTATAAAATAATCTACATTCTGTGCAAGAATTTACTTGCAGTCTTTAAAGATAGGCGTGTGCCATTATTCTAGTCCATTTTAAGTTAATTTGTAGTTGCGAAATTCACGGGATAGAGAAAATTCAGCTTTGAACAGTTCATATTATAGTTGACAGAAACAGTCGTAAAAGTTAAGAACAATGAATGCAGTACCTTTCACGTCAGGAGGATGTCCCAAGATGCTGGACATTCTGAGATTTGGACCAGAGTTGGGGGTTGGGATCAGGAAGGGTGAAAGGCAGGGAGAGTGTGGATAGGAGGTTGATAATAATCCCTCAAGAAAATCAATAATATATTGGTCACTTCAATCCACAGCTATGGGACGCTCCTGTGCAAAATTGGCTGCTGTGTTTCGCCCACAAATGTACAGTCAACTCACTTTACAGTATATTCTGCGAAGCGCTTTGAGACGCCTAGAAGATATGAAAAGCACTATATCAAATGCAAGGATTATTATTATTATGATTATTAGAGAAGAGAAGGGAGTTTCTCCCTGTGTCCTGGCCAACTTATTAACTGTTCATTCACTTTATGGGATTGTGCTGAAAGAAATGGCTACTAAGTTTGCCAACAAAAACAGTTGCTTCATTTGACAGCAATTAACTGAAGCTCTTTGAAACATTTGGCGTGCTAAAGTGCTTTATCAAAATAATTATGATTATTAATAGAACACTTTTAGCTCCAGGACTAATCATGTTGTTGGAATGGGTGGTGCAAGGTTACTATATGAAGGGAGACATCTTTGCTAAGGGTTTGTTTGTTCACTTGTTTAGAAAAAAGAAACCCTTGGAGGGACTGGAGTACATTAAGTTTAAATAGGAAAGTGTAAAATTCTTTTCAATCTAACAATTTTTTAACAATTGTTACTGTGTTGAACTACGCATGCTGTTTAACTGCATCAAAAGCTCACATCTGCATCACATCATCCTTCCTATAAATGAAGTTCCCAATAATTGTAAAATATAAAAATTCACAGAATTTGGCATTGTTGCATTACTGTCTCTTAGTTATAGTAGAATTCACCCAGTGCCACACACCGATCCCCTACACATCCAGCCGGATAACCAAGCTTTTATTGTACACAGATAGCCACATCGTTTTGCAGTGAAATGCTTTAGGCAAGACCTGAAGTCCACCTGAAGTGAAATGTGTTGTACTAAATGCAAGGATTATTTATTATTATTAAATAATTCTACTAATTCAGTTGCACACTACTGATGAAGACCGGATTATTGATTGAAAAAAAAACACATGTATTGAGTTTTTTTCTTTAGGTTGTGCATTGAAACATTTCTAAATGTTAGTCTGTTTAACCCAGAAACTAAAAAAAAACTGGCAGCAGCCCTAGATGACAGTGTCTGATAAGTACTGTCACAGGTTTATATTCAGGAGTTCACAGATAGCAGGCTTGCAAACTTGTGGCTTTTTTCTTTGTTGAGGTTCAACGTTGAAAGAGCTGTACTTCATCTTTACTGTCCCAGGCCTCGCATGTACGAAAAAGGTCAATTTCGAAACCGACTGAGAAGACAATGTGTCTGCTTTCTGATGATAAAATGTGAAAGGGAGATAACACACCCAGGCCTGGAATTTCAAACCGATTGATGTCATTTTGCAATCTGATCAAGTTCTGAATATTTTGCACCGAAAATATAAAGTAGACCATCACTTTTTCTTTCTCTCCGATTGCCTGTCAGACACCCCAGGCATTAAACGTGTGCTCCAAGCATTTCCAATTAAATGTTGACAAAACAAAGTCTATGCTGCTTGCAAAACCGGATTAACCAATGAACCAACTAAGGCATGGCAGGCAATTTTGCAGCTACATTGCTCCTCTCTCTGGAATTGTATTCCGTTCGCCTGTGCCTCTTTCCTTGATATCACATCCCACCTGGTTAACCTTTCTTCGACTGGGCTTTCAGCCAACTCCCCCTTAACTCTCGAGTTTCCTCCATCTTGGGCTTCCTGTGTCATTGTGAAATGCTTTAAGACGTTCTCCCAATGTGAAAGATGTCATGTAAATTCAATTATTACAAGATCCCATGACACTATTTGAGAAGAGAACTGAGTTTCTCCCAGTGTCCTGGCCAACAATATCCCAAATTACATCGGTCATTCATACACAGGTACCTTGGGCAAGTTTCCTTACTCCACATGCCTGATAATAAATCCTTGAAAAAATCCCAATAATAAATTGGCCATTTCAATTTCAATCCACGGCTGTCTGCGGGGACACTTCTGTGCGCAATTGGCTGCCGCGTTTCGCCCACAAGTATACAGTCAACTCACTTTACAGTATATTCTGTGAAACGCTTTGAGACGTCTAGAAGATGTGAAAACCGCTATATCAAATGCAAGGATTATTATGATTATTGTTATAAAGGCACTATACCAAATTATTATTAGAAGTATTAGGACTATACCAAATTATTATTATTTGTATTGGCATTATACCAAACTATTATTGTTGTATTAGCACTTTACAAATTACAGTAAAAGCCCGTTTATCCGGCACCCTCCTGGTGGGATTGACTAATTGACTGTGCCGGATAAACGGCCGGCAAGTTGCCGAAAACCCAACACAAAAAATTAACTTATTTTAAAACATACCGTATTAATAATATACTAAATAGTAACAGAATATTGTATGGCTACTTACCAATAAAGATTTCATACACTCGGTAAAAAGATCGGTAAAAACCTCTAAGTTCGTAAGTTTAATAAGTGCGCATGCACAAAATGAGCATACTCGCGATTGCTGGAATAGGGAATTGCCCCGGGAGGGGGTCGAGCATTCCGGTTGATCGGGTGCCGGATAAATGGGCTTTTACTGTACTATTTATGGTAATAGTATTAGCACTATACCAAATTACTATTAACAGAACACAAAATACTACAGATGCTGGGAAGGGTCCTGACGAAGGGTTGTAGACCCAAAACGTTGACTCTTTTTCCTTTCTCCATGGATGCTGCTTGTCCTGCTGAGTTTCTCCAGAAACCTTTGTTTTTGTACCAAATTACTATTAGCGGTTATAGTAGTGATCATTATTATTATTTGTAGGTTCATGTATTACATAGTAGTGTAAAAGAAATGACTTGTACTATAAAATAAACCTATTTCACTGTTAAGTTCACTTATTAGTTATTTGGTCCTTCTTTCTGTGAGATCAGTTGTATATTGAACAGCTCATGCTACATCACTCAGCTATTATATTGCAATACATGTAGAGAGAATTTTTTTGCAATACATGCAAATCTTTTCATGATATAATTTGAATTTACATTTGACACCAGGTACTCCTAAATTTCTATTGTGTCAAATTAATGAACAAATAAGGCCCAAAATGAAATGCCAAACTTCCCCACAGGAAGAATAAAGCCCAAATGTCTTGTCCTCTGAGCTCTCTGAGAGACTACAGTCAAGTAATCAAAAGCTGCTTACCAGCACTGCTATTCTTTTGTTCATTACAATCGGTCTGACATCATTGTCCATTTTCAGTACCAAAAAGCAGAAGTTGGAGTGCGAAGATGGCCTGGACCTAAATAAAGGTAACAAGTGATAGTACACCAAATGGTCGCGATTTCATGCAATACGATGCATGCTCCAAAGTTACAGGTCTTCAGATGTGATCCAAAGATAGGCAATGCACAGGAATTGGAGATGTTAGTAAGATGGTAACAGTTCCAGGTAGGAATACACCATTGGATGATCTCATCCAACTATCAAAAAGATTCCTGCACTACATCTATTGCGTCCTCTAATAACCCTGAATAATTTAAATTTAAATTAATGTGTTTGGTTCCTATTTGAAACTATTTAAAAGTTCCTTATTCCGCCACCTGTGTTGGTAGTTAGTTCCAGATACCTATTAATCTTTTATTGAACAAAATTCTAGTTTTTATTCATTCTTGTTTGGAACCTTGCTGATTATTACATTTTTGGAAGGCAAGAAATCAATAATATTAACTTGAGCATAATTCTTTGTAAATCGTGGTACCATCTCATTGTGCTTCCTGTGTGCCATTTTTGGTGCTCTGAGTATTATTACAGGATTTCTCTAGGAGGAAAATCCTCCTGTCTACTGCTGCTCCATGTCCTCACTTACAAGGCCCCCTATCAACCTGTCCCTCCGTTCAGCGGGTTCCAACCTGCTCCTTGTCTCCTGCCCAACTCTCCCTATCATTGGCGGCCAGGCTTACACCCTCTTTGCCCCCACTCTTTGGAACTCCATCCACAAACCCTTTGCTGTCCCTCATCTCAATCCTGCCGCTACCCTATGCATGGGTCCTGACCCCTGACAGTTCAGCGCCTTGGGACGTCAAAGACACTCTACAAATATCATTTTGTTGTTGTTCTCTTGTATCAGCCTTGACACAGGTTCACCTCAGAGCTGATTATAATACAGGTACCCCGCCCAACCGTGTTTTTTTCTACCGCTGGTTTCATTTATCCACGGTTGGCTCACTGCGACAACCCTTACTAACCACGGCAATAGCTTTTGCTTATCCACAGGTTTTAACACTAACACTAGTGTTTGGCGCTAGGACCCAGTTGCATCAACCAGCCACGATGTCGCTTCACGCTCGCGTTTAGCGCTAGGACCCAGTTGCGATGTCGCAATCAACCAGCGACTATGTCACTTCTCTCTTAGGATTAAGGTAAATAACATGAATTTATTGTCGCTTTTCCACATCCCCCCCTGCTCCATGTCACCCACCACACCACCTTCTCCTCATCCCTCCCCCTCTGTGTCACTCACCACACCACCTTCTCCACATCTCCCTCCCTCCGTGTTCATTTCTCCCTCTCTCTCACTCTCTCTCTCTGTGTCTGTGTGTAGATCAGTCAGTCAGTCAGACAGCCTCACGGATTGCTGCAGATCCTGGCAGCCAATGCTCCCAAACTTACTCCCCCTTTCCCCATGTTTCTCATACGGCCCTGCATTTTCCGGAGGTTTTCAGGAACGTATCTCCCGTGGTTGGGGAGGGGTACCTGTACATTACTAATAATCCTTGCATTTGCTTTAGTGCCTGTCTCAAAGTGCTTCACAGGATTTACTGTAAAGGATATACAGTGACCGAGTTTCTTGTAAGCCAAAGTGGCATCCAGTTTATGCACAGCAATGTCCCACAAACAGCCATGACATGAATGAGCAGTTTTATTTGGGAGATTGCTGGCAGGTCGGCCTGCTTGCCCATGTTTTTTCTGCAGTATTTGTTACCGTATTCTGCTTCTAGCAGCAAAGCACCGGAAACATTCCACTCACTTGAAGAACACTTTCTCAGCCAGCGTATCCTGCTTCATGGGCTGTGTAAGCTCTTTCAGTTTAGTCTGTCAATAGTATGACCGCCCTGAAGGTTTTGCTGAATGTGTTTTTATATTTTTTTTAAACTTTGGATTTGAAGCTTTTATTTGAAAAGGAGTGCCGGAGTGAGGAATGAGGGCAGAGGATAGGGAATGTTTTCCACTGTTTTGGTGCAGAATGATTGCCTCCGAAACAGGTCAGGTCAATGAGATATTTGCCAGTTCGAAGTAGATTTCCGTTTCCATTATCCAGACTTACAATTTAACTGGCATAGCAGTTCCATTTCAAAACACAAACACTATTTACCAATTAAAATGTTGACCAATTTCTTTCTGTACAATGGGGTAGCACATGGGATTTTATTTGAAAACTTAGGAGCATAGGAACTGGAACATAGAAACATAGGACAAGCCATTCGGCATTTCGAGTCTGCTCTGTCATTTCCTTATATGTTGGCTGATTGGTGGCTCAATACAATTTGTCTGTCTTTTCTTCATAATCTCTGTTACATTTACTAGCCAAGTGTTTATCTACTTCCCTCTTTCCCACCAACTCTGCATGAACAGGGCTTTGAGGAAGTGAATTCCACAATTGCCACAGCTTTCTGAGTAAAGATACCTCTTCTGATTTCACTGAGTAGAAGCTAGATACTGTACAAGCAGCCTTTGGTCTACAGGATTCACAACCTCACTCCAGTCTCAGATGGTGGCAAACCTCAGAAAAACCTGCACTGATGAGCTTTAACCATGGAGTTTCAATGATCCTAACATCAAATACTGTACAATGATTATTATTGTCATTATTCAAATATTAATTAGGGGCTTACCTTCACAGGTCTGCACAAGGTAGTTACAGTACTGTCATTTTGTATTTTATAACGAAGCTCAATAAATAAACCATGAAAGTACAATGTCCATTTTCTTTTTAAACTAAAGAAAATTAACTGCAGTATGTATGCCTCTGTTCTGATCTCAGAAGAGTCCAGTGTGTGGCGATAAGTTATTGCATTTCTATATCCCACATTTCTTATTTTGTGGCCTTTCTGAGTGAAATTACTGAACACGTTTTGAATTTGTGAGCATTTTTGTGGTGCTGACGTTTATTAAATGGGAAAGAAAGCCAAGAGTCCAAAATTCATGCCTTATTGGTTTTTTTAAGAGCAATGAAAATGTGTGGCTTTCTGGGATGGTGTTTTTCTCCACATATCAAATAAATGCATTTTAGTGTTTTTAACTTTCTGAATGTTTGCAGTGATGTTTAGGGTTTCAACTCCTCAAATTTGAGGAAAGAAACCTTTTCTCCCACTTTTCAAATTCACTGGCAGTGTTGGGACAAAGCTAGGCAATATGCCTAAACCACCGAGCTTAGAAGAGCAGCCCTTACTCCAGCAGAGATGATTTCACTTTCCAAACCATCCATCCTTTGTGGTCTCTCTGAATGAGATTGTAAAGTGAGTGCCAGTTAGGGCTGAATTGTGGGGTGTGGACCTGGGCCCACTGGGAAATGGATTGAAACTGTCTAAACACATTCCATTAAACATGCTTAAGTCATAAAGAGGCAAATTAAACCAAGTTCCTAGCGGTGAAGGACAGTGCAGTTCTCAGCTACTTGTATACATGAAGAATAAGAGTGATTATCCTATAGGTGGTGTGGGGGGGAAGCAGTCAAAGGGGAAATAGAGGGGGACGAGTTGGATCGAATGGCTTGTCCCAATTCACTTTTCACCCGAAGTGAACTTCGCTCCCCAATTACCCCAGTCCTTACCAGGCTTCACTGGCTCCCGGTCACAGAGCAGATCGACTTCAAGACCCTCACTCTGTATTTAAATTCCTCCATTCCTCTGCAGCCCCCTACCTCTCTGACTTCCTCTCTCCTCACGTCAATACCCACTGCTTTCACTCTACTGGGTCTGGCCTCCTCCTTGTTCCCCGAATCCTTCACTCCACCGTCAGCAGCTGTGCCTTCGGCCACTATACCCCGAAGCTCTAGAACTCCCACCCTCAATCCCTTCATCTCACCCCCTGCTTTTCCATTATCAGGTTGATCTTTCTGTTTGACCGCTCCCACTTTCCCGCCCTCCCCCTGGCTCAGCCCCGGGCTCCATTATTGTGAAGCACTCTGGGACGCAGTCTGGCATGGAGGGCGCTATATAAATCCAAGTTGTTGTTGTTACTAATACACTTGGCAAATACTGTGCAATGAAACACAAAATTATTTTCAAAGAACTCATTTTGTATAACCCCCTTTCCCCTCAAATATTCAATTCTTGAATCTGACCTGCATTTTGTGACGCAAAACATTCCTTCGCCCCTTACACTTTTTACAACCAGGAAATCTCTTGTTATATTAATATGCTTATTATTGGTCACAAGCAAGGTTTACCATCAACAATTATCTTACACTAGTTTGTTTTATTTCATTCCACATTTCTTCCAAATGTTGGAGCTCAATGTTAAATAAAATACAACAAGTACAATTTTGATTGGTAATGCGGGGGAAACATCCATCACTTTGTATGTTTTGTTTTTACAAAGAACGCTGAATCATTATCCATCATAACACAATTCACTACAATATTTAAATATTGGCTAATTTATTTCTGTGCAAATGCAAGCAGGATTTTATTCCAAATCCTCCCCTTGTAGATGAGCAGTATCACGAGCAGTTACACGGAGTGATACAACATGGCAACAGGATATTTGGCCCAACATATCCCCACGCAACAGGCGGGTGGACACTATTCACAAAGGCTGCATCCTTTCTGTGAAAAATTGTGCAGGAATTAAAACTTCCAATCTCGTAGATGCTTAGAGTGCACAGGGAAGCCTACTATTTAGTGAGTTTCGGCAGAGCATGTTGATCATGGTCAGACCCAATCTGGAGTACTGTGCTCAGTTTTGGGCACCACATCTCAAGAAAGATATATTGGCTCTGGAGGGAGTGCAACGCAGGTTCACCAGAATTATATTAGAGCCTAAACAGTTAAATTGTGAGGACAGGTTGCATAATCGTGATCTCTATTCCCCTGAGTTTAAAAGGTTGAGAGTAGCTATATAGAAACTATTCAATGGGGTAGGTACAGAGAAACTCTGGTGGGTGAATCCAGAACAAGGGCATAATCTTAAAATTAGAGCCAAGATATGTAGCAATGAAATCAGGAAGCAGTTTATCACCCAAAAATCTGAAACTCTCTCTCCTAAAAGATTATGGATGATGGATCCATTCAAATCAACAAGACAAGGTGGAAAGATATTTGTTAGCTCAAGGTATCAAGGGATATGGGGCAAGGGTGGGTAATTGGAGTTTAGGCACTGATCAGCCATGATCCTATAAGATGGTGGAACAGGCGTGCGGGACTGATTGGCCTACTTCTGTTCCTAGGTTCATAGTACTGCATTGCCTTGTGATATGCCGAGGGAATATATGTACTAGTTAATTTAAACAATAGTTGGAATATCGCGGAAGGGTAGTAGAGTCACAGGAAAAGTCCAGGGTATTAAATTTAGGATAAATGGCTTCACTGGAGGAGCAAACAGAGACTTTAATACAATGGTTCAAATGGACTTCTATAGTAATACCCTTGTAAAAAAAAGTACCATGGTAATGGTGGTAGTACAATGGTACTACCACCATAACCATGGTACTACCATAGTACTACCATGGTACTACCACCATTACCATGGTACTTTTTTACAAGGGTATTTAGACTTCTATGATAATAAGAAACTGGGAAGTAGATAGATTTGTATGAGAGAGATCTCTTAAGTAAGTGATACATCACTGCATCGGTGATGAAAGAGCAGACGAGAGACCGACAGAAACAAAGGAAGAAACTGCAGACAGTTTTGTTATTCATGGAGAACCCAATTTTTCTGTTGATGTCATACTGGCTTACCCACATTGTCTGGTCTGTGTTCAGTTTGTTTTCTTTCTCACTTCCTCAATTTGTTTAAAAAGTCTTAATTGTGTGCGTGCGTGTGTGAGTTGAATCTCCTGCTTGTCAGAATAATGTTGTGGAGGTAGTGAAAAGAGAGGCCTGTGGTGGTGGTCAGGCGTTTTATATGCTTGTCGTGTGAGGAGATTTGGTGCAGGGTTGTGGTTTGTGCTGTCTGGAACAGAGCAGACAAAAGGGAATCTCCCTTAGTCTGATGGTTCGGGATTGCAGTGACTGATCAAAGACCTTTTCATCTCTGTTTAAATTATTTTTGAAGTATTTTATTCCCTTGAGCCTCTTATTTAGTCTACGTAATCTGTATATCATGTTGCTCATAATGGTCACCGTCTGCACTATCTAGAGTATTTCAGCTAATAAACCTCTTCATCGGGTTATACATATTCATGTACAGTACTAAGAAAGAACTTACAATGCTGTATGGAGCACCTTATGTCAAAACACCTCACTTGCTTTAGAGGTAATTCATATCTACCTCATAGTGACCACCACAGCAACTGTTTGCACCAGTAAGAGGGGACCATGCGTTAGCTTCTCAATCAAAACACACCACCTCTGACAAAGCAGAACTCAATACTGGACCATAAGCAATATGATCTGGGACACACTACCTGAAGGGATAGTGGAAGCAGATGCAAAAGTAGCTTTCAAAAGCAAAATGGATAGGTACTTGAAGATGACAAATTTGCATGGCTATGGTATAAAAGCAAGGGAGGGGGACTAGTTGGATAACTCTTTCAAAGAGCTGACATAGACACGATGGGCTGGATGGCCTTCTTCTGTCTTGTAAATATTTATGATTCTATGAATATGAGGCTGAAATCCTGACGTGGGACTTGAACCCACATCCTTCTCACCGAGGGACAAGAATGGTGCCAACTGAGTCAATTTGACTCAACTAACAGACATAAAATAATGACTTGCATTAATATAATGCATTTCCTGCCTGAATCTATGACAAACCCATTTTAACCCATTTAGCTTATTCCAACTCTTCCTTCTGAACATTTATCATCAGTTTTCCCACTCCATAATTGGTAAGTTATAAAAGTTATTCAGCAATCCAGTAATCTCAGCTCAGTGGACGGCTGTAAAATGATCACATTTCACTATTTCACTCACAAATATACAGTCAATTCACTTTGCAGTATATTCTGTGAAGCACTTTGAGATGTCTCGAAGGTATGATAAGGCGCTATATGAAAGGCCAGGTTTAATATTATTTTATTATTTGGATCTCAATGTGAACAGTGCTCATCGTCACTCCCACACCTTGTTATTCTCCGTTTCACTTCTATCAATGCAAGAAAAGAGGATACAATGGAAAATATATATAATCCTGCGATTAGGGTAACTGTATATTTTTTAAATCTTCAAAACTCCCTAACTTATTTTATTGGTTAAACATCTATTTTTTGTCTTTGGAAGCAATAAGATAAATCTGCCTCCGTGGGTTTGCTGTCTGGCTGCCCTCCAAAAAGATGTTATCTTGTATTTTTTTTTCCTTTTAAATTTATTTTAGGAAAAAGGTAGCAGAGTACAGAGTGTCTCCAAATGTCTGCTTTTTTTCATTTTACATCTTGTTTACCATTTTTGAATCCCAGATTCTGAGCGGTTTAGTCTTTGTTGTTGATTTTCCATCGTGTCAGGCAAATCCTGCCCACAGCATAGAGACTGCGCTTGTGAAAGTCACAAACGATGTCCTCTCTATCTGTGACCAGGGCTCCCTCTGCCTCCTTATCCTACTGGACCTGTCCGCTGCGTTCGACACAGTCGACCACGCCATCCTCCTCCACCGCCTGTCCTCCGTAATCCATCTCAATGGGACCGCAATCGCTTGGTTCGAGTCCTGCCTCACAATCCGCCAGCAGTACATCTCCACAAACGGTTTTTCCTCCCGCTCTTACCCAGTTACCTGTGGGGTACCCCAGGGATCCATCCTTGGCCCCCTCCTTTTCCTCATCTATACGCTCCCTCTTGGGGATGTCATCCGCAGACATGGGGCACACTTCCACATGTACGCGGATGACATGCAACTCTATTTCTGCCCTTCACTTTGCAACCCCTAGTCCCCTGATGTTCTGTCAGCCTGCCGTTCAGACATCAGGGGCTGGATGAGCGCAAATTTCTTGCAGCTGAATATGTCGACAAGACGGAGGCCATACTCCTTAGCTCTCGTCAACGTCTCCATTCACACGGCTCTCACCTCCTCCACCTTCCCGGCCTGCCCCTAAAACTCGCCGAAGCTGTACGTAATCTAGGCGTCAGGTTCGACCCCCAACTATCCTTCCTCCCCCACATCCGGTCCATTACCAGTACTGCCTTCTACCACCTCCGACGGATCGCCCGTCTCCGGCAATACCTCACCCTAAAAGCCGTTGAAACCTTGGTCCACGCCTTTGTCACCTCTCGGCTGGACTATTGCAACACCCTCCTCGCTGGTCTCCCCTCCACCACAATCCACAAAATCCAACTGATCCAAAACTCTGCCGCCCGCATACTCACCCGCTCCAAGCCTCGCTCCCCCATTACCCCAGTCCTTGCCAGACTTCACTGGCTCCCTGTCCCAGAGAGAATCAACTTCAAGATCCTCACCCTTGTTTTCAAATCCCTCCACTCCTCTGCACCCCCCTATCTCTCTGATCTCCTCTCCCCCCAACCCAGCACCCGCTGCCTTCGCTCCTCTGGGTCTGGCCTCCTCCATGTTCCCGAATCCTCCACTCCACCCTCGGCAGCTGTGCCTTCAGCCACTACGCCCCAAGGCTCTGGAACTCTCTTCCTCACTACCTTCGCCTCGTCCCCTCTCTTCCCAGTTTCAGGTCACAGCTGAACACCTTTCTCTTCGACCGCGCTTTTGGTCACCTTTCTGCCCCTTCCCATGGCTCGGTCCCGGGATCCGCTATTGTAAAGCGTGGAGGGCGCTATATAAATCAAAGGTGTTGTTGTTATTTTACAATATAGGTTTGGAGGGCTCTGCTATTGTTAATGCTCAATCTAATGACTTGGCAGAGACTTGCCAAAATTCTTTCAGTGAGATTATTTGAATAACAATTGGAATTTGTTATGATACAGGATTATGGTCATGATATGATATATCCAAGTATCTTGAATGTTTAATTATTCCTGAGATTTTGTGATGTGCACAGGAGTGTCACAACACTATCGACAGTGTGGGGCCAGAGTAAATCCGTAATGCATTTCCTAGAAAATTAAAATAGCTGGTGACCTTGGTGAAATCCTGTGCTACATGAGTACTCTTGAAATCCATTTCATTGTCAGTTTGTTTATGGGCTATGGATGGAAGAACAAATCTCTCAGTTGATCTTTTCACTTCACGTTTTCTTAATGAAAGTCCTGCTTAACGTCAGAGCTGTGATGGAAAATCCATTGCACCAATGGACAAACTCATTCAATAGAACAGGATTCTGGTTTCCAATAACACAATAGACGGTTTGTTGTGCTGGGCCAAAAGCAAAGGCCTTCAAGCACAATGTATAGTGAGCTGCCCTTTATTGGACCAAACTAATAGGTTGTAACGCAAGGTTTCTCAATTTCATAGGTTTCTTTCTCAAGTCATTATAACCCAGAACTCAGTTGCAATCTGTAAAGGAGAATAGTGAGATTAGCATATCTAAATTAAAATGAGTGGAGATCAGACAAAACAATGTAGGACTTGTACTATATTGATACACTCTCAACCTTTCATGGTCTCATTCACATTGGGTCAGAACGACCTCAATGGAATGTGAATCCTCAGGGTTTACATTCTGAAGACTGCCCCCCAAGTTTGTTAATCTGCCCAAAAATGACCTGTTTGATGATTGCTGATGTTAACTGCGATTCAGGCTCTCAGAAGAAGCATTGCTGGTTTCTTACAGGGTTCTTTCATTATCAATTAGCATCACCGATTGGCAACATCCAGGGCCAGCATTGAGAGGTAGGCATTAGGACAAGCTAGATGGTGCCAGTCACACCATTGTTTTCCTTTCTCAGTGATATCCAGTAGTCCAGGTAGAATGCTTTCAGTAAGTGACAGGTCTGATATTTGTTTGAGCTGACACGGCTGGGTTAATGCCAGGATACTACAGGTTGTTATTACGGTAGCATTTAGTATGTGGCACAACTTCAGTAGTGTGCAGAATTGTGGGCTGACTGGCCTTCTACTGTGTTGGACGTTTGTATCGTTCTGTAAGTGTGGTTGTGACTTTTTCATAACGAATGCCACACAAAAGGACTCGTCCACCCCATTTTTTCAGATTTGATCAATAAAGAGACTGACCTGGTTGTGCAACAGATTAACATAGAAGCCAACCCATATCTTAACTTTTCCAAATTGAGCAAAATTAGCAACATCTCATATCATGCCTGTATGCCAAAATGCAGATTACTTATTCAACCTTTGTAGTCAAAGGTTGAGTGGGGTTGTCAGAATGATAGGAGTGCTCTTTTTTTTAGATCAAATCACATGTACAAATTCACAATGCATTGCAAATTAAAACAATGTTCTGTTCTTTGCTCTCAAAAGTGCCCTAAGCTATTTTACGGAAAAAAAGTTGATTTGTTATTCAGTATTAACCACACTTAATACTTTTAATATAATGGTCAGGTTGTATTGAATTGCCCTAATATTAATTAATCCTTTATTTGTGAGATGCTACCCTTTGTCTGTTTGGGGGACATTAAAGATCCCATACCATTGTTCGAAAAGAGAAGGGAGTTTCTCACAGTATCCTCATCCTGTCAACCATCCCAACAAGCTGTCTACCTTTGCTGGTGAAACAGATCCAGAATATGTTCTAGATTGCTTTTACCCAAGAAAAATAAGTTTCAAACCACTTCCAAAAGTTCCTTTGTTTTATAAACTGAGCATTAAAGCCAACCCCATGATAACGTGATGATTTACATCAGTAAAAGTTACTTTATAATGGGGCACACTAGAAAATGCCCATCTGACAGCATCGTAGAATCATAGAATCACAGAATTTTACAGCACAAAAGGAGGCCATTCGGCCCATTGTGTCTGTGCCGGCTCTTTGAAAAGAGTTATTCAAAGTCAATCCCACTCCCCGGCTCTCTCCCCGTAACCCCCCAAACTTGTCCTCCCCAAATAACCATCCACCTCTCTTTTAAAAGTTGTTATCAAATTGGCCTCCACCACCCTTCAGGCAATGCATTTCACATTTGAACAACTCACTTGAGTGAAAAAGTTTCTCATCACCTTCCCTCTGCTTCTTTTAGAAACTATTTTAAATCCGCGACCTTGGATCACTGACACACCCACCAGTGGAATCAGTTTTTCCCTGTTTACCCTATCCATGGTTTTCATGATTTTGAAAACCTCTATTAGATCTCATCGTAACCTTCTCCGCTCCAATGAGAATAATCTTAGCCTCTCCAGCCTTTCCTCATAACCATAGTCCCTCATTCCTGGTACCATCCTGGTCACCTTGCGTTCTACCTGAGTGTTGCACATGGGCGCTAGAAGCGATAATTCAGTCAATCAGGAGCAGAATGCAAACCTCAACAGAGTTTAGATGTGACAATCATTTACAGTTTAGTGATGCTTTGCTTGAGTTATAAAAAGAGCAATGAAAAAAAGCAGATTAGTAGATGATTAAATTAAATTCCCTTAATTTACTAGCAAACACATTCTCAGTTAAGAACACTGTGTTGTTGAATCACAGTGTGAAATAGTGCTGCAGTATTGCAGGCCTGTATTAGAAGTGATGGCTGGCTGGTTTGAATTTATACATATATACAGTATATATAATATAAGGACAGAGCAAGATCGGAATGTACAAAACCAGAGAAGAACGTTGCAGTCCATCTGGCCATTCCCAAAGTAAAATGAATAAATAAATAATCCTGCATAAATGTCCGACTGCCGAATGTTTTGCCAAATAGCTCTCTAAATCCCTCTTGATTTTGTTGACCCAATCTTCCATCTCCGCCTCCTCCAAAGTAGCATATTCTATACATTCACCACTTTCTGTGTATAGTAAGTCGTTACATTTGAGCTGTCTGCTGATTTATTTCTTCAAAGCTTGAATTTGTCTGTGCTTTTTTTGGTTAATAAACTCATGGAACAATGCTCCAGGATTGGGATAGTGTAATTTCCTTCCTCACTGGCTGTAATAAACTGTTAACCTCTGCTGAAAGGAACTGAGGAGAAGGAAAAAAATACAAAGAGTGAATTTACATTGCAAGGTACTTAAGAGGGCTGATTTCTCGACAAAGCAGTACAGTATTTACATTTATCTTGTCTTTTTACACACTTAATATAAGAATAATCCTTATAT
Organism: Hydrolagus colliei; assembly: GCA_035084275.1. NCBI lineage: Eukaryota > Metazoa > Chordata > Chondrichthyes > Chimaeriformes > Chimaeridae > Hydrolagus > Hydrolagus colliei. The sequence continues at coordinate 8,759,910 of CM068744.1, read as the reverse complement.
TTGATATAGCGCTGTTCAAGTCTTCTAGATGTCTCAAAGTGCTTCACAGAATCTACTGTAAAGTAAAAATAAACTAAATTGATTGTATATTTGTGGGCGAAACACGGCAGCCAATTGCGCACGGCAGTGTCCCACAAACAGTTGTGGATTGAGTGACCAAATGATTTATTGTTGTTTTTGAGGGATTATTATCAGGTTTGTGGAGCAAGAAAACTTGCCCAAGGTTTTGCCCTGACCTGCCGGAATTTAACCCGGGTCTCTCGCTTATAAGGCGATTGTACTAACCACTGAGCTACAATAATAATAATCATCTTTTGATATGGTGCCTGAACCTGGCTAACTGATATCAATTTACTTATCAAAGTGAAGTTTGACTGTCACATTTATAGCCATTCATTATACAGTACTTGGTATCCCCTTCTGAAACTTTCTAACCTCAGTGGTTGTAGAATGGTCTTGAGAGGACTAGTTTAAAAATAGTGGAAGGGTGATTTTCCTTTAAAAGCAACATAGAAGTAGCAACTGGGAAAATTAGCAGCTTGAACATAGCCTTTAATTAGAAATTGAAAATCTGTTTGAAGCAACAAATGACAGTTAATAAAAATGCAGTTCAAAACAGAAATGAATGCAGCTAAAACAATGGATCCTGAGGCACATGGTGCAATGTCAGAAGGAAGGCAGAGTCTATTCCATTCCATCTTTTGTGCACCGTTTGTTTAATTGGCTAACTTTGCCTCTGTATATCCGACGGTGCATTGGTGATGTGAGCACCGTTGTGTAAGTGGCATTATTATGATATCAGATTCGTCACACATTCGCAAAACCTATAGAAATTAATTTTCAATATTGCTGCTGACAAAATATTGGTTGCAGAGACCTGAAGATGGCTCTACATATCAGATGACTCTGCACTTCACTCCACAATTGTTTGTGGGACACTGCTGTGTGGAATTGGCTGCCATGTTTTGCGCACAAATACAGTCACTTCAATTTACAATATATTTTTGCGTGAAGTCTTTGAGACATCTAGAAGACGTGAAATGCTCTATATCAAATGCAAGGATATTGTTATTATTGCTCAGCATCTGCTACCGTTACTTTCATCCCGACGATTGGGAAAATAAACTTCCGAAGATATGTGCATTCATGATACATCTAATGGTAGAACGCATGTCACCGACTCCTTTTGGTCAGCTCCCATCCTTTCCCATTAGCGTGTTTAAACTATGTCTCATTTAGAAATAGAGGTAAATGCAAAGGATTAGCCGAGGAAGGAATTATTGGATTCTTCTCATTGAGACAGCAGCAATTTGCGCTTATATAGCTTATTTCAAATGAGAGGGAATCTTAAAGCATTTCACAGTGCTGACTTGGTGCCTGAGATGGTGGTATGGGTGAGAAGCCAGGTCTCAGCGACATGATAAAGCACTGTATCAAATGCAAGGACTATAATTTATTATTTTTATTAAAATGGGTTTTGAAAGCAGAGAGAAAGAGGATGAGACGGAGAGAGTCTTGGATTGATTTCCAGAGAATAACTGAGTGACTGAAAGCTTGCCTATGTGGATGGTGGTGCAGAACAGGCAGAGACATGAGCAGGTTGGTGTTTGCTGATTTTATTATGCAACTTCTGTATACCCAGTAAGAAGGTATGCATGCTGCTTCTGTATACCCAGTAAGAAGGTATGCATGCTGCTTCTGTATACCCAGTAAGAAGGTATGCATTTCTGCTATGAATAGTGATTACAGTAATTCCCATGAAGTGCTTTGAAACGTCTCTAAGATGTGATACTGTACAATGCTTTGTCAAATACAAGGATTATTATTTGCGTTTTTGAATGGATGCAGATTGGGTACATTTTTACTTTGTTTTTGTTTTTGCAGCTGGACGAGGTTAATATAAAATAGAGAGTTTGTATTAAGTTGAAAATATTTTTTTTAAAAAAAACAACACCTCTTTCAGTTTCCTAAATTCCACTATAGCTTGTCCAACCAAAATGAATGGAAACATAAAATTGGGGTAAAAATGTGAAATGTTCTAGAGTTGCAGTGTGTTGGAATTATGAGAAACACACCATTGGCTGGCCAATAAATACTCTGTATCAAGGAGGATTGCTGTATAAATCCATGTAAAAAAAAAGTGTTGTAAATCTGTGCATCGCATTTCATTTATTTATTCACCAATTCTATCTTAATTAAAAGCAATTACAAACAATATACTATACATCAAAACATTTACTCTGAAGATGGATTAGGCTTCAACTGTTGCTGCTGTGTTCAGTTGAAACTGGGTTGACTCAATTTAGCTGGGCAAGCATTGAAGTTGGATAGTAAGAGAGCATACTGTGCTTGGTTATGCTTTGTATCCAAATATCGTGTTGAGTCTGGAATTCTGTAAAAAAGGAGTAAGTGGAAAGTGATTTGATATTTTAGAATCCTTGAAATCTTGGCTAAGTTGTGAGTTTATCTGGAGTCGATGTAAACGATTCCTTTTTAGTGAAAGTTAATTGCAATGTAAGAAATAGGTTAGCGGCTGTTCTGCACTTTTATTTCTTAATAAAGAAACTTGTTTTCATTGGATTTACAGTACTGTCCCTTTATCTCTGAGATATGGGTTTACATCCAACCCAGACCTTGTTCTGTTGCAGTGGGCCAAATGGCATCAGTTAAAGTACTCAACTGAACTGAACATAAGTCAACCGAGTAGCACTAACTTAATCTCAGTTGCAGAGGTCATATGGATGGTATGGTTATGAAATGGAAACATCATATTGATACAGTTGGGGGTAATCTTCTGGACTTTACTTTTGGAGTAAATATTACTTTTAATTTGCAGTGGCATTGGGGAAAAGCCAGGTAAACAAAACTGAATGAATTACTCTTTCATAGACACGATGTCGTTAGGCGTGGTTGAAGGGATAGATTTTACTGCAGGCCTGAAGACAGATATAGTGGGAGGAGATGGAGGGAAAGGGAGTTCCAGGCATTAGTGTAGTAGAATCCAAAGATGCAGCCATCGATGGTGATGAAGGAAGAGCAGGGATGTACAGTATGCCCAAGTTACCTGAGGGAGCATTCAGAGGAAAGGGCTAGGAGAAGATCAGAGAGAAAATTAGGTGCTGGGGAATAAAGACATTTATAGGTGAAGGGAGAAGACATTGAAACCAATCTTCCAGGAGACAAGCTAGTGCAGCTTGGTGAAAATTGTTTATGTGTAACGTAATTAAATCTGAACTGTTGGCTCATCTTTCCACTTCAGAGCATATGTTTGTGCCTCTTGTTGTGGATCTTTGATTATATTTAGTTTCTCCACAGCCTTTTGCATCTTGAGTACTTAAGTAAGCATTTAAATAACGGCTGAGAGCAATATACCCTAATATACCATAAACCAAACTCAGGACTTGGGATCAATAGTTTACAAGAGGTTGAAGTAACTAAGAGTTGCAACATCAAACATAATTTGGTTTATTTTTCTTCAAATTGCCAAAACGTACTGTGTATCCTATAAAACCACATTAGCTCTATTTTTTTCAAAACCTTAATCTGAATAAATCTACGTCCCAAGTCAAAAAACACTTGGCTTTCTAGACTTTCCAGCAACTCTTCACTATTCTAAACAGTCAATGGCAATTGACTATAGTTCTCAGCACTTTGAAACGTACTCCTGATGTGAACGGCAAAATATAAATGTAAATTGTATTGTACTGAACCATACATTTATGCTATGCAAAGGAAAAGAAAACAACTAAATGGAAGAGCTATGAGTATTCACCTCATTTTTTATACTGCAAACCACTTAGACAAAGAAAGTAGCCTTCTTGGAACTGTGGACACATATCAGATCTACTTGGTTAAATTGTCACTAAACTACAAGCCTCAAAGGAATAAACCCCTTTTTAAATGAGCCATTAACTATTGGTTGATTGGCTTGGTTGACAGCGAGTGGGAAAGTACTAAGCGTGTTATCTGTAGCAAAGATTAGTTATCTTGGTTCATTTTGACATTAACCATAATGTTCAGTGCATGGGTCGCAGATGCAATTGTTAGATGATTGTCAACTTCTGTAATATTAATGTAGCTTTGTGTCCTACATTATTAATGTGTGATTTAGCATAGCATGGCATTTCCACCGTACCAACAGAAGCCATCACTCCTAAAAGTGAGGAATATTTGGGAAATGGTGGACACAACATAATTGTACCTTTGTGTTCCCAGCCAGCTATGTGAAGCACTTCGAGACTTCCTCCTAACATGAAAGTACTATTTAAATGTAATTGTATTACAGTAAAAGCCCGTTTATCTGGCACCCTTGAGACCAAGCCAATGCTGGTTAAAGCGCATTCTGGATATTTGGCCGAAAACGCAAAAAATAATTATTTTTTAAATGCATTTTTCCGGATAAATTCTGGTTAATCGAATGCGGACCTTTTTTTTGAGGTGCCAGTTATACGGAAGTTATGGTTGATCAGGTGCCGGATAAACTGACTTTTTCTGTATATAAATGGATAAGGGCAAAAGAGAAATCAAAATGAAGGATAACCAACTGGAAAAAAGGAAAATTTCAGTGAGATAACAATAATCCTTGCATTTGATTTAGTGCTTTTTACATTTTCTAGATGTCTCAAAGCGCTTCACAGAACTTACTGTAAAGCGACTTGACTGTTTGTGTGAAGCGCAGCAGTGTCCAACAAACAGCCGTGGTTTGAAATGACCAACCTATTACAGTATTATTATTTTTTTGAGAGATTATTATCAGATGTATGGAGTAAGGAAACTTGCCCAAGGTTTCGCCCTGCCTGGAATTGAACCAAGGTCTCTCGCATACAAGGCGAATGTTCTAACCACTGAGATATAGTACTCACTCCAGTTCATTTGGAGAATTTTGAAGGTAAAACAGCAGATTAACACTGGGAAATATTTAAATCCAAGATGGATAGATACTGGTGAAGCACATTCCCTCAAGGAGTTCTGATAGTTTGAAAGATTAATAAAACAACTCAAAAATGAGAATTAGAAAAGACTGGTAGGCAATTTAGCAGACCATATATTTAGTGTGAGCACTCGTCCCCGGTGTGTCAGATCCCTTCCCCATCTTCTAGATCGTGAATCCTGACATCTGATTTGTATACAGGGGCTATTATCTAAACTAAACCCCCAAAAATCATTGTGAAGCCAGCGTCCCTCTAATCCCCTATTTAATGACTTATTGAGTACTGTAACTCAGTGATTAAAGCACTCAGCTTTTAAACAAGAGACCTGGTTTGATTCCAGGCAGGGCAAAACCTTGGGCAAGTTTCTTTACTCCATACATCTGATAATAATCGCTCGAACAAAAACAATAATAAATTGGTTCGATCCACGACTGTTTGTGGAACACTGATGTGGCTGCCGCATTTCGCCCACGAATATACAGTCAATTCATTTTATAGTAGTGTCTGGCGATATATCGATATATCAATATAACCATATATCGATATATCGATATATGGTTATATCGGTATATATGAAACTTTTTCAACATACCTTGTCGCCGGCATTGCAAACCTCCTGGGCCTAGAGCATACATATCGGAATGCGCGCGCATATCCGATGCGTGCGCATACACAGGATAAAAAACCCTGGTGATATCGATATATCGGTATATATCAATATGAGCCCACCGATATATCGATATCGGAAAATTTCCATATCGACGGACCCTATTTTATAGTATACTCTGTGAAACACTTTGAGATGTGAAAAGTACTATGTCAAATGCAAGGATTATTATTATTATCATTATTATACAGTAAAAATGTCCATTTATATAGTGTCTTTCACATTGGGAGGATATCCCAAGCACTGAATAATGACTTGGTGACTTGGTGTCTGAACTGGTGGTGGGAGTGGAGGGGTGTGGTGAGTGGAAAGATGTCTAAAAGAATGGTCAAACAGATAGGTTCCCAGTGACTTAGGATGTCCCCCCAACGTGGAAGGTGCTATAGAAATGTAATTTTGCTGTTGTTTTGAGATAGACCTTGAACGATAGACCTGCAGGGACTCCAGGATGGAGTGTGGGATGGACACATTATACATTATTATAAAGTGTTAAACTCAGACATGATCATTGAGATGGGTATTTAAAGGCACACTGCCTTCAGCATCCTTGGGGACTAACTTTAACCCATTATATTTACAAATACCAGTCAAATCCTCCCAAAAATGGTTGAGATCAGGTTTTTATTTGTATTTTACATTGTTCCTCTGAAGCTTCTAAATATTTTTCCTTTTAATTGTCTTCACGGTATTGAGCACCCACTTCCTTCCTACATATTTAAAAGTAGAGAATGAACCAAATCCAACATTTTAAATCTTGAAATGGAGAAACCTCAAGAATGCAAACTATTTTTAATATTCGCTCCTAAATTAAACACAGGACAATGTACATAGCCAAGCAGTAAACAACATTTTTGTGGAGGTGGAGTCTATTTTAAATTGTTTTTAATGGGTTAAAGTTTTCAAAGTTGAAACCTAGCTGTTAAGCACAGTTTTTTTTCAGTAGTTTATTTTGTTAGAAATGTTTGAGTAGAAAATACAGCAATATTTTCAGCAAATATGAATTTGTAGCGTTCTAGGCAATATACAGTTTTTTGTTTTTCAATTTGAAGATATTGAAGGTATTTTTTAATAGTGCTACATTCTGGTCTACATTGTATTTTTGTGATTAGCATAGGTGCTGTTAATAAGTCTTTTTATAATTAAGTCCAAATGGTGGTCTTTTCATACAAAATAGTACAGTATTGTGATGGATTATCAATAATAATAACCCATCAAAAGAACAAGTCAGTCCAGGCCAATTCATCTTAACATGTCATATTTTTAAATGCTGTCAAGGCTCTAATGTATGGAGAATGGTCACTTTGATGAAGCACTAGAGAATAATAAATAAAAATAATAATTCTGCATTAGTCCTGTGGCTCAGAGCACTCGCCTTATAAGCGAGAAACCTGGGTTTGATTCCAGGCAAGAAGAAACCTTGGGCAAGTTTCCTTACTCCACATGCCTAATAATAATCCCTCAAAAAAAATTGGTCAATTCGATGCATGACTGTTTGTGGGACACTGCTGTGTTGCAAGTGTCGCATTCACCCACAAATATATAATTCACTTAATAGTATATTCTGTGAAGCAATTTGAGATGTCCAGAAGACGTGAAAAGCACTATATCAAATGCAAGTATTATTATTATTGATAGGTGGGGTTTGATAAGGACATGGAGGCGTTAAGTCTCCCCAAACCCGTTGCATCTTGGACGCCCCTCCCCTCCACAAGTTTTCTTCCATCTTCAGCATTGACATGAATCTTATAGTTGCCTGTCACTGTTGCCATGTCCAGTATTTGGTCCCTTTGTGTTTTTAACTCCTTCTTTCAATTGTGTCATGGGATCTTTAACATTCACCTCAACAGGAGGAAGGGGTTTTGGTTTAATGTCTCATCTGAAGCATGGCACTTCTGAAATGTGGTGTTCCCTTCAGACCTACATTGTAGTATCAGCCTAGACTACAGCACACGAGGTTGAAGCTTCAGAGCCAAGAGTGATACCTTGCATGAAAGTATACTTGAAGAAATGGAAAAATGATTGAGGCACTTTTTGGAGGGTTAAATTGATTGAAAATTTGAGCAGAGACAAAATATTTCCCAGTTAGGTTTTTGGATGTGTAGAAACATTTTGTCACTGTGAAACCTTTTTGTTGTGGACTAACTGAATGACTAAGATAGGGCCCTTCACCGCAGTTTGAGCCAGATGCTCCATTTGAAACAAATACATTTGGTAGAAGTAGCAACTTACCTTCTGCATAATCCTCCTTTATCTTTAAGATTCAATAAAACTAGAGAGAAAAAAATTTACTTAATCTTAACCCCTAAAATGAGATATCAACAATATAATTTTTGTTTGATGATGTTTACTTCTACAAAGTGCAGCTTTTGTTTTTATCAAGAGGCATTTTAAACGTCTGTTGAACGGCTATTAATATATTAGCAGATACTGATGTCGGTCCTTGTTCCTGAACTTGCAGCTTCACATGCTGAAAACCTCTTGCTTTTATCCAACAGACAACATGGCACCATTTTTGATGAATAAGGCTAGGCAGTCTGCAAATATCCAGAACGATATACAGTAAATCACTGTTAGTCTGCACCCACCCAGTTAAACACTATGATTTTTTTTTACCTCCTATCCCGTTCCCCCATTCCCCACCTTTGTAACTGATAGCCAAGGCAATCTAGTCTGGCCAACCAATATCAGTCACCAAATGTAAGTTAGAAAGGACCTTAGATAGTGTTATCTAAGAGTTTCATTTTAGTTTAAATGCAGCGAACCGCTCATAAAATTATAAGAAACAACAAATTTACACTTCTATAACACATTTTACATTGGGGGAATGTCACAAGGGGCTGAAAGAAAGGGTACGGAAGAAGAAGGTCCTTCAGTCTTTAATCTTGGCCTTCCTGAATATTTACCATATTCCTTTAACATTCAGGAACAGCCAAGTTCCTCTCCTGCACATTTCCTCAAGGGTCTGTATGTCACAGTGACCTGAACTGCATTTCAGGTGTGGCTTAATTGTTGCACTGCACAGAATGACCTGGGAATCTCAACCCAAATAATTTGGCAATGTTTCCAAGCATCCTGTCTGTCTTGTTTATTGCCACCTCTAACTGTTTGGGCATGGTGAATCGCTGAGTCAGCTAACCCTTTGGTTAGTACTGTATACGGTATCCCTGGAGTGCCTCCTACAGTAGTTTTATTTGCTTCATGTGCTGCTTTCTCTGTGCTGAGCTGTTTTTGCCAGTCCATTGGTGTATTCTCTCACGGTTTAGTTGAGTGTATTTGAATATTTTACCAGACGATTACAGGAATTGTGAAATCATGTACATTCCCTTTTCCCGCCACCCAAACAAAATATTATGAGAGTCAGATTTTGTTGCCGTTCTGTGAATGAGGATTGAACTTCATGGTGACTTTGTTTAAACCTGTAAAGCTTTCTGCACCCACTACAGCCTTACATTTGAAACACTGGCTGCTTTGTGTTCTCTTCCATATAAATTGGCTTGGATTTATTCATTCCCACATCAATATATCATTTGGAGTGCAGTGAAATATTATACTGCTGTTCACCTTTCTTTCTGCCTCCCTCAGCTGATTTACTCCTATTACCCCCTCATTTCCTGGGGGCCAGGAACTTGGGCTCAGTTCTACCGTTCTCTAGACACCTGCAAGGTCCTGGTTCTGGCCCAATTAGGTATTCTTAACATGTCAGCCTAAGTTGTGAGGGTTGGCAAATTATTGCAACATTGTTTGGGCAGGTGAGAGGAAAGAAAGAGAAGTCTTCACAAGCCAATTTAAGTTAAAATGAGATGCTTTCCTGAAGCGATTATGAACTGATTCATGATTTTTTTTTCAAGAGATGGAATACAACCCTCATCTTTGGTCCGTGCATATTGTTTCGTTTGTGAGAGAAGCTATTTTACAATATTAATTGTATATGTTCTCACTAATATGTGTAATATAACACCCATTTCCACAATATGTGGAAATGGGTTTATACACAAAAGTACTCAATCAGTACACTTTACGGTATATCCCGTGACGCGTTTAGAAATGTCTTGGTGATGTGATAGAGTGATACATCAAATGCAAGGTTTATTATCATTTATATATTGATTATGCACATGCATGCAGTAATGGTGACCATTTGATTCCTTGGTGGAGCCATTTTGGGTGGTCATCACCATAATACAATCTTGCAAATGCGTGTAAATGTGCTTTAGAAAACTTCAATATTATTGGCATGATTACATCATACTAATGATTTGAATAAGATTCCAACATTCTTTGACAATCAGAGCATGCTAAGGCCGCATTGGGCTCTGTATACATGTGACTTTAGCAAAAGGCTGCCATGCTCTTATTGATATCTCTACATTCCATGACATTGACTAACTAGCACAAGAAAAACAAATTCAACTAAACAACTATTTCTATTCATTTCTCAAGCAAGCAGCCTGAATTTATTTGTAGTGCATTACAGTGCAATCTAAAACCTGTGAATATTCTCCTATTTCAAAGTTGTCTAGATAGGTTTGAAGATTGTGAGCATTTGAATAGTAGTGTACCCTGAGAATGTATCTGTGGAGATACTGTCCCTTTCTGTATTTCCTGAATGCTGTTGTCTAAAGTTTGACAAGTGTCTGGAAACAGAATGTGTGGGCGCGATCTAACCCAGTACATTGATTCTGCTTCATACTTTTTTTTAGTAGTGCATCAATGTGTCCTAACAATCTTCTGTGAAGTAAAATCTCCAAATTTATCTCCTTTTGTTGGCAATAATCATAACAACTTGTTTTGCATGATTTCCAATTTTGCCTCGAAAAAATAATCCGTAGTTTTTTTTAAGACAAAATACTCAATTCAATACTGTTAGCCAAAACATGTCTGTCTGGATTATCAATACAGCAATAAAATAACAGTTAGAATTGCAGGAAAAAAAATATATATTTGAAGGATTGTTGGCCAGGATACCAGGAGAATCTCTGTTCTTGTTTCAAGTTGTGGAATCTTTAATGTCCACCTGAATTGACAGATTAAAAGGCAATAATGGTGTTGAAATTTAATCCCAAAACGCACCTCTAATGCAGTGCAACACCAGCACTGCATTGGAATGTCAGCCTGGATTGTATGAGTTCAAAGTCCCAATGTGGAACTTGCACCCATTACTTTCAGACTCAAAGGTGAGAGTATTGTACTACCAACTGAGCCAGGCAGATGTTTGTCAGCAATGTATTTGGTAAAACCTCTTAAAGTTCTTCCTGCATCCTGAGAACACTTCTCAAGATTAAGCGCAAAACAATGAGATGGAACCTGGAACCTAGAAATAAAGATCCAAGGAAAGAGTGGCCACCCCACGACATAATAATAATAATCATCTTCTTTGCATTTGATATAGCGTTTTTTACATCTTACGAAGTCTCAAAGCGCTTCACAGAATATACTGTCAAGTGAATTTACTATATTTAAGAGAACCACATCTCTCTTAAAAAGTGTAGATTGAGGCGACTTCAGGAAGTGGGTCTAACATTATTCACAATTTATAAAATTTAGATGCAGTTTTCGAGGTATGTGAGAATATGAATATCAAATGAGAACCATAGTGAACAGGAAGTGCGGAACAATTTTTTTGTGGGAAACTGCCAGTACAGGTGCTAGAAAAAGGAACTGCACAGTGTTTCACTAAGGAACTAGATCAGTCACACCCTAAAAGGATTCAGGGTTAACAGATGATGTGATAGAACCATTAAAAATTTCCGGCACAGAAGAAGGCCATTAAGGCCTACAAATATACAGTCAATTCACTTTACATTATATTCTGTGAAGCACTTTGAGACGTCGATAAGATTTGAAAAGTGCTGTATGAAATGCAAGGATTATTATTATTATTATTATGTTCTGACTCCTTTACAAGCAATCATTCACATTTTCCCAACATAATATTTTGGGAAGTGGCTGGGTGAGATCAGTCAACAATTCTGGCTGAGGTTGTTGCAGTGTTAGTGTAATGATGAACAATCCCCAATCCTCCAATTTAATTTCTGACACAAGAAGCCCTCAAACTACAAACACCACAACATTCTTACAATGTTAAAGACAGTAAAGATCCCAAGGCACTTTTTGGGAAGAGAATGGAGTTTCTTCCAATGTCCTGGCTAACAATCCTCCAGATAAAACTGGACATTCACTTCATGACAGTTGGTGGGACACTGCTGTGTGTAAAATTGGCTCATATACAAAATACAGTTACTTTACAGAATATCCTGTGAAGCACTTTGAGACATCATCCAGACATGAAAGGCACTATATCAGATGCATGTATTACGGTAAAACCTCAATAATCTGATATTCCAAAAGCAGGCAACTCCCTAAAACCAGCAAGATTTTCAAAATACATGCATCATTCATTTTTTTCGATGTTCGGCAAATCCCCCCAAATTCAGAACAGCTGCTTGCAGTTCACACTGGCGCCACTCTGTGATCTGGCACTGTACTTCCTATCGGGCATAGTTTGGCTTCAGTGCCATGTTTACAGCACACATTGTGGGCTTTCCCAGCCATTTCTAGGGTAGGTTCTAAATACTGGCAAACTCTGAAATCTGAGAGGTGAGTGGGCCCAACCGTGGCGGATTATCGAGATTTTACTGTATTACTATTGTTATTCGAACTTGCATTCTACACATACCGCAGAAATTGCCAATACGACCCAGCTATGTAATCAGGTGACAGAAAAGTGGAGTACCTGGAATGTAAAGGGATCTTGACAAACTCCCCAAATGAGTTTTAGTGACACACTGGACCAGTGGGGGTAAATACAAGTAAGACAATTTAGCATCATTGTAAACCTGATCAGAAGCTATAATTATTGATCATTCACTGATAATAACTACATATAAGAATCCATCTTGAGAGCATTTCAGGGCGAAACTTTGGACAAGTTTCCTTACTCCATACGCCTAGTAATAATCCCTCCAAAAAAAACACAATAATAAAATTGGTCATTTCAATCCACGACTGTTTGTGGGACACTGCTGTGCGCAATTGGCTGCCACATTTCACCCACAAGTATACAGTCAATTTACTTCACAGTATATTCTGTGAAGCGCTTTGAGATGTCTAGAAGACGTGAAAAGAGCTATATCAAATGCAAGGATTATTATTATTATTTAATTGTAATTCAAAATACGTTATTTTGTTGTAAGGATAATCTATAAAAATTAACAGTACCATTTGTGATTAGAGATAGTACTGCAGAGTACTTTTAAGGCTGAGGTGCAATGCTGTATCCACACCCAACTGAATGGTGAGTTCTGCCCGCAACACATCAGTGGCACTCCATCCAACTTTGAATCAGAGAAACCAAACCACTTCATTTCACATTAGGCCAAAGCCCCCGTCAGATGTTATCCACAATTGCTTATTGAAATTGTTAAAAAGAAGAGCATGCAATTTTCAAGATTGTATCTGTAAATAGTAGGGTCTGTCGATTTGGAAATTTTCCGATATCGATATATCGGTGGGCTCATATCGATATATACCGATATATCAATATCACCAGTTTTTTAAATCCTGTGTATGCGCGCACATTTGGAGGTGCACCCGCATTCGGAGGTGCACCCGCATTCGGGGGTTGCACACGCATTCCGGTGTGCGCGCGCATTCCGATAAGCGTGCTCTAGGCCCAGCAATGCCGGCAACAAGTTAAGTTGGAAAAGTTTTATATTATACTGATATATCGATACATCGCTGGACACTATATACCGATGTTTTGCGTTTTTTTTATACCAAATTTTTCGATATACCGATATATTCAAATTTCCAATATCGGCATATCGATATGAAAAATTATACCGATATAAGCGATATATCGCTGGACACTAGCAAATAGTAATGCAAGCGCAGGAAATGCATGAGTAAACACAATGTTAAGGTAAATGGTGAAAAATGGATATGAAAGCATGGGTAATACTCATAATCTTTACATTTGATATCCTTCATAGAGAGGGGGTGGCGGGGAATTGGAGATAAGCAGGGTCTTCTTGGGCATGAGCTGGCTCCAAATGAATGTGCTTGGCAGTAAAATGTTGGAATCAAGTACAGTACTCTGTGATGCTCTCAATTGTCTATTTCCTGAACCAAGGGAGTCCACTGTACTCCAAGGCACTGCTACTCACAGACCAGTCAGTTTGACTCATCAGCAGGAATTGGATTCTTCCCACTCAGCTTCTTCCCACTCCGTTTCTGTTAATCTTGTAAACCAAAGTCTTAATGAATAGGGTGGAAACATAATAATAATAATAATAATAATAATCCTTACATTTAATATAGCGGTTTTCATGTCTTCTCAACAGCAATTACAAACATACAACAAAATTACATTTATAGAGTGCCTTTCACATCGAGAGGACGTCCCAAGGCGCTGAACAGTTAGACGACTCAAAGTGCTTCACAGAATGTACTGTAAAGTGAATTGACTACATATGTGGGTGAAACACTGCAGCCAATTACGCACAGCAATGTCCCACAAACAGTAATTGGTTGAAACGCTCTGAGACGCTGTCCAGTGTAGAGGGCGCTATATAAATCGAAGTTGCTGTTGTTGTTGTTGATGTTGAAACGACCAATTTATTATTTTTTTGAGGGATTATCATTAGGTTTGTGGAGTAAGGAAATTTGCCCAAGATTTCACCCTGCCTGGAATGGATCCCAGGTTTCTTGCTTGTAACAACAACTACAACAACAACTTCGATTTATATAGCGCCCTCCATGCCGGACAGTGTCTTGTAAGGCGAGTGTTCTAACCACTCAGCTACAGGACATGAATCAATTATTCTCAGGAGCTAGGTAAGCATGGTGCTCAATATTAAAAATTAACTATAATTCAGAAGAGCAACAAAGTCAATATCACTATATTTTATTCTTTAAGTGAGTGCTGTTTGTAAGTGAGCGAAGAACTAGAGGCTTAAATTCCATTTTAACTTTGCTGTTTTTCTAGTGACATTAAAATACTCATTATGGATGCAAAGGAAGTGGCTATGGCTGTGGCTGCTTAACATGTCGGGTTTCTTCCTCTTTCTTAGTAACTGCTATGCTGATACTAAGCTTTCTGTGTGTGGGAAATAATTTGGCAGATGAACTGTGGGAAAGTGGTTAAATAAAAAAAAATTAGTTGTCAATCCTCTACGCAGAGATAAGACAGCTATAGTGTAAGTGCGCCATCAGCCGTAGCTAGAGCTATGTGCAGGTAGCATGTAATTGTGCGCTTCATGATTTTCATACCTAGAAATGATTTGAATGTTGTTGATATAGACAAGTAAACCCAATGCAGAAAATGTGTCCCAAGGTGTTTGTTCCGCGATGGACACGCAAACAGCTTGATAGCTTATGCAAAGAATATTAAGATAGTTTGGGTGTTTACTATGAATATTGACTGGGTCAGTGCTTTGATGCATCCTGTTGGTACTTGTTTTAGTAAACGTGGAGAATCCTTTAGTAAAATGAGTGAATTATTCATGAAGCAAGCAATAAAGGTGACCCAAGCAGTACAAAACCTTGATCTCCCAACTGGAGGGTTGTGAGTTCAATCGTTATTCAAACTCACCTACCATTACTGGAACCCTCCATCTCATTCATATAGGAGAATATTGCCAGCATCACCTAATGATGGCAGCAGTCACAGATTGTGAACCTTATGTTGTGTCATAGAGTTACCAGATGTTGTGATAATGACCTGGCCTTCATTAGCCAGTTGTTTCAAGTTTGCGTGTTTTGGTTGTACAATTTTCAGAATGTTGCGTCCAATTATGAATATTCTTATGCTATCTTACCCCAACATACTGAATTATCTTTACTGTCAATCCCAGGTTTACAACAACAAATTGTATTTATGTAGTGACTTTCATGTACGGTAGAACACGCTAAGGGGCTGGACAGTCAAGGAATATTTACACCTGAGCTGAGGGTTGGAATCGAGGAGTGAGAGGCAAAGGGGCTTGGAGTGAGAATGAACAAAGGCGAAGGAGGCAAGGGAGTTGATGAATGTGCTGTAGTGCACTGTACATACTTATTCATTTTCTAAGCAGAAAACAGATATTGTGACTGGCAGGATAGGGAACTTTGAACTTGCTCTATGTCTTGCAGGTACGCTCTCGGGGACGCTCGTCGACCTCTCCATGAAACGGCTGCTCTGGTTGAAGATGTTGTGCATTCGCAGCTGATTAATATGGTAAGGTTCCTGATCCGCGTAGTGCTAACCCTTGTATCCAGGGTTTTATGGTCTGAAAATGTAAACCCTGTGCGTGCACTCAGTATTTCCTTTGCAGCTGAAGACTCCTGCAAATTGGGAGCCAACTCACGTAAAAACTCCCACTGAAGCCTGACTCCCACTGAACCCTTGGAGTAGCAAAAGGATTATTTAAAAAAAAACAGACTGCAGGTCACTTTCTGCCACAAATTAAAGGGGAAGGGCTCTCTTCATAAAGTAGGTTAGAAGGAGACTATGGTCGCCTGAGAAATCTAGCTGCTCAATTCCACTTAAATTACATTGTGTGGTCCTGTAGCTCAGCCTCGAGCCTCGCAAGTAGGAGACCTGGTTTTGATTGAGGTCCATAATTCTACAGTAGAATTTTATGCAGAATTTTTTCTCATACACGCAATCAATATTTGCTCACAAACAAAATTCATGGCAGCCTTTCATTGGACAGCTGCTGTGCCACCGTAATAGCTTGCAGCAAGTCATGGATGCAGGTTACCGGTGCACAGTACAGAAAACAAGCTACAGTTTTCAAAAATAAATTGCTAGCGTATAAAATATCCTGTAGAGCATAATATTTATGATTGCTGTCTGTAACCCATCAGAAAATCTAGAAATTACTCTCCAGTGCAGCAGGTGCATGTTATTTGTGAGTCGTTTGTTGAAGTCTGCATTATTTCTCAATAAGAAATATATTATAGAGAAATTCTTACATTTTTAAAAAAGATTCTTTGATATTTCTGCACGGAGATCAACATCAACGAAAATTGCAACTTATTTGTCATTCAATGGTTAGAGGACTCACCTCGCAAGCAAAAGACCTGGGTTCGATTCCCAGCAGGGCAAAATGTTGCACAAGTTCTTTTACTCCGCACACCTATTTACCTAGTAGTAAGTAGAAACCTGGTTGTTAGTTGATTGGCGGATAGCTTTTCCAAAATACAAATAATAAATAGTCCCTCAATCCACAATTGTTTGTGAGACGCTGTGGACTCAATTGGCTGCTGTGTTTCACCCACAAAACATATCGTCAATTCACTTGACTGGATATTCTATTAAGTGCTTTGAGACATCTAGAATACATGACAAAGCATTATATCAGATGCAAATATCATTATTATGTGAATCAAAGGAATACAAATGCAAACTTGCAGCGTGGTATTTTTGCTCTCAATACATTTTCATTTAAAAAAAATGGATTCAATCTTAACTGAGAATTTTAGCTCAAGGTGGAAATGATCAACTCTTATTTAAGAACAACAACAACAACAACAATTTACATTTATATAGCGCCTTTCACGTCGGGAGGACGTCCCAAGGCGCTAAACAAGAGGCGTGTGACCCGAGCTGGGAGGGGAGTGTTTGGGAAGGGGTGAAACACGAAGGGGAGGTAAAAGAGTTCGGGGTAGAACAAAAGGCACGATCGAAGAGGAAAGTCTTCAAACCGGCCTTGAAAGAGGAAAGGGAAGAGGCGAAACGGAGGGATTGAGGGATGGCATTCCATAAGGTGGGAGCGGAGAAACTGAAGGCCCGGCCTCCGATGGTGGGGCGGTTCGGGCGGGGGGCTTGGAGCAGGCCAAGTCCTGTTGAACGGAGGGTCCGGGTGGGCGTGTAGGGGGAGAGTAGATCGGTTAGGTAGGATGGGGCAAGGCCGTGCAAGGCCTTATAGGTGAGAACGAGGATCTTAAACTCGATCCTCTGGAGGATGGGGAGCCAGTGGAGACGGGCGAGGGTGGGGGTTATGTGGTCATGGAGGCGGGTGCGGGATAGTACACGGGCTGCAGAGTTTTGGATGGCCTGCAGCCTATGAATGGAGGAACTGGGGAGGCCGACGAGGAGAGAATTTCCGTAGTCCAGCCGTGAGGTGATGTACGCGTGCACGAGTGTTTCGGCAGCGCGGGGGGTAAGATAGTTGCGGAGCCTGGCAATGTTGCGCAGATGGAAATAGGCGGTGCCAGTCAAGGCACGGATGTGGGGGAGGAAGGAAAGTTTTTGATCGAACATGATGCCGAGGTTCCTGATTGGCTTTGTGAGGTGGAGAGTACAGCCTTGGATGTTCAGGCTGGCAGCGCCCGATGTGCGGAGGCGCTGGCTTGAGCCAATCAGGAGGGCCTCGGTCTTACTCACGTTCAATTGCAAAAAGTTGTCCCTCGTCCACGATTCGATGTCGGACAGACATGCTGTCAGAACATCGATCGTCTGGGGGTTGAGGGATGAGGCAGAAAGGTACAACTGGGTGTCATCCGCATACATGTGGAAATTTACCCCATGTCTGCGGATGACGTCGCCCAGGGGGAGCGGGTAAAGGGTGAAAAGAAGGGGACCGAGGACAGAGCCCTGAGGGACGCCATGGGAAACTATGCGGGGGTTTGAAGAAAAAAAGAACATACAAATTCTGTGGATTTACACTATCTTGGCTTTAGATAGCAGGCCAAGAGCAAAGCTTTAAGTTACCTCTCGTTCTCTTGAAATCTTAAGACAAAAATTATATCTTTAGGACTACAATATTTTTTCTTGGACATAAAATAACGACTTGTGTCAAGTTAACTGCACTTGTGTCAAATGCACATGCATAGAACTAGAATGTGAACACTTCATTTCTGAACATTTCTTCCAATCCAGCAAGATCCATGGGGAACTGGTTTCTGCATTGAACACTCATGGTCTTAAGGTGGGTTGACCATTATAGGGGAATAGCCTCAGGTAGCTGGCGATGACACAGAACTGTTTTAAGAGTATGTGCCTGTGTTATTTCCAAGACGAAGTCAAGGCATACAAACAACTAAGCCCATATCATGACCTTTTGACTTTGTGGCCTGAGACAGTTGTTTGTTATTCAAGAACTGAATGTGCCTATAAAAGCAAGTTTTTATAACCCTGACCTGTGCAAACTGCAATGTGACCCAAACACTGTCTTAAGAGAGGATATGTTTACTAATTAATTGGTATACTTCCCTTATAGACTCTGTGGTTTTAAAATATGGAGCAAAAAATAGGTGTACCTTTGTGGAGGTTCTTAAATGGGCCTATTTTACTGAAATAGCTGGCTGGTGTACACTGGAGTCCATTTACGTTTTCTGGCACAGTGCAGTTTCCATTGCAATCCTGAAAGTAAACTACTATTCCTCTTTGATTTTACATTCATAAAAATGTAAATTAAAATCGTCTACAAATTAATCTTTACTAGGTTTTCTGTATCCATGCCATCTGAGAAGAGCTAAAATTGGATTTAGATACAGTACAATTTAGATACTGTTTAAGCTGTGTACAGATACAGTTTAAACTGTGTCATTTATTTCAGAGGCAATTCGAGGAGTGAGTTGTTGGATTGCTGAGATATGATGAAAAGACTAGCTTGTCTCTTCACTGAGTTCTGGAACAGGGGAATTCCACTTTGAATTGGATTGTCACCGTTCCCACCAATACTAACTAGACAATAATAGGAACTACATTCTAAGAGACTAGCCTGCGAAGCGTGCAGGTTGTTGTTGTTAAAGTTTATTTATGTCACTATCGGGGGTAGAAAAGCAAAAGCATCATATTTGCATTAATGAAAATGCAGTTATTTACATGCAACTAATAATAAAAATCCTGTGATATAACACTATTTGCATTAGGGGAACATCTCAAAGAGCTTCACAGGATACACTGTGAAGTATAATAACTGTGTATTTTGTAGGCGAACACAGCAGCCAGTTTGCACACAGCAATATCACCTAGGAACCACATGATGTCCCACATGATGTTCCTTTACTGCATCAATACAGCCAGTCTACACATCAGTTTGAATTCTTAGAGTGAATCCTACAGTAAAGAAACACACCATTCAGCTCAATTAATCTATTAGATCCCCGCTCTGCAAGTTGGAGGAAGGGGGATTTGCTTGTTTGTAGTCTATTTGTAAAGTTAAGTAAAAAAAATTCTCCTTGAAAAATACATTTAAATAGTTTTGTGCCACCTTTTCATTAACTGGTTTAAATTGCAGGACATCTTGTGTATTTTTAAGCGTCCTCCCATAAAATACACAGTCAATTCACTTTACAGAATATCCTGTAAAGTGCTGTGAGATGGACATCCTGACGACATGATAAGGTGGTCTGTTGAGTATAATAATTCTTGTTATCAAGAGTTAGTGAAAGAACTTTAGGTGCTCGCTTCAGAGGTTAAATGTCTTGACATAGGACCAAACCTGAGATAATAATCACGGTCCTGCAATGTTATAAAAGGTTGCGAATAATCTTAAAGATTATCAGTAATCGATTCCGTATCTGGATAAAGTACAAATCTTAAAAATTCAAGAATATTGACAATTGAAGTTTGAATTAGTAACCACCATTGAGAGAGGGCTAGTGGTTCTATTTGATATGTTGTAATGTTATGTTTAAATTGTTGTGCCTGCACCACTGAGAGTGCTCAATGTGAAACTCATGAAGTAGGAAATCTTTGGAAACATCTCAAGTTTAAAAGGAAAAAAAGACAGTGTAAATAGTGCTAACATAAAAAATGTGTAAATAGATTGAACACTAGAAAAAGACAAAGTGTTATCTAGTGCTATCTGCAAGGGATTGCTGACAGTTATAGTTATTATTGTGATAATCTGATAGAAATCATGATAAGAATTTATCTATGAGAACTGTCTTTCAGATGAGATGTTAAATTGAGGTCCCGTCTGCCTGTTCAGTTGCACTAAGAACTCACAGTGTTTTCCAAAAAACTCCCGGACAACAAATCCCCAAAATAAAATTGGACACTCACTCCATGGCTATTTGTGGGACACTGCTGAGTTCAAATTAGCTGCCGTACCGTATTGCATCCACAAAATAGAGTCACAGTATATTTACAGTACATTTTGTGAAGTGTTTTGAGTTTTTTTTATTATACCGTATATCTCCGCGTATAAGGCGCACTTTTTTTCAGGTCGGAAGATCTCGAAAGTTGGGGGTGCGCCCTATACGCAGGTACAAGAGATTTTGAGCCTCGGAAATACAGTAAACAGGAGGGGCGGCCAGCGCTGTCAGCCGGGGTTTGGTCAGTGGCCGGCGGGGGTTGGGGGGGAGCGGGTGACGGGGCTTCGGCCTCGGCCGCCCGGGCAGCGTCAGCAGCAGCGGACTTCAGTGCTGTGCTTACCTTCTGCCGAACCCAGTCTGCCTGCCTCCCTCCCTGCCGCTCTCCCTCCCTCCCTCCCTGCCTGCGTGCCTGCCTGCCTGCCTGCCTCTCTCTCTCCCGGGCTGCCGGCCTGCCTCTCTCCCTCTCTCTCTCCTGGACTGCCGGCCTGCCTCTCTCCCTCTCTCTCTCTCCCTCCCTGGCTGCCTGGCTCCCTGCCTCTCTCTCTCCCTACCTACCTGTCTCTCCTCCCTTCTGCCGGCAATATCATTGAAAATGCTTCCGTTTTTTTTCACCAAGAAAAGGTCAAAAACGGGGGGTGCGCCTTATACGCGGGTGCGCCTTATACGCGGAGATATACGGTAATTGTCATTTTTCTACTATTCCAAATTCATAACACATAATAAAAACAATAATAATAATGATGATAATAATAAAACTTGCATTTGATATAGCACTTTTCATGTCTACTAGACATCTCAAAGCACCTCACAGAATATACCATGAAATGAATTGACTGTATATTTTGTGGGTGGAAAGTGGCAGTCAATTGCGCATAGCAGAGTCCCACAAATTGTCGTGGATTGAAATGAACAATTTTTAAATTATTATTTTATTTGAGGGATTATTATCAGGCGTGTGGAGTAAGGAAACTTGCCCAAAGTTTTGCCCTGCCAGGAATTGAACCCAGGTTTCTCGCTTTTGCTGTTTTCAGTGATTCATGTGTAAACTATCAAATTGCATCTAGAAACATTTAGCACTGCAGTTTCAAGATCTCTCATCAGAATGTGAAGTGCCAACAACTACTAGATCAATAGCATCTACTCTATCCAGAGAGTGAGAGAGTTTAGCCTGGTTCTTTGTACTTTATGTATATGTATGATAGTTATTTCTGCTATACATTCACTTCTATATAGGGTTCATTACAGAGAAGTCACCATGACTTCCCACTTCAAGAAAGCAAGCTGCAAAATCTGACTATGCCCAGATTTACTGCGGGTTTGAAGCGAACATAAAGTTAGCGTGAATAAGGTTGATCAGTAAAATTTATTACTGAGTGTGCTGTCTCTTGTAATTTGTGTCCAAATTGCAGGAGCGTTAAAGAATGAATAATTCTTGTTCCAGTCCCCAATACACATAAAACAGTATGAAGGTTAGCAGAGAGTAGGAATACATTGAGGGAAATTTGTGTGCCGCATATCATATAGTTCATCTACTTGCTTAAAGTAAATGATTTGGGGTTCTACATACAAACAACAGGGACTTGCATTTATGCAGCATCACTCACGCCAGGTAAAATCTCAGAATACTGATGCTGAGCCTGGGAGAAAGGAAAGGCAATTTAGCGTGGTCAAACAGGAGAATCTTCTAGTGCGATCTGAATATGGGCAAAGAGATTGCAAAGTGCAGTGATTGAGGTACTTCCAGAGGTTTAATGCATAGTAGCTGAAGACACAACCAACCACTGATAGTGGTTATAGCCATTAGAAATGTAGACCTGTGGAAATTTACAGCACGGAAAGACATTTGACCCTTTGTGACTATGCAAGCTCTATAAAGAGTAATTTTTTCACTCTGGCTCACCTGACTTTCCTCCGAGCCCTGCAGCTACTTTTTCTTAGGTATAATAATAATCCTCACATTTGATATAGTGCTTTTCAAGTCTTCTAGATGTCTCAAAGCGCTTCACAGAATATAATGTAAAGTGAATTGACTGTATATTTGTGGGCGAAACGTGGCAACCAATTGAGCACAGCAGAGTCCCACAAACAGTTTTGGATTGAGTGACCAACTTTATCATTGTGTTTTCTTTGGAGGGATTATTATTAGGTGTGCGGAGTAAGGAAACTTGCCCAAGATTTTGCTCTGAACCTGCCTGGATTCGAACACAGGTCTCATGGTTGTAAGGCGAGTGCTCTAACCACTGAGCTACAGTTCTCCATTGTCTCATTCCCTCTTGAAAGCCAAAATTGACTGGTGGGGGTGTGTTAATATGACTGAGGCCTTTCTAAATTTCTATATTTTAATTACATTAAATGCAATAAAAATTCTATACATATCTCAAAATATATGGTAATTCATTTCACTTCTCTATTAAGAAGGCATTTGTGAGGTATTTGCAAGGACCCATGTTTAACAACCAACTCTTTGTTTGCTAATGCTGCTTTTCAAAATGAGCAAAAATCCACAATAACTCTTTGGTATTTTCTAAAACAAGATTATCTAAACTGATTAATTATGCAGAGTTTATTTGAAATGAGCTTCATAATTAATTATAAATAATGAAAACAATCCTTTTTATAAAACATTTTGGATATCTGCAGTAACTATTGGCGATGAATTCAGATCAGGTTACAGTTAGCTGTGCTCTCACAAGTACTTAGCTCCAAGGCTCTCTGAATTTGAACCAAGAAATTGCAAAATGTGAAGCAAATAACCTGCTCATAATGCAGTATTCTTTTTTTCTAGACTATTTTTTCAGCCAATATAGTTGCCTGCAGGTTCTGATGCTGTTATGATTTGGCCTTATGAGACACGCCAGTTTCCTTTCCTTATAGACTCTATTTAACAATCTTTTGAAATGCCATTTCTTGTACGATTCCTAAAAATGAATTGTGAATTGCAAGTACCTGACAGGGATTTCTAACTCAGTTCGAACTTGCTTGAAGTTGGCGGCTGAGCAGAGTTCCCGAGGGTCAGCCGCAACACGTGGGATTTGTTGGTTTAAAATCGTTTTGTTGTTCCTGCAATGTAGACACGCTCAGTTTTCAAATGTGATCCTTGCAGCTGTTCAGCCACATTCAATAACATTCTACCATCTTATTCTATGCCCCACTTTTGCAAAGATTTTAATAGAACCAGAAAGCTTGTGGGCAGGACTCGGACGGGCAGACAAGGTCAGGTATTCTTGCACTTTGGAGCCAGTTCAGCTGCAAGGAGACCCAGCTCACATCCACCCACCCAGAAGGATAGTCACTAGTTGGTTGTTCAACATCCGATAAGCGTGGGTTTGAGCCCCCACTAGGTGGATGTTAGATACCAGGAACTCCCTGCAAGCCTCTCGGTGGGCAACATAACTCAGGATGAATTGCATGAAATAATTGGTACCATCTTCCTGTCTCAGGTTTGGGTACATGCCTCTTCCCATAGAGCAATTATTCCACCAGTTGGAGATGCAGATTTCAACCAGTAGCTGCTTGTCTCCACAGCCCAATCAAAGATGGATTCCAGGCGCTAGTCTTACAAACGTGTGTTCACAAACTCAGATTCCAAGTCTACGCAGCTGTTCCTCGTAACTTAACCCCTTTTGGCCTGGTAACATTCTCGTGAACCTGCATTTCACCCCCTCCAGGGCCAGTATATCTTTCCTGGGGTGCGGTGCCCCAAACTGAACGCAATCTCCAGGTGGGGTCTGACTAACGCTCTATAACCTGAAGCATCATTTCTTCCCCTTTATATTCCAGGCCTCTCGAGATAAAGGCCAACATTCCATCTGCCTTTTTGATTATGTTTTGCAGCTGGGAACTAATTTTTAGTGATTTGTGGATATGGACACCCAAATCTTTTTGCTCCTCCACAGCTCTTAATTTCTCCCCGATAAGATCATATTCTGCCTTTTTTTGGTCCATAATGGATGACCTCACACTTCCCTACATTGAACTCCTTCTGCCACAGCTTTGCCCACTCAATTAATCTGTCTGAGTCCCTTCGTAACTTCCTACTCCCATCTACACTATTTACTGAGCCTCCTGTGTTAGTGTTGTCTGCAGACTTCGATATAAAACTTTCTATTCCTTCATCCAAGTCATTTATATTTTGGCAAATAGCTGAGGTCCCAGGGCACACCCCTGGGGGATACCACTTGTCACTTCCCATCAATCAGAGAACGTTCCCCTTATCCCTACTCTTTGTTTCCTACCTCCCAACCAATTGCCATATCACAAGGTTACCTCCAATTCCGTGAGCTTCTATTTTCACTAATAATCTTTTGTGTGGAACCTTATCAAATGCCTTCTGAAAGTTCATGTAAACAACATCCATAGACACTCTCTTAACAACCATTTCAGTGAGTTCCTCAAAAAATTCAATCAGATTACTTAGACACGACCTACCCTTCACAAATCCATGCTGACTCATCCTCATTCTCACTTTCAAGGCCATTCATAGTCTTGCCCCCTCCTATCTCTCTGAGCTGCTGACGCCCTATGAACCTGCTTGCCCCAATCTGTTCAATGGGTTCCAGTCTGCTCCATGTGTCCCGCACGACCCGCCCTACCGGTGGATGGGCTTTCAGCCTTTTTGCCCCCACACTATGGAACTCCATCCCACACTCCCTTCGCCTCGTTTCCTCCCTTGACTCCTTCAAGGCTGGTCTCAAGACTCTCCTCTTCACTTGTGCCTTTTGCTGCCCTCCCAATTCTCTCCCTCTGCTCTCAACTCTCTCTCTCCTATTCCCCCTATCCTGCCTCTCCCCCTTGCTCGGGTCCCGACCTGACTGTTCAGCACCTTGGGACATCCTCCCAATGTGAGGGGTGCTCTTTAAATGTAGTTTTGTTGTTGTTGTTGTTGAATCGCTTCCACAAAGTCATACTTCTCCAAGTGTTTAGTTACTCTGTCCCTGATGATGGATTCCAGCATTTTCCCTACAACTGACGTTAAGCTAACAGGTCTATAATTTCCTGGTTTCTCCCTCCCTACTTAAATACAGGAGTGACATTTGCAATTTTCCAATCTAAGGGCACAATTTCTAAATCTAGTAAGCTTTGGAAAATTATGACTAATGCATCTGCAATTTCCTCTCCTATTTCCTTTAACACCCTGGGGTGGAAACTATCAGGTCCTGGAGATTTGTCTATGTTGAGGCTCATTTTTTTCTCCATTACCATTTCAAAATTTATAGTTATTTTATTAAGCATTTCTTTTTGACTTGTTTTCAGATTCCTTTGTATGTCTGGTATTTTGCCCTCATCTTCTACTGTAAAAGCTGTAACAAAGTACAGTGCTTATTGCGCAAGTCAGCCATTTCTTTAGTTTCCGTTATAGTCTCACCTGTATCTGTCTTTAACGCACCACATAAATAGACATTCCTGCTGTGAAGTTTATTCTACCTCCAGGGATCTTGGCGACAGGTTATTGTCCTCCCAAAAAAGTAATAATATTAATCTGGTCACTCAATCCACTATTGTTTGTGGAACATTGCTGTGTGCCATTGGCTGCTACATTTTGCCCATAAAACATACAGTCAATTCACTTTACATTATATACAGTGAAGAGCTTTGAGATGCCTCAAAGACATGATAAGGCACCATATCAAATACAATTATTTTTATTATGATTGTTGGCCGGAGCCCTCCCTCCCTGTTTCTTGTGTTTGCCACGGTATTACCACCTCACTGCTTGATCCTGGATTTTGCAAATGGGTCAGTGGAAGACTCTGCTATGTCCACAGGAGCTTGGATCCATAAAGGAGGACTGTTTGTACACAGGTCTAGTGTAATGCATGCTTGATCTGAATTGGGTCCACGCTGTCCTTGAAGAAGGATAATCCTTGCATTTTTGATACAGCGCTTTTCATGTCTATTAGATGTCTCAAAGCGCTTCACAGAATAAACTGTAAAGTGAATTGACTGTATATTTGTGGATGAAACATGGCAGCCAATTGCACACAGTCCCACAAACAGTCGTGGATTGAAATGACCAATTTTATTATTGCTTTGTTTTGAAGGATTATTATCAGGCATGTGAAGTAAGAAAACTTGCCCAAGGTTTCGCCCTGACCTGCCTGGATTCGAACACAAGTCACACGCTTGTAAGGCGAGTGGTCCAACCACTGAGCTACAGCATGCCCTTTGCAGCAAGGTCCTCCAGGACTGTGTCCAGGCTGAAGTTGGTGTCCAACAAGACCCCAAGGTTACTGATAAGAGTCAACGATTAGGACTGATGCACCTTGTATCTTCCAATCAATTCCCTCAATGTCATCTATTGAATTGTGCAGAATAATGATTCCGCACTTCATTGCTTGTGCAGCTAGATAGAGATGGTTGTTGAGGATAGCCTCTTTATATTAGCCTTTTAGGTTTCCCTTAGGCTTCCTTTCAATTTGTGACACAAGGATGAGTAGATAGCTGTATATTTTCCAGGGTGTCTCTCCATTGATCATCCAGCAAAAGCAAAAGTGTCACAATAGTACTACAGTAAAAGCCAGTTTATCAAGCACCCTCGGGACCTGACCAATGCTGGTTAAAGCGTGTGCCGTATATTCGGACGAAAACACACAAAAAAATTAAAATAAAATAATGCATTGTGCCGGATAAATTCCGGTTAATCGAATGTGGATTTTTTTTGAGGTGCCAGTTGTACGGAAGTTACAGTTGATCGGGTCATGGATAAACGGGCTTTTACTGTACTGTGTTGTTTTAGTTGGTTAAACTCCACCAGGTCTCCAAGCTCTGACTCCTGCAAATTTGCACCTGATACGTTTCTGGAATTCGGTAAATAGAGTGAGACACTCCAGTGAATGAGTGTGCATTCCATTCTACACACAGGGACATTTCCATGTGTAGGTGGCACCCAAATATTAAACCCTGTACTTAGACATGCATGTTTGGGTTTCCATATTTATCAGACAGCTTTTTATGTATCCAAAAAATTACGCCATTAGCCCCTTTTGGAAAATCTAAACATTTGTAGAAACATTCCCTTTGCACAGCTAAGATGCTAAATACCGAATAATGACTCTAGATTTCGTTTGGACTTTGAGCTGTGGTGGTGACTGAGTTTGGCACTAATGACAGGGAGCTCACTTGCTGTGTGATTTGCATGCAAAATAAATGCGCTAATGGGCAGACTGGAACAGGGAAACATTTCACATCCTGCTGTTTTTTCTTCTCTCCAGAAGTTAAATGCTTCTGAAGCTTTTCTTTCTTCGATGCATCTTAAAACAGACAGCTTCTGTTATGAATTTTTGTGCAGAATTTGATATTAGTTTGCAATATGAACATTCTTTTTGTGTAATAATACATTTTGTTTGCTAATGAAATCTAGGAACGTAGGAATGTACTGGCTGGAAGAAACTATTGCAGTCCATGTAGATGGCACTGTTGCAGATTGCTTAAAGGCTAAATTGGCAATTAGACATTGCCAATAAGAACCAAATAGATGCATAAAAGTATTCTGGGAAAGTGATTCGGCAGTGTTGAAGAGAGTAGATGTGTAGGGTTGAAATAATAATAATAATCCTTGCATTTGATATAGCGCTTTTCACGTCTTCTAGAAATAAAGAATCTAAACTGTGTTGTGGATTGACAAATAATGCAATCAGAAATATATTATTGTATAACCATATATCCATCTCTTGCAGCCCTCAATTAATTCCTTTATCAAATAGCTATTTTGTCCCCTCTTGAATTTGCTGATACAATCTGCCTCCACTATCTGGAGTTGGTTGCCCATTGCCCTCAGCTGTCCATTGAAATGAATTACCTTTGACATAGCTCCTAACCTTCCTACTTTCTGAGCCACCATTAAATATTCAGTAACCCATTTGTGTGCCATGCAGTTTTTCTTTTATCCCTGGATTTTGTGTTTGTTAGTTCAAGAATATTTGTCCTGGGGAAAATCATGGATGTTGGTACATTAAATGGACTCAATTGTCAGCATTTGAGCGCACTAAAGTTGGGCACAATTCAAGCCAAAGGCCCTAAGTTCTTACCATCTTAATTACCCACAAAATAACACTTGCATTTGAAGTTGATTTCTCTGACATTGGCTATACCCATGTGCTCTGTTCCCATAACTACCTTTGAAAAACTGGCATCAAATGCTTTGACAATAATTATGTGGATTTTAAGGA
This sequence comes from Hydrolagus colliei, assembly GCA_035084275.1. Classification (NCBI taxonomy): domain Eukaryota; kingdom Metazoa; phylum Chordata; class Chondrichthyes; order Chimaeriformes; family Chimaeridae; genus Hydrolagus; species Hydrolagus colliei. The sequence goes on along the minus strand of CM068744.1, from coordinate 8,731,114 downwards.
GACAAGTTTGTGTGCAAAATTGACTATTAACTGTATTAATACCATGTGCATGTATGGAATTTGAACTTCCCTTTTAGCTTTCCCACACAGATGTGTACACATAGATACACACAAATGCAGATGCACATATGTGGCTGCGGACACTTATACAAGAGTCCACATCTTTACTATATATTGCGCCCCAGCATTGTATTGATTTAATTTAAAACTGCCACCCTATATAAAATGAATTAAAATTAAATGCAATCCGAAATTTCATTCAAACTTTTCAAACTTGAAATGTTATGTGTGGAAGCTATACAGTAGATAGACTTTTAAAAATTAGGCTAATTGACACTGTATTGCAAGTTGTCAATCATCATTAAGAGGAAGCCTTTGAAGGTGGCTGGGCTTGCCAAATGATGAATGTAATACTGTTTTAGCTAAGTAAATAATTATTAGATAATAAGTGTCAATGCTGTAAGCTAGTGTACATTTATCATCATTAAAGAAAACCAATCCTTTGAGTAATAATAAGAACAGAGCAAGAGTGCAGAGGCTGATTAGCTGCTGTGCTCCATATTCACTGTTGGAGGCAACTACAGTACAACCCAAATTACCTAGCAACATTTAACTGTATCTATTGTGTTGAATGTTTCCCAATGAAGCCAAACTACATTAGTCTGTTTCCTCTTTTCCTGCTCCTGTTAAAATGTTCCTCACAGGATCAGTTTCTTTTAATAATCCCAGATCGACATCATTGAACATTGACCTGGATTGAATCTAGACAACTTGTACCCTAGCATTTTAGTTTGCTAAAAACATGCTATTACAGCCATCATCTGGGGCGGGAACTGCACTGAGTCTGTGTCCAAACCATGTTTCCTCATGACTGACAGGCCTGTAAATAGTACCAATACACTGGTTGAACGTTTATTGGGACATCCTCCCGAAGTGAAAGGCACTATAACAAAATATAATGTTGTTATTATTGCTTTTTTCAGATTATATGCATTTGAGTAGCACCTATGAATTAAGATAAACAATGAAATAATAATAGTAATCTTTGCATTTGAGATAGCATTTTAAGATTGATAGCATGATATCAATAAATCAAAACTTACATTTATATGCCGCCTTTCAGGTCGAGAGGACGTCCCAAGGCGCTGTACAGTCAGGTAGGGACAAGATCTGGGGGGGGGGGAGGAGGGGTCAGGGGAAGGAGAGCAGGAAAATTGACTGTATATTTGTGGCGAAACGCGGCAGCCAAATTGTGCACAGCAGTGTCCCACAGTCATTGAAGTGGGATCAGGGGAGAAAGGGGGAAAGGTGGAAAGGAGGGAAAGATGGTGGTGGGGGGGTGGTCGGGGTAGGGGGAAGGAGAGCAGGAAAACCGACTGTTTATCTGTGGGCGAAACGCGACAGCTTTGCTGTAAGTATATAAACTAAAATGGGAAAATTCTGTTGCTTCTTACAAATTCAAACTAAAACACTTTGTTTGCGAGGTGGCGCCTGGGTGTGGGAGGTTGTTGACTTTCAGTGATATCCTGGCTATTTAGATTAAAATACACAGTACAGTCATTGCAACAGGGAGCTTTTTAAAATCATGATTCAGTTAACAATCGGTTTTACAACGTGCTTGTTACAACTTGATCTTGGCAATCTCACACACCTCATCACATAATATCACCAGGCCACCTCGTTTTAAAACATGTACTTTAATCTACAAAGTAGAAGAATTAAAATAAAATTAATGTCTTTTTAAAAAAAACAGTTTTGCAAAATACTCCTGGGACACACACTAGCAATGAGAGTCGAGGGCTGCGCTTGCTCAAGGACCACTCACTATGTGCTTCACAATAGCGCATGTGTCATGAACACAGCTTTAAAAAGAACAACAGAAAGCTCCACGCTCCTAGAGGTTCACATGGCCCTTGAACAAATCTGACAATGGGAACTTCGGGATTTAATTAGTCAATGCTCAATCTGCCTGTTCAGGTGAAAGTTTTAAGATCTCATGACATATATGAAAAGGGAAGGGAGTTTCTCTTAGTGTTCTGACCAACAATTCTCTCAGATAAAATTGGTCGTTCACTTCACAAGGCATGAAAACATTTTTCTCTTTTCAAATTGTGCCATATGATCATTAAAGTCCTCTGGAATTGGTAGATGTTTTAGCATCTCAACTGAAAGACTGCAGCTTTGTCAATGCAGCACTCCCTAGACCAGCATTGAAGTATCAGTTCTAGACCATGAGCTAAAATCCCCAATATAGGATTTGAACTCACAACCATCTCACTCAGAGGTGAGGGTACTGTCAAGCTGACACCAAAGAAGGGGCAACTGGTTGATGAATCATTAAAAAGAGATTTGCACTTGATATAGAAATTAATAGACACAATGAAATTGTATGCTACCAGGATTTTATTTAGCATCTTTTAGGAACAGTAATTTTGAACCCTGCTCCAGTCCAGTCATACTAAAATACACTAAAACTAGAAATAAAGTCACTACACTTGATAACGATTATTTGGAAGCTTTGATATCTTTCTATGTTGCTGCTTTAATATCAAATTGAAGGAATATTAATTTAATAATTCTTGCATTTCATGAAGTAACGTAGGTTATATAATAAGGGTTCAGGAAGAATGACGTGCATAATTATTGAGCACAACTACAAGCTATCACTTTAGTTAAAGCGAAAAGCTTTAGGGAGATGTTTGGTGCACATTTGTATGGAAAAGCAAATATTTTGTGGTATTTCACTAGTCGTGCCAACAGCTACACTGTTGATACAATTTTTTATTGGATTACTTTTAGCACATTCTAGGAAAAAAAAAACTTTTCAAATCTACTTTTGAAATAGACCTGGATAAATCAAAACTCTGGCATGTTAGTGAAATACATTATGTTTCTTTCCTCATTTCCTGAAGCTATCGTCAATGTTGCTTTGTAGCTTCTAGTTACATTAATATGACCAAAGTGACAGCCTTAAGTAGAGTCACAAGCCCAATTTTCAGAGACTAACCTGTAAATCATCACAGCATGATTTGGACCTTTTTCGGGTCAATTATGCAAAATTGCTATTTTCAACACTATTATGTTCGTTGGGAAAATCCCAAATAAAGTCATAATGAAGCAATAATGAGACCAATGGCACCATAGCATTTTGTGACCATCATTTTCACATCCCCGAGGCAAATGTAAAATAGCACACAAGATACAGCCTCGGTAGCTTTTCATAAAGGAAGGAAATATCAACAAATAACATGTTACGAACATGATCTGATTACCAGAGCAGCAAGGAAGATCCTTAATTGTTTTAATTTTATAATATTAAACATTAAGTAGTTCAATTTTTGCTTCTCTTCCCTCCTGGTACAGGCAACACTCGTGCCATATACATAAAGAACCATAGTATGTTCGCAGTCCAGGCGGAGTTCTTGTTCCTGTGCTCGGGCTGTCAGGCTCGGCCTTGGGCTCTGCCATTGTGAAGCGCTCTGAGATGCCACACGGTGTGGAAGGCTATATACAAATGCAATTTATATACAAGTTGTTGTTGTCAGCTCTTTCACTGCAACTATTTGCTCTATTTCCGTTTAATACCCAGTCACTACACTTCACATTTAAAAACAATCCTGTGAAGCGCTTTGAGACCTTTCTACACAATATGATAAGGCACAATATCAAATGTATTGTACCAATTATTATTATTTCTATTCTCCCACTGTTTTCCCTATACTGTATAATATCAGCAGTGTAAACAGATTCCAAATTCATTTTTAATTGGTGCTTGGATTTGGCTTCAACTGCCATTTATCCTAACATATTCTGTAATTCTGTCAACCATGCGTTTAAAATATTCTTTCCATCCTTTCTTGTTTTTCTGATGATAATCCTCAATTTATGTCCTCTTGTTTATGGACTCACTGATCAGTGGAAATAGCACGTACTGTAAAGATGGAACTCAAATCCACAAGAAGGAAAACTTCGCTGGGTATTATAGACCCCTATCATACCCGTGGACAGAAACATGCTTATTTTTTGCACCCAGAAACAGACACTCAATCTCATAGAAAAGATTTGGTATTGCTCTCTTCTTGTAATTATACAGTAGTTGTTATGAAATAACTGATGTGACTGTTTTAAAGATAACAGTGGGGCAGACTGACCATTAGTGGGACTGGTCTATTTGTCAGGCTTACTTTACCAATAATTGTAGTAATAATACTTACACCTTTTAGCACTTTTCACTTCGGAAATGCGTCCCAAAGCGCTTCACAACATATGCTGCAAAGTGCAGTGATTGTGTGTTTTGTAGACTGTGTTACTGTGTGTGAGTGTATGATGTGCAGACGATTGTGGAAATAAGACTTGCAAAGATGTTACGTTATCTGCTCCTATAGCCAACGTTTGCCACTGAGCGTGAGTGTGAGATTTCACGTTTTTTAATTACCTTATGGGTTTTTATAGGATATGATACACTGTGCCCATTCAAAGGCAAGCGGTGTTGTACCTTATCTCTATTTGAATACCATTTGTATTTTTAAAAAAAGTACAGTTTGCATTATGCCTATTGCATAATCAAATTTGTGTCTGATTTGCGAAAAAGCCTTTTTCAGATGCCTTTTCAAGGATAAATCAAGAAACAAAAGTACTGGGGTAATACTGGATAAGCATCTGCACTGGCCAAGAGAAAGAATGAAAGAGAAACTGATCTGAAAGATAAACTTACATTTTGAGTCTTATCGGCCCTACGTTACCAGTGCAGATACAATCAATTAATATTACTTGACCTGAGATGGAAACCTGGAGATGGGAGTACTCTAATAGTGTTTTGTCTCTACTGTTAATTGTCCCTTCATATCATGTTTGGCTTTCATGTATATTGTTAATAGCTCAACCTTGATAGATACTATCCTCCTTGGGGCGAGAGGGGAGGTAAACAGGATCTCTTTAGATTGAAGTGACTCTATGGGGAAATGCTTAGCATCAGACAGTCACATTGATTCAGCCCTCTATAGTCAGTCGTGGGGTTCATCGCTAGGACTTGATAGGGGCAACTGGGAGCAGGGATTCTTCCCACTCAGCTTCTGTTAATCCTGAAAGCCAATGCACTAATAGGTAGGATGGTCTTAACTGCACAAGCAGAAAGAAGCTTGCCAGACAATGCTTTCAATAACAAGCTAGGTGGTTTTAGTTGCTTAAACCCTAGCAGTTCCCTAATTCACACTCTGGGGTTGCCAACCCTTGGCTCTTATAACCTGCGTTTAACACTCTAGAATTTGGTTAGCATTATACATGTGCTGCTCAGGAGATAGGATTCCTTTCCATTCCAAACGTAGGAATTTCCATGTGTAGGTGGAAAGTGTTTAACTTGAGCATGGCAATGGGTTTAACTACCCAGCTCGCTCCCTTAAAAAAAGGGCTCTATAAACCAGAGAGCTAGACATTGATGTGCAATTCTAGTTGGAGAGGTCTGCCTACTTTGGGGAGACAATTAATACCTCCGCCGCTCTCTTTATATATCGTAATAAATGGATACCGTTTAAAGCTTACCATAGTTTTGGTGTCATTAGCCATAAATGGGAGCTGTGTGTGTCTCTCTCTCTCTCTCTCTCTCTGTCTCTCCATCTGTATAGAGAGCCCAATAGTTTATCCAGTCATAAAGCTGGGAGAGCCACGGTGCTTATGTAGAACAGGCAGAGAAATTTAGGACAATTGCTTGGGTGAGCTGTTTTACCGTGGAGGATCCCTTCGCTTTCCAAAGGCCGCTGTCCGCCTTTACAAAGGGGAGGTCGTCACCAAGAAACTTGCAGACAGGAAGCGATAGGACAAGATTCTCCTTAACACTGGACAGTGGTGCCCAGCACCTTCGGACGTCCTCCTGATGTGAAAGGCTGTATATAAGTGTAATTTTGTTGTTGTTGCTGTTGGAGGAGGAAGAGGTTGAGCAACAGTAGGCTGTTCTGTTTCTGGTGAAGAGCTGAGAATGCAGAATGGAGACCAACCAAATGCCATCTTTTTGTCTTAGGAAAAAATGAAGACCAATTCCACCAGCCAAAGGCTTTCCTGACATTATGGAAAAGTACAACTGTGGGTGTGGCCCACATCTGTGTTTGTAACTGACATTTTGCAAGCCACAGTTATAAATTCAGGAGTATTTTAAGCAATAATTAAAACCATGTTACTGGAAGCGTCAGTTTTTCTATCACAAGCACGTAATTCTCAAAATTATTTGGTTTGCCCATAAAAGAGATAAAAATGTTGGTATTGGGGAAAGAATATTTTTAAACGTTCAACATACAGTACAAGAGTCCCTGGTGATTTCGAGAGCGCCTTTCAGGTCGAGAGGACATCCCAAGGCACTGAACAGTCAAGGGTCAGGATCCGAGTATGGGGGTGGGGGCACAGTTGGGATGAGGGAAAAAGGTATTGATTCAGAATTGATTCTTGAAGAAGCTTACCTGCATGTCCCAGCACTCGTATCCTTCACTACTCTGTTTTTTTAAGTGGGGCTGTCCTCTCATCCCCCCAACTAGAATCTGAAGATCTAAAGATTTTAAACATTTTAAATTGTATTTTATTGTAATAATATTATTTATATAGAGCCTTTTACTTTGGGAGGACATTCCACGGCGCTGGCCTGGCACCATGGCAGGGATGGAGGCCAAATGGGGGTAGGGAAGGACATCTAAAAGCACAATCAAATAGGTATGTTTGAGGTGTGCCTTAAAAGAGGAGATGGTGGGAGCGAGTGAGGTGGAGGAACTTTGCGGTAGAGATCCAGAGAGCGTGTTTTTGATCACTGTGTTTTGAGTTGACTTAAAAGTTGACTTAAATTGTCCAGTGTCCAGTGAAATGTCAGTGCAGCACCTGCTCCATCAATCCAAGATGGAAACAGAATGCTCCATGGATCCCATTCCCAACCTGGTTAATTCCCACTTCCAAATACAGCAACAACAGAATCTGCCAAGCAGAGGCAAGGTGGGTCCCCATCAGGAGACAGGGGTTGAGAAATTGGTAACTGGAGGTTAGAAACTCAGGATTGTTGTGAGTGTTGGAGTTAAGGGAAATTATTTCAGTACAGGGATGTTAGAACATTGAACGCATAGCCAAAAGCAGCTTCTGAAGCTGAGACCATTTAGATGAGGTAATTAGATGAGGATTGTGAAGAACATTATAACGGGGTATAGGAAAGAATGGGGAAATTTAGATTAGAATGGTTAACTTCAGTGGATGAGCTAAGATTGATGATTTAAATGCCTTCCTTCTGCATTGTAATTTCTATGGATCCTATAAAACCACTTTGTCACTCACCTTAAAGTTGGTGCTGCTCCTGGCAGGATCTTTGCAAGTTAAATGCTTTTCTAGTAGTTTTCTCCTAAAATAACATGATCTTATATTATGAAGGATGCTCCCAATAGCAACTAGTTTTAAGAGTATGAATAAGACTGTTGAATTTCCTTGTGAATTGGGTTGATCCTGACTCACGCAGCACACACAGAATCCTTACAACTGGCATGGAATAATTTTCAGCAGGTCACCATGGGGCTTTATTTATATCTAAATTTAATCAGATGAGTCAATTCACTTTATAGTATATTCTGTAAAGCGCATTGAGACATCTGGAAAACGTGATGAGGCGCTATGTCAAATGCAAGGATTATTATTATTGTTACACCGCACAGTTTCTTCCTGTTTTTGCTTCTTTCTATTTATACTTCAATGAAAAAGGTTAGCAACAACATATTTTATGCTGTAGTTTTATCCACTAAACTTCACATTCTTACACTAGAACTTGCTGCTTAATGTAACATATGTACCTCTCGCAGATGTGATTGTTATTTTCTGTTAATTTTAGCCCAGGGCATTTTTTACTAAGTATTCGGTGATAAACTCCTTTAAACTACCAAATAGATTATGTACATTAATTGCTTATAACAGGATTGAAAATGAAGGAAAAGTATAGATCAACAATAAGTTGCATTTATATAGAGCCTTTGACACAGGATAGGATGTTGACCGGCTGCAATTAAGAAGATCAGACTGTTGAGATTGTTTCTTTTGCTGCTGGCAACTTAGAAACATCTTCAATGAAAAACACTCAGATAACGTTTCACTTTTAGAGATTGTATGAGTCCAGAAAAACTCATTTTATACTAAAAATAAGCCAGGACAAAAAAGGTTGCCCAAGTTTTCCTCAACATAAATTAAGTTCGGACGAACTCTTAAGATAAATTACACATTGCATACGTAAGGAGCAGCCTCAATATGCCCCAAAAAATTGTGTTCCATACTTTACTTGGACATCGACCAGCAACTAGTAACCAAGGCAACATCTCTTTTTGAGGAACCTCAAAGTACTGATGATTGTTTTCCAGGGATGGAAATGGGAAAGTCAGAAAACAAGCATCTTTGAGGATTTTTAAACAAAACGGGTTGAATTGTACAATCTATATTTGTCGCTTTGTCGATCTTGGACTTCATTGCAAGTGTACAACCTGGCCTCAGATCAATTTAAGATGGCATAAATGTCTGTAATTTACCCCAAACCATCTGTTGTGCTACATATAAACTTACCAGCAGATTCCTGAATCCATTACTTGTGAAGAGATCCATTGGATGTTATTTTTGAACTTCCTGTGTGCATTACTGGAATAAAATTACATCCATTGAATGTTTACTTTTAAAATAAAAAGAATAAAATGACATATGTTTTCATTTTTGAATTTTTGGTGGAATTTCATCCACCCCCCTCCCCAAAATAGCTATAAAAAAACACACCATATTGGGGAGATGTTTAGTTTTTTGGAAGTTTGGTTAACATCTTTGATTAATTTTCCCTGTTATCCTCTGGAACTAAATGCAGCACTTGCAAAAGTGAGAAAGAATGAAGGGAGGAGACAAAGCATATTTTTCATAGGTTTTTTATAGTTTGGCAGAAACTCGATATGTTTATTGATCATGGGATTTTACACAATGACAGTAAAAGGGAGATTTGTTAATGCTGTTGCTTATTAGTGCATACAGTGGAACCCTTTTAAAACACTGTAGGTGGGGGTCTCTAAAACACTAACCAGCATCATAATGGAGTGTGCTCATCGCATTGTGATTCATCAATCACAAGTCCAGTAATGTTATTGTGGGCAGACAGACAGAAGGCAGGCAGGCAGGCAGGCAGGTCGTCTTGTTACTGTAGAAACAACAACAAATTATACTTGAACATCACCCATCACATCGGAATGATGTCCCAGGGTGCTGGACAATCAGGGTCTTTGGAGAAAAATGACTAACTTCTGGGTAATTAGGTTGTCATGTCCAGATAATGACGACAAAGGCAGCCCAATGACTCGTACATCGGGCATTGTTTTGTGCACATCTTATAAGCTAACCCGCCTAACAACAAAGCAAATTATAACAAGAATCTACTGTAAATACTGAATGAGGATTGCATTTGATGTTATTGATCAAGGCAACATTTCTTGCATAATTTCCATCATAATCATAGGAATCCTTACTTTTGATATAGCCCCGTTTCATTTCTGGTCTTTAAGTGCTTCACAGTGCTTCACAGAATACAGTAGAAGCCCATTTATCCGGCACCCTCGCGACCCGGCCAGTGCCGGTTAAAGCGCCTGCCGGATATTTGGCAGAAAACCCAACACAAAAAAAAATATTTATATTTTTTTTAATTACATTTTTTAAAACATAGCATATTAATAATAGACTAAATAATCATTTATATGATAATATAATATACAAATAATAATTATAATCATTTTACACACTGCGATCAGGCAATTCGGAGAGATCTTTAAACTAGTGCAAAAGTTACACGTCTGAATGACATTGACATTGGGGTCAGAAGAGAGGAAAGCAAACGTGTTATTGAGAAAGCAGCCGCCGCTGTCACTGTTCAGTTAACTTTCCTTCCAAATGGATCCAACGATCGACATTGAAAGCAAACGTTTCATTTGACTTTTAAAGTTAGATTTGTTTTTAACATCAGACTGGGGTAAGGGGAGGCGCTGAGTGTGTTTCTGATATTCACAGCAGTTTCCCAAGCTTAAAGGTATTTGTAAAATAAACCAGACGTGAGAGGTGTTGCAGGGGTTTGTGTTTTTTATCAATTTATTAAATTTATTAAGTTTATTAAAAATAAAAGCTACAGCTGTGATATGCATTGATCTGCAAGCTTTGCTTGTGTGTGTGTGTTTTGCTGCTCTGTGGTTAAATTAATGAACTCACCCTCGCTCTCCCTCCTCTCTCAAATCTGGAGAGTGTACCTCTGTACACTGTGCAGAATGCTGTACCGGCAGCGTTCTGAGCTAGCGCCACCATCAAGCAGCTAGGAGCAGCATTTCAAAATACTGACGCAACACAAAACACCAAAAAAATGCATTTTTCTGGATAAATTCCGGTTTATTGAATGCGGAGCTTTTTTTTGCGGTGCCGGTTATACAGAAGTTACGTTTAATCGGGTCACGGATAAACGGGCTTCTACTGTATAATGTAAAGTGCAGCGACTGTGTTTTACGTGCGAACACAACAACAACAAAATTGCACTTGTATAGTGCCTTTCACGTCAGGAGGACATCCCAAGGTGCTGGACACCCACAAATGATAAAATAATAGATTCTTGCCATCCAAAAGGCAGAATGTTTAGCCAAAGGAGGTTTGCAAGCTTTTAGATCACAAACTGTTCAAGTTCCCTAAAATGGCATGCAACCATTTAATATTTTTAATATATTAGCATAATAGTTTAGTAAGAAAACATGCGTGTTTTGAAGATTAAGCAACAACAACAAAAACAAAATTACATTTCTATAGCGCCTTTCACGTTGGGAGGACATCCCAAGGCACTGAACAGACAGTATTCTGGACCCAAGGTTGGGGTAGAGATTGGGGAGGGTGGAGAGTAGGGTGGGAACAACAACAACAAAATTACATTTATAGAGAACCTTTCACATTAGGAGGATATCCCAAGGCGCTGAAGGAGGCTAATCGAAAGCACAGTCAAAGAAGAGGGCCTTGAGGTGGCTCATGAAGGAGGCGAGAGATGGGGTGAGATGGAGGGACTGTGAGATGGTATTCCAGAGGGTGGGGGGCAGAATGGCTGAAGGTCCACCCGCCAATGGTGGGGTGGGTGAGGTAGAGAACGTGTAGCAGGCTGGTGCTGCTGAGCTGAGGAAACGGGCAGGTTGGTAGGGGGTTAGGAGGTCGCAAAGAAGAGATGTGGGACAACAATGAACGTTTCGCTCAGTTAAACTGATGAAGTTAGGGTAACCTTTCTTAAGGACTTTATTTTCCCCACATTGAGAGCAACAGTAGATATATAGAGGATCTTCTGGACAAGGATACACTTTCGATGTGCTGCTTATCCTCCAGTTGCTTTGAACAGAGATATGCCTATTGTGTTAAACCCTCCTTCAGTCCAACTTCTCTTCAAGCCATATTGGCTACAATGATTGATATTTCTGGGTGAATAGATGTAATTTCATTCTCCGCATCAAATAGTTCTATTGATATGTTTTGCCTTGCTGCCTCAAGCGATCCCACTGTGTTTTGTACAGAGACTCCAATCATTCCGTCCAGTTGTCGGTTCTGTTTTTTCGCCAAACATAACTTTAAAGATGCCACGTTTCATTCAGCGAAAGTGTGGAGTACTTTCCCATTTGCTGTCAACACCAGGTGCAACAATTGGCTTGAGATACAATCCTGTTCCAGCTAGTTACTGTAATTTTAGTTGAGCTTTTTATTTTAAGCCTGTGTAACCATCCATCAAATTGCAATGACTGCAATTTTTTGAATGCCCATCTAAGGTATTACCAATGCTGTAGTCTGTATAAGGGCTAATCAGTGTAGGTAGCTGGGGAAGCATGATGGATTATACAATATATACTGTATATTGGTAATAATTTAACAATGATCCTCTCATTTGACCTAGAGCATTATCATGTTGAAACATCTCAACACAAATATCTCACACGCATCTTGAAAGTGTATTGAATGTGTTTTGTTGAGAAACGTGACAACCAATTTATGCAAAGCAGAGCTCCATAAGTCCCTGAAGTGAATGACCAGTTTTATTCGGGAGAATTGTTGGCCAGGGCGTTGGGAGCGAGAAACCCTCTTCTCTTTTAGAATTGTGCCGTGAGATCTTTAACATGGACAGGCAGACAGAACTCTGGTTTAACATCATAGCTGTTTATATTTTTGGGATTTGTTGCAAATTCATACATATATTTAAAATTCAACAGATGCACAATTCTTTTCTCGTTTCTAATTGTCTTGCCTGTTTGCTCCTGGAAAGTTTTTTATTTTCCCTCTTCTGGGACTTCCACAAACTCAGCACAAACTATGAATTTCCTGGTACCTCAGCATAAACGTGCTGAACTACCCATGGTTGAGATTTTGTTTTACCGATACGCTAAGCCTTTTCCTTCCACTGTAATCAAGACTCCAAGTTGATGTCGACCATGAATATTTCAATAGCATTATTAGATTGGGAAATGGTGATGAAGGGAAGATGCTAAACTGAATGCATAAAGGAGGGGGCAGATGCTAAGTGACATTTCAGTTATCAAGGAAGTAGCATTGTGTTTTCTATTATATTTGTAAATAGCTCAATGGGTGTCACTGCTTTTGAACCAACTGAAAAGTGTGTGAGATTCCCCCTGGGGGGAGCTGATTTTTCTTTCCTTTCAAAATGCATCTGCTCTTCATTTGGCACTTTCCCCTAATAACATGTCCAAGATCAGCAACTCACCCACAAGGGGAATAATGGACGTCAGCTTCCATCCTAGATCTCTCCTGCACATGTTGCCAATTCCGTAATGCCCAGAGTGACATTAAGAAAACGCAAAATGCCTTCAACACCAAAATGTTTGCATGTGGATGTCATCATTTATATTTTAAAACGTGGACACTTTCTGAATGCAGCTGATGTCACTACATTTCTGCCTCTGCTTACACATTGTACACTTACTATCAGGTTATTCCCATTTGGTGAAGACCTTAGGGGCATTGTACTATGGGAAAAGTGCTTTAAAGTGTAAGTGTAGTGAAAAGTGTACAATAGTGTCATTTCCATCTACATTGAGTGATAGCTGAATATAAACATACAACTTTAAGCTTTTGTAATTGCTTATATAGCACCGTACTTGCATTTTTTGCACAATGCACTTGCACTGTGCATTGTACTTGCATTTTTATAGATAGCTCCGAGAGCAGAGTCTCAGAGTGCGGAAAAATGCATAGTTTGATGCCAAACCGGGGAGACAGAGGAAAGCCTTCAGTCGCGAGAGGAAGACGGGTGTAAAGGAGCTGAGGGGATTGAGGCAGGAAATTCCAGAGGTTTGGGTGTGGTGGCTGAAGGCATGACTATTGATGGTTGAGCGGAGGGGTTGAGGCACGTGTAGAAGGTCTTAACCAGTGGGAAAAAGGGGCGTGTAGAGGAATGAAATATGAGGAGGTTGGGGATGTCGGGAGGTGCAAAGGCATGCTTTCTAGGTGAGTGCGAAGTTATTTGAAATTGATCCATTCCAGCCAATGGAGGCTGGCAAGGTGTGGAGTCATAGGAGTGTAAAGTTTGGATAGGAAACTAACAATCAGAACTAGTAACTGATCAGATCAGCGTACATCACACTAACATTCCTGTCTGTGCTCCTGAATTCTGTCGTGGTAGAAGTACTAATGTCAGCTCTTTTTACCACATTTGCCAACAGTTCCTGACTAGGAAAAACAACATCTGAAAACACTCAGTTAAATTTAACTTTAATTTATTTAAATCGTGGAAAAAATGCCCTGTTAAATAATCCTCACCCTTGTTTTGTAATTTATTTATTTTTTCATTTGTAACAGCAGCCGTACAAGTACAACTAAGGGGATAGAGCAAACTTCACACAAAATGATGATACTAAACATATTGAGTGCAGGCCCAAGCCCACTGCGAGTGTGGACTGTGTACAATTGTGAGCTCTCTATTCCAGTAGGGCAGTGGTTTTCAAACTGTGGGGGTGCGCATCCCTTAGGGGGTGTGTACCGTTGGCTGGGGGGCCGCAGCCGTTATTTTTCTTATTACAGGTAAACCCCGTTTAACATTGCAAAGTTCGCTAATAAGTCGTTCGCCAGCGGGTGGAAAGGGGGACCTGGGAGTGAGCCAGGTCGGCAGCGAGAGAGCAAGCTGGGCAGGGAGTCAGGGTGTGAGTGAGTCAGGCAGGCAGGCGGTCGGGGAGAAACGTTGCGCTTCAAAGCAAGCTCACACATCACACTAACAAATTCTAAGTGTTGTAAATTGTAAATGTAAGTACAATTGGTTTCACAATTTTTATAATTTTTTTCATTTAAACAATTTCATGTTTGAATATTGAATTTGCCGTTACCATTTGTGACAATTATTCAGTGTGAAGGAGGGGGAGTAGGGGTGGTGGCGCAACCAAAACTTTGCTGAGTTTGGGGTGCGTCGCCATTTAATGTTTGGAAGCCACTGCAGTAGCGTCATGTCCCGAAGTCCCGTCTGCCATTTAAGGTGAATATTCAGGACACTATATGAAAAGATAAGGGAGTTTCTCCCAGTGTCCTGGTCAACAATCCACTACAAAGTAAACTTTGTCATTCTTTGTGGGACATTGCTCTGTTCAAATTGCCTGTTGCGTTTTGTGTATAAAATACAATCACTGTACATGGACCCCGTCCCAACCGCGGTTTTTTCTACCGTGTATTTCACGTATCCACGGTTGCCTCTCTGCGACAACCTTTGCCAACCATGGCAGTGAATTTTGCATATCCATGGGTTTTAACACTATCACTAGCGTTTGGCGCTGGGACCAAGCCACGCCACGATGTCGCTTCTCCGCATCCACCCCCCTCAGTGTCACCCACCACACCACCTTCTCCACATCCTCGCACTCGTCGGTGATTTATGATCTGAAGGAGGAGGCAGAGGAAGAGGGTGCACAGGGCCCCTCTTCCATGTAACAACCATCTTCCCCATCATCATCATCATCATCATCATCATTAGGATTTAGGTAAATAACATGAATTTTTTTGTGTTTAATTCAAGGACAAGCTTACTCCCGCTATCCCCATGTTTCCCATAAGGCCCTGCATTTTCCAACCGCGGTTTTACTAACCTCAGAGGTTTTCAGGAACGTATCCCCGCGGTTGGGGAGGGATACCTGTATTTTACACAAAATCCTAAAGCAGTTTGACATGTCTCTCAATGTGAAAGGCTCAATATCAAAGGCAAGGATTAATATCATCATCATCATAGATTCATAGAATCATGATGTGGTCAAATTCATTGTGCTCTTATTTTAGCTGCTTAAATTATTATAAATTATATAATAGCATTTATTTTTAATAAGGTTTATAAAATACATTTGATTAATTTTGATACATTTAAAACATTTCTACGTTTTGGCTTTTCCTTTGCTATTTCAAATTTTATTCTCAAATGCAAAAAACACTGCAAAGGTACCAGAAATGCTTCAGTATTTCTGAATTGTACTAGTTTCATCAAAAATGTTGACCTTGCGTACCAGCCAAGTGTGAGGTAATACTCAGGAGTTTAAAACCTTGTAGTGAATGTTATATTTGTTTAGTATTATCAGTTAAATGTGACACATGTCTAGTATATGATAGGCTAGGATGTTACCTTTTAACATCTTAACAATACAGACAGATCCTTGTAACGGAATGCAGCTGGTTGGTATCCTCGACTTTCACATCTCCAGGAGTACATCACATGTCTTCCTTTTGCCTGGGAAAGACTGGCTGCAGGGTCTGTGGTGTCAGTGCCTTGGGATGTCCTCCCGAGGCTATACAAATGTCATTTTGTTGTTTGTTGTACTTGTCGGGGAACCTTGGAGCCATTTAGAATTTGCAGCTTTTAAAAAAGGCTTGCCAACCCTTGAGGTTTCAGTAAATAATTACATATCCTTAAAACAGTGGAGAGACCAAAGTACTAGCTGCTCTGTGAATCATCTGTTGAAGAGTGTTTGAGACCAGGACACTGGACTTGTTTTAATAAAACTTTGATTCTATGATGGGAAGATGGGTTTTCTAGAAGGATAAGAGCATGAGTATTCCCGAAGGATTGAGTGAAGATTCGGTCTTCTTTATCCAGACTGATCTTGTGTGATCTTTATTATCTTATGAAGTGTAATATTTGGCAATAGTCAATCCAATATTCAGTGTAACGAGTTTCATTTTTAGAGAGAAATAGTGACATTGGACATCTCAGCACATTGGAAAACGTAAACAAATTACAGAAAAAATAGGAGAGGTTAGAAATACTTCTGCATTTCAAGTGATTCATGGAGCCAACTCCATAGCAGCATTTAAGAGGGAATTACATAAACATTTGGTGGGTACGGGGACCGTTTGTAAAAAATACTCTCTGACAGAGCCGGGAACATATTCACAGACAAAACAAGAAGACATGATACAATGGCAATATTTGTTCTTGCAATCAATAGCAAATATTTTACCTACAATTCAAATGATTGCAAGTAAAATTGTCATTTCTCATGCTTACTTGGCAAGTCTTTAGAACAGTTATTGTACCCATTATTTGTGCTAGAATAAGTTATTTATTTTCCCAATTATCCCAATAGACTTTCAGGATGTCTCAGGCTACAGGCACACTGACCGGGCCAGCTCTTTTGGAAATATTAATTAGTAAATCTTAGTTAAAAAATAGTTTTGCTACAGGGAATAGCAGAGTAGCTTGCTCCAGCAGACCCAACAGGCCAAATTATTGCCTGTGTGCTGCAAACGTACTGTGATTTTTAAAAATACAAAATAAAAAGCGAAATGTAAAAATATTAAGAAAGTACTGTACTATGATAGCTAGCCATGAAAACGCAATAAACAATGTCACTGCTGGTGGCTTGTTATAATGTGCTTAATTAAGAGTAATTGAATAACTGAACTGTTTATCCCTTGTTGTGATTTATGTTGCACCAACAACCAAAATGTTAGCTTGGAAATATTTTATGACTATCCTTCGGTGCTTAAACTACCCACAGTTATATTTTTCTGGGTGAGGGGATCTATATTCTCTTTTGAAGAATAACTGATTTTTACAGATTAATTTTACTTTGCCTTAAAATATGCAATGAGTTGTTTGACTTATTACCTTGTTACTTGATGATTTATTTGTGAATGCAATAGGCTGTATAATTATCACTATCCTTCAGTTTCATCAGAGTGAGACGTGGGAGGGGAGGTTTGGGGTGTGGATAAAGGAATATTCCATGTGGCCTTTTAGGAACATTCTATTGATCAAAATAATAAAAAAATTAATTAAATAACCCGTAAAATGTATTCTTGTTTTAGAGAACTACTTCAAATACAATATTGCTACCACTTACTTTTCTTTCCTTGTTAATTGTAGCTTTAAAGACATCACGGTGAGCAATCAAGATTTTTTTTTTGTATTAGCTCTCTTTATTGTGTGAACTATATAATAATTCTTGCATTTGGTATGCATAGAGTCCTGTAGTTCAGTGGTTAGAGCACTCGCCCCACAAGTGAAAGACCTGACTGAGTTCTATTCCAGGCAGCGCGAAACCTTGACCAAGTTTCCTTATGTCTAATAATAATACCTAAAAAAAATGGTTCATTTCAAACCATGACTGTTAGTGAGACACGGCTGTGCGTAATTGGCTGCTGCGTTTCGCCCACGGATATATAGTCAATTAAATTTACAGTATATTCTGTGAAGAGCTTTGTAACATCTAGAAGACGTGAAAGGGCATTACATCAAATGCAAGGATTATTATGATAGTGCCTTTCATATCAGGAGTACCTTTCAAATTCACAGGATTACACTTTAAAGTTTATTAATTAGAGGTTTATAAGATTATGAGAGGTTTCGATTTGGTGAATAGGGAAAGACTGTTTCCACTGGTGACTCATGGTCACAGATTTAAAATAGTTTAAAAACAAAGCAGAGGGGAGCTGAGGAGAAACTTTTTCACTCAGAGGGTTGTTCGAATCAGGAATGCATTGCCTGAAAAGGTGGTGGAGGCAGAATCCATAACAGCTTTTAAAAGGGAACTAGATCTTTATTTAGGAAGAGCAGGTCTGTTAGGTTATGGGGAGAGAGCTGGGCAGTAGGATTGAGTTGCTCTGTTCAAAGAGCCGGCACAGACTAGATGGGCGGAATGGCCTCCTTTTGTGCCGTATGATTCTATGATTCTATGATTGTGTATTGTATAAGCGAATGTGGCAGGCAATTTGCATACAGCAGTGTCCTAAAACAGCCTTGAAGTGACAATGAATTAATATATATTTCAAAGTTTCCCAGGTTTTCCCTTGCTTGGCCTTACTTACAACATTTTGGATCTATATAGATCCTCTTCACTCGCAGTAATGAGAAATTTCTCACCCTAGATCAGTACAGTATTTAAATGAAAATGAGACTAGTCCTCCCTGATATCTATCATAACCATATGTTTATCTAACATTTAATTTTTTTTACTAAGCAATATTTCCAGGAGGGTTTGCTCTGTCAGTGTGGATGTAGTGCGCTCTGAGACGCCGTCCGGCGTGGAGGGCGCTATATAAATCAAAGTTGTTGTTGTTGTTGTTGTTGTTGTAGTGTGAGACATCCTTAAAGCCGTTTGAGAGGGAGCTGTGGAAATAAGTCACTTATTTTGGCTCAAGTGATGGGTACAATAACTGTTCTAAAGATTTGCCAAATAAGGATGACAAATGGTAATTTTTTTCCCAAACCTTTGATTATCCTTTGTGTGAATGGGACCCATACATGATTGCCAACATATCATGGTCCCCTGTTTTGTCTATCAATATTTTCCCTTCTGTGGTTTTGGAGGCAATACAATCCTGCAAAATTAGTTGTTCCTGCAACCTCGGCTTCTGTGTTTATACTGTACTAAGGTGGGACTGCCATAAGTATGGGACAATTTATAAACTATACTTCATGAAGTGTTTTCGTTTAAAGATGTGAACATTTGTATTAGAATAGAGTGTTGGATTCTATCTTTCCCACATTCACACATTAACAGTGGAAAGGTAAAGAGGGTTAGGATATTTTTTCGGTTATCACTCGATAGTCCGAAGGTTCGTTAGTCTGAAGCTTCCCCTCACCCTAACTCCAACCCTAACCCTAACCTTTAGACTAATGAATCTTCAGACTATCGCACCAAATGTTCGGATTAACAAACCTTATTTCATTGTCGGTTCGGACTATCGAGCGGTAACCACGGTAACCGCCCTGGGTATAGGAAATTTGTGTGTTCGGACTATCGAACCCTCGGACTAATGAACCTTCGGACTATCGAACCTTCGGACTATCGAGTGCCCCCCATTTTTCCAGCCTCCCTTCAGATTAGACAATGTCCTTTTTCTGTTCCTGTGGATTTTGAAGATCTCATGACATCATTTAATAATAGTAATAATCCTTGCATTTGAAAGTAACACTTTTCACGTCTTTGAGATGTCTCAAACCCTTTCACAAAATATACTGTAAAGTGAATTGACTGCATACAGTATATTGTGGACGAAATGCGACAGACACAGTAGTGTCCCACAAACAATCGTGGATTGAAGTGACTAATTTAAAAAATTTTATTATTATCCCCAGAAAAGCGATCTGCCAATCGACTAACAACTGGGGTCCTATTTACTGCTAGATAACCAGAGGCATGTGGAGTGAGGAAGCTTCCCCAACATTTTGCTCTGCTGGCTATCAAACCCGGGACTCTTGCTTGCTAAGGCGAAAGCTCTAACCACTGAGATGCACAACTCTACAATTTGAAAAGAAAAGCGAGTTGCTCCTGGTGTCCTGACCAACAATCCTTCCAATAAATTGTCACAATATTGCCCTATACAATTACCCTATTGACCATTAGCCTATACAAATTGACAGCAGCTTTTGCAGGCAATACACTTAACAAAAGCTATTTGTGAAGCATTTTGAGAATTGTAGTGTTATAGATGCTATATAAAATAACGATAATTAATAATCCTTGCATTTGATATAGCGTCTTCTAGACGACTCAAAGTGCTTCCCAGAATATACTGTAAAGTGAGTTGACTGTATATTTGTGGACAAAACGCAGCAGCCAATTGCACACAGCAGTGTCACACGAACGGTCGTGGATTGAAATTACCCATTTTATGATTTTTTTTCTTAAGGAATATTATCAGGTGTGTGGAGCAAGGAAACATGCCCAGGGTTTTGTCCTACCAGGAATTGAACCCAGGTCTCTCACTTGCGAGGCAAGTGTTCCAACCACTGAGCTACAGGACTCCTCAATGTTACAGATACAATATTCTGTAGATATTGTATTTATAACACTGCGATATCTTAAAGTACTTCATAGATATTTATGTGGATTATTATTATAGGTTTTGGTTTCTTGAAATTAAACGTGTAATTAAGATTGAATCCAATATTTCCTTCCTTTAAAACAACGAAAGCCTGAATTTATATAGCACCCTGCACATAATGTAACCTCTTTTCCATTTGTAGCCCCTTAAAGAGCAGTAAAGGGAAGATTATTGCAGTTTCTGGGTGAACCCCAAAATACAGCATATTTGCATTGAAAATGCTATGTAGCTTAGTTGAATGGGACAAAAAGCGCAGCCATGACTGTATTAAAAATAACTTTTATTTGAATTATTTTTATTTTGTGGGTACATTTTATTTGATTTTGTATGAAAACAAAGCATTAAAATACGTATGAAAATGTTATCGAAATTGGGCTGAGCAGTGTTCCTCAAACTTAAACTGTAATATTCAAATGAGCTGCTTTGGCTAACATCAAATACTTAAATTGCCTTATGATTTATTAGAGATTCAAATTTTACTTTGTGCCCATTAGACAACAGTCGAATTATTCCATCCCTTAACCTCACTTCAAAGGGTGTTTGTCACAGTCAGCTGCATTGTGGACAGTGCCATGTTATCAGAGTAGTTTACAATCAATACAGTATAATTTACATTTATATAGCGCGTTTCGCATTGGGAGGATGTCTCAAATCATCTTCCATAACCATCAAACAGATCAATTCTGAAGTTGTGAATGTGCACAGTCCTTTCAGTAACTACTGTATCCTATATCGGCTCTACCTAGTGTGAATGTTTCCACATTGATGCATTATCAGACATGATAGTCAGCCTTTCCCTACTCCCCCCTATATTCTCACAACAGTGAGAAATGAGAGGATGTCTGTTCCTGACGCTGTCCATCAGCAATTCTCGCTTTGTCAGAATGGCCTTAGTTCAGAGCGAGTCGAAAAAGCATAGTAACATTGGCGGCTGGTGACCTTTTTGACAAGTGTGGAAATCTGGGTTTACCTAACTAAGTTATCTTGTTACCGTGGTGACAGGCTGTTTGCACATGGGCAATGTCTTGGCATCTCTTTCGCTGGACTTGTTCCTGCCCTGGTACTGCCATGTTCCCTAAATTCTGTCTGAGCCAGGGCCTCGTTTGCCTCAACAACAACTTTGATTTATATAGCGCCCTCCACGCCGGACAGCGTCTCAGAGCGCTCAACTGACAGGCAACCATTGCTTTGGGTTATGAACCTACATTCTTACCTGAAGTCGACTTTTTCATATCAATCATTTGCAACCGTTCATAAGTATAATAATAATCATAATAATAATCCTTGCATTTGATTTGGTGCTTTTCACATCTTCTAGACGTCTCAATGCACTTCACTTAATATAATGTAAAATGAATTGACTGCATATATATGGGGGAAACGGGGCAGCCAATTGCACACGGCAGTGTCCCACAAACAGTCGTGGATTGAAATCACCAGTTTTATTGAGGGATTATTATTAGGCATGTGGAGTAAGGAAACTTGCCCAAGGTTTCACCCTATCTGGAATTGAACCCAGGTCTCTTGCTTGTAAGGCTATACATTTGATTGTGGTGCATTCACTTTGTCATCTCCGAGGCTGACATTGAGTAAACTAAGGTCAGGATTGTCACTTGACAGATTATAGATCAATGCAAACCTTTCACCCTATTAAAACAGCCTCACCAAATACTTTATGTAAGTTAGTATACAGGGGCAAGGACGGGATTGAGTGTCTTTGAACATGGAACAAATAGTTGCCAGGAATAAATTCTTTATTTTACTCTGACAACCTACCTCACATAGACACTTTTAAGAAAACCTGAGAAATTTAAACTAGTAAATCTAACAGGGTACTGTTAACCATTATATCTTGGCTATTTGCCTGTATTTACTGCAGTATGCTGAATTCAATTTATTGTTGCCTCCCACAGCACTGGTAGTTTTTCTTTTGAAGTTCTGGTTTGCCCACAAATACACAGTCGAAGCACTTTGAGACGTACTCCCGATGTGAAAGGCAGTAAACCAAATGCAAGGATTATTATTATTTGTTACTTCTGTAAGATCGAAATTCCCCTTTCGCTTTTTGTTTCTTCCTGGCCTCCTTGCATTTCTAATGCTAACTTTGCATAAAATTAATAGTAGTTTCTAGCCCACTCCGAATGGAAATTGTAATAAAATCTGCTACAAATTCACCCACTTAACTCATTGTAGTTAGGAATTCATCAATGATAATAATAATGGAAGGTCAGAATTCTCTGTGGCAGTCTGCGAGATCGCGTTTTTCAGCCAGGTGGATGTATGTGAAGCGCTCTGAGATGCCATCTAGTGGCTATACAAGTGTAATTTTGTTGTTGTTGTTGTAGAGAGCACTATATAAATCCAAATTGTTGTTGTTGTGGCACAGTACTCCAGAGTACTGCTGATGATAGTACGACCAGCCTGGCTGGTAGCCATGAATTGGAGGGGCAGAAATTCTTTCCACTCGGCTTCTCAGATTCTTCCCACTCACGTTGGGACGTCCTCTCGACGTGAAAGGCGCTCTATAAATGTAATTTTGTTGTTGTTGTGGTTGTTGGTAACCTTGCAAGCCAAAGCCCTAATGGGTAGGGTGGTTCTAGCTGAACAAGCAACTAGAAATTGCCTAACTTGCAATTGCCAACTGGACAGTGTCAATAGCAAGTTAAGTCAGGTTTTAGTTGGTTAAACTTCAGCAGTACCTCTATACACACTCTGGGGTCCCAAAGTCTTTGCTTTTGCCAGTGAAATACTCTTCTCTGGGGAGACACTGCCCATTCCATTCCAAATGGATGGAATTTTCATGTGTATGTGGCATTTTTTTGTCGAACTTTCAGTCTGATTTGGGTACTCTTAAGCATGGTAATGGTTTTCTGCACATATCATGTACCCGGCTCACCAAAGAGAAATTTACATTTGATGCAGGTCAGTCAATCAGAGTTCCTTTAAATGATGTTTTGAAACTCATACCCGGCTTGTTGGACGACAGTTATTAGGGTCTCGCTTTCTTGATACCAAATTTAAGTTTTGAAGCGCTCTGAGATGCCGTCCGGCGTGGCGGGCGCTATATAAATCGAAGTTGTTATTGTTGTTGTTAAGTATGTTGTTTGCAGTAGGTAGATGTAATTCATATGTAGGGTTAAAATCCCATTTATAGAATTTCTGACTTGTGCTTACCATGTTAAACACAGCCAGTAAAACAGAGTCCAAGTAATCCTGGTGATTAATTGCTTAATGAAAAGTTCCTGTTTGATATTGCAATTGGTTTACCGAACCCCAGATTTTGTACACTTGCATTTTAGGCCTTGTGATATCAAAAACATGTTCGACATTTCATAGTGAGAACTACGGGGTTGAAGTTCCGTTAAGGCCTAAACTTACTCTATTTATATAGCATTTCAGAGACGAGAACAGCGTTTCTTAAATACGGCCACCGTCAAATGGGATCATTAAATCCCTCCTTCTCTGTCTCTCTATACAGCTAGCTTGACAAGAGGGGTGGTAATGCAGATTACGAAACGTACTGTGGCCACCAGCAAGTGGCCACCAATAATGTGTTTGAGAACCACTGATCTAGAATTTGGAAAACTCTTACAAAGCCTGAATCTTGAAGCCAGTTTTGTTTACATTTTATAAGAACTACAGAACACCAGCTTCAAAGTAATCAGGTTGAATTCAACAATTTGAATTCAATTTGCACGGTAATGTGAAATTTATCCCCCTAGACCAGTATTTAAATGATAATGAGCATAGCTCTCACTGAAATCTATCATAACAGCAATAACCTGTTTATCAGCCACCTTCTCCTATCCTTTGAACATCTGCTTACTGCTTTGGCATTTTTCCAGTTCAGAGAAATTTATTGCTTCATGTACCCCAGGCAAATAAGTTTTTCTTTGGCAAATGAAAAGATTATTTTTATTTGGAGTACTGGTAGTCTATCCCAACACCCAGAATATTAATAAATGTGCCATCTGTTAGCATACACAACACATCTGCACAAAATATTTCATCCAGTAAAAATTTTAACCATGAACACAGCATAACTAATAACACTAAAAGCCCCCAAATGGCTGTGCAAGGCATACATTTAAAAAAAACTGATAGCGTGCAAACTAGAAGCTAAAATAGTGAACGGTTCCTCTTACTTGCAATTAGCAATACATGCTGCACAGAATGATATCTTGTATCGCAGAATTAGCAAGTCTCAATGCACTGGAGGAATGCGCGGTTTTGTTTTTTCCCCCTGTGTTTGTACGTTTCAGCACTGACACAGTATCCATAGGCATTAAGTGATCGGATTACAGTCGATTCAGCACAATCTGTAATGTTCTATTGGGAATTTTATTGAGCGACTAATTCCATTAACGCTAGGTCTAAACTGAAATCTTAGCAAATATTCATTGCTTTAATTGCAGATATTGCATCTTAGAACCTTCCGCGTTAAACCATTTTTTTCTCAGTAAACAGACTGCAACCAAAGCAAATGTGTGGGGATAATTTTGCTGCTCAGGCATAATGTGATTTACTGGTAAATATTGAAAGTTTCTGTGGAGTTGAATAATCATTAGATAGCATTGGTTAAATAATTGATCAGGTTGTTCTTTTCCCTACCCTTGAAAATCATTACATCCTTTTGCATTTCTTTAAAAAGTAATATAGTAATAATAATAATAATCCTTGCATTATCACATCTACGAAATGCCTCAAAGCGCTTCACAGAATATACTGTAAAATGAATTGACTGTATATTTTTCAGATGAGTGATGCAGTGCAAAATAAGTGTTCACCTTCAAGCGCTATATCAAATGCAAGCATTATTGTTAACATTATTATTATTATTTTCCACATTTACCACACTTTGCGCTAAATCGCGAAATCGCAGAAATCATGAAGCGCTTTGGGACATCGATAAGATGTGAAAAGCGCTATATCAAATGCAAGGATTATTATTATTACAAATCCTTCAAGTACTTTAAGACTCCCTACCAACACGAACATGTGCTATGTCAAGTGCAAGAAATTTTATTATAAATGGCTGTCTAAATTCAACAGAAGAAAGTTCATTGAAGTGTAAGACATTCTGCCAAATGTGCTTAACAGAAATCACAATTAAGAAATACTGTTTTGCTCAACTTACCCCTGGCACAGATATGCCAGGAATGTTGCATTTTGAAGGAACTTGCTGGCGATGCATGAGACAGGCTGGGGGTTAGCAGGTAATGCTAGCCTTCCACTAAAATGAGCCAAATTATATGGAACACAATTCTAGAGCATCGGGAAACATTTGGGAAAATTCAGCTTCATCTGAAGAGCCAAGCTTTAAATACAAATCTGTAAAGGGTGGACATATGCGATTACCATATACACAGAGCCTAGGCTTCACTCCCCTCGTCTTACATGATGATTTGACCACAATGGTGAACTTCTCTTGTGGAGAATTTCTGGCACAAGCTTACATTCACAAAGCCAGGGCAGAGTTAGATTTGACAATTACCTTACTCAGGTAATTTTTTCCGTGAAATACTTCCAAGTGTTTTGTTCAGGAGTTGGGCATTCTCTCTGCTGGAATTGAATCATGTCTGTACGTTCTCTTCGCCGATATAAATTGTGATCATAATTTTTAGTGCAACACGGGAGTGACCATGTTACAACATGGTGTTTTGGGTCCTTGAAATTACACACCGTGTCACAGTAAGTTCACACAATAAGTGTGAACCAGGTGCTGCTTACCTGTTGTTGGGTTATCAACAGTGTCACCTCTGGTGAAGCCTGGCTAGGTTTCTGTACCCATGCATAGCTTGCGAGATAGGTTGTGGTTGATCGGCCAGCTCCCCTCTCCCTGTATGCATTTGGCTTGTCTGCAATGGAAGCCAGAGTGCATCACATACCTAGTGTAAGCAGGTTGACTGGAGATCCATGTCATGGGTGAGAGCTCCTCACAAGGCAGATGATGACGGGTCACCCTGTATTTCTAGTGAACTCCAGCATATGCATTCACACCCCATGATCTACACACTACTAAATTGCTGATCTCAGTCGGGTCACTGTGTCTAAGTACTGCATGGTTGCTCTTTGCTTTCTGGCACAGAGGAGAAACTGGAAAGAGATTTCCACCAAGGCTGTTCTTGTATCACTTAATGTTGCTTGTCTCATTGATTAATGCCTGATGCTAATTTCCTGCCCATGCTCTCGGACAAGGGAGAGCAAACACAGTGGGAGATGGATTGAAATGAGAGAGTATTACCATTGCCTACAAAATATTTTTGTCCAATGGTGAACCTGTTAAAGCCCATGATAAGTGGCCCACAGTTTGTTTCATTGCATCAATCCTTTAACATATTGCAGTCTATAAAGGAAAGAAATGTGTCAGGCCTTCAAGAAAGTTCCATGGTAAATGCAGGAAGCGGTAACTTAATGATAGTAATATGCTCAAAGCTGTGCATTTATCTCACTTTTCACATGCTCTCTATTGGAAACAGGTTCATCTCATGTCAGGGGAAACATTAGTACATTAAAGCCCTCAATAAATACCTGTCACCTACAGTAAAGATCACTGTTGTACATCCGCAGTGGACTGTTCTGGGTCCTCTGCTCTTCACAATGATCGTTAATGACTTGGAGGTGAGCATTTGTAATAGTACAACATTTGCTGAGGATGCTAAGCTACTTGGCCAAGTGAATAATATAAGGAAGATAAAATAACACAGGATATCTGAATCAATTAAGCAGATGGATCAAAGAGCAGTAGATGGATTTTAATATAGATAAAAACAAACAAGATGTGTTTAATGAAGGGATGTCCGGAAGTAGAGAAAGAAAATGATTGAGTGTGATCATTGATTATTCATTGAAGGTTTCCAGGCAATGTGAAGCTGCTGTCAACCAAAAATCAAATAGGGTGGAACTCAAGGACACTTGACTAAAAGTCAACATGTTATTCAAACCCATATGGATCAGTGTTGAGGCCACATTGAAGTAGTATGTGCATTTTAGGCACCCTATCTTCAAAAGGATTGTATTGAGTTCAAAGATGAATCCCAGGATAATGATGTTCTGACACGTTGTCAGTTGATCTGATTCACCGTTGTGTTTATTAACTATTACAATATTATATGTTTGGAAACCTCTCATCTGCAATTGCTGATTTTGCGAAGCCAGCACTGAATGCTGCTTTACCGCTGTACTCCAGTTAGGACACATACTGAGTTTGGTATTGTGTGATGTGCAAAATGTATTGTAACAAGTAGATCCAGGATAATTTACGGACAACTATTTGGAAATCCGCTCATATGCTTGTGTTTATTGTATTTGGATTTTTGTGAAGCCAGCGACTTAATGCTTTCCCAGGAAAGAGGCACTTGGTATTCCCTAGTCACTAAACACAGATCCCACCCCAGTGCAATCCAACAAATAGTGATTCTGCCAACCCGAGACCCAGAGCTTCAGGAGCAACTTCTTTAACTCCTTCACATCTCTAGTTCTTTATGAGACCAACTAAAGCCAAAAGGTTGAAGTCCAGCATGAAATTGCCATTTCTCAATTCCATTTATCCTTTGATCATTTGCTCTTCTCCCACATTTGTGATGAGTTACTGAAAGCACAGTAAATTGATCATAAAGCAGTAGGATTGCACTCATACAAAAGGGGAAAACTGACACAAATCTGATGATTAAAGCCAGCACACGCACAACAGGCCAAATTGCCTCCTTCTGTGCTGTCAATTTGTATGGTTTTCATTGGAGTGTACTAATCACACTACAATTCTAAATTAAATAATCTATCAGGAGATAGCTGATTTCTTTCAGATATCACTGATCAGTGCAACCTTTCAGCATTTTTATGAGGAACAATAAACACCTGTAGCTTTAGTAGGAACATATTTGGGACTTGTCATATAAAACATTCTTATAGATCAAAACTTAACAAACTGAGCAAAACTGATGTAACAGGAAGGGAAATATAATGTCTCCTGATGGTAACTGGTTGAAGCTCACACAGGAACTCCAAGAAGTAGACCATGGTGGAGCAGGTTTCCTGTGAGGGATGAAGTTACTATGAGGAGTTCCTGAGTAACTGATATTGGAGTTTAAAGCCAGGTGTCAAATGCTGAGTCTCCTCCCGAGTCTGGCCAATATTACACAAACTAGCCCAAACCAACCCTCATCTGGTCATTGTTTCCACCATCTGTTTACAGGAATTTGGTTCAGCTGACTAATTTGCTGTTTGCAAGCAGGTTCAACTCTCTCGCCAAGAAGACAGGAAAGCTACAATTTTCTGATTTTAGGTTAACCAAATGTATAATGCTTGATGTCTATCGCACTAACTTTGAAAAAAAAAGAATAATAATCCTTGCATTTGATATAGTGCCTTACCATGTCTTTAAGATGTTTCAAAGCGTTTCATAGAATATAATGTAAAATGAATTTACTGTACATTTTGTGGGACAAATGTGGCAGCCAATTATGACAGCAGTTGCTACAAACAGTTGTGGATAGAGTAACCAAATTATTATTAATAAAAAAAATTAAGGAATTATTACCCCCGTAAAACAATCCGCCAATTAACTAACAACTGGGTATCTACTTACTCCTGGGTAAACAGAGATGAGTAATTTTAAGAAAACTTGCCTAAAACTAACTCTAAACCTGTCCGGGAATTGAACCCAGCTCCTCTCACTTGCCATGCATGTGCTCTAAATAAGACTCCTGGATGTAATGAAAGCTTGGATCAAGGTTTCAGCAGCCTGATGGGAGAGATATTGCAGAGGTGGGCAATGTTGAGGAGGTGAGGGATGGCAGAACAGGTAACGGCATGGATGTGGGGTTTAAAGGACAGTTAAGGGTTGAACAAGACTCCAAGGTTCTGTACTGGCTCAGTGAGATGGAGAGCACACACACAAATAGTGATGCTGTCAGCACCTGAGGTGAGGAGGTCGGCAACTTCAACAATGCATCATACCCCCAGGACTGCATTGGAGTGTCAATCTAGACTATATCAATTCCAAGTCCTAACGTCGAACTCGAATCCATAACCTTTTGATTCAGAAATGAGAGTGCTACCAGCTGAGCCAGGCTAACGTACACAGAGTAGAGAGTTCAGACAGGTGGTTGAGTCACTGGTTTTCCTCCCAGCTGGAGTCAGTCAGATACTTGTCTTCTACTTCCCCGTTCATATGATTTTTGCCCCTGGCTAGATGTTTTCTAATTTGGCTTCTTAAAGTTTCGCTGTTTTAAACAGAAGTGGCAGGCTTTTGAATTATGGTGTCCATGTCTATTTCTTTCAAATCCCTGCTGCTGTGAAATACTGCTTTAGTCGCTGGGCTGCTTTTTGCAAGCCACTGTTTCAGTTTGGTTACCGCTAACCAGTTCCGATGGTTCATTATTCCATTCATTGTCTGGCTGAGATTTCACTGTGACAAATACAATCAGATAAACGTTTTGGAACAAAAAAAGCACAAAGGCACAAAGTAACCTATCAGTTTAGCTGTCCAATGTTATTCCTGGGTCTCGTGTGCAGTATTATTTCTGGGTCTCATGCCCAAAATTATTACTGGCTTTCATGCCCAGTGTTAATCTTGATTTTTGTGCCCACTGTTATTCCTGGCTCTCATGTCCAGTGTTATTCCAGACTCTGGAGACTGGTGCAGTTCCAGATTTTGCTAAAGATTGTCCTGCATTGGGACCTAGGTTGATTGATACATAACCTTGTCACCAAAGTGTGCCATAGTTTTGATATAACGTTGATGGCATATTGGAAAATATTTGTCTTGATATAGTTAGAAGCCTGAAAATTATAATCTAGAAGGAGGTCAATGAACTCATCCATATTATTCTGGTGCTGGCACTATCTATACTTAATCCCAATTTAGTATTTATTTCCCTTACCATTGGAATATTTTATTAAACTAGCTTTAACATTCACTTGGGACAAACCCATTCCATAGGCTCTAATAATCACTTGTATCAATCATGTTCATCAGCCTCTTCCAGCGATAATTCTAAATTGATGCTCCCTTGTTACCATTACAAATTCTATGAGCATCTGACTGAATGAAAAATCCCAAACCAAGTCATTTTCATTTTACGCAATGGAGTTTTTTTTTCCATTTATCATCACTTTCTGCTTTATATTGAGAAACCAGTTTTCATTCCAGTTCACTCGTCTGCCATTTAAAATGATTTAAGACTGAGGTTGGCCACAAGAGGCCTCAGTCGTTCAACCAGTATTTCAAGACTGAATAAGAATAGGATTTAAAACCAATAGTGGACAAGTCTTTGAAACTGTCACCCCAGTGTGAATTGCCGATTAACTTTGAAAACTTAGGGAAAAAAATGTCAGGGTGTACAACCAGCAGCATAGGATGTGGCATTAACCCTGTGTAAAGCATTAGCTAGACTCCCAGCTGGAACATTCATTGCACCATATTTTGGCTCTGGTCTACGAAAAGGCAATTGATATATTAACAGGGGTATATAGAAAAAGGAACATTTCAGTGGACTAATTTTTTTAAGGATTGAAAAAGTTTAGCTAATCTTCATTGATTAATGCAATGTTGAAAATTACAGTTCGTTTGGATACTCTTAAGCGTGGTGATGGGTTTCCACATGTGTCAGATATCTAGTTTACCCTCCACCCCAAAACGAGTACTGTATATATAAATGACAACGGAGGAACAACCATTGAGTGAACCAGGAGTGAATCAAAGATATGGATTAGAAAGGATAAATTTAATGAGTGGAGCATGCTTTTCCCTTCCTTATTGTTTCCAGAGTATGATCATGTTTTCAGTTACATAATATTCAACACCGTTTTCTCTGCACATGTATTTTCTTGTATACACTGATGTGAAAGCTTATCTTCAGACTATTTAGAAAATTTAGACTATTTACAAAGTGAATTTGCTTTGATGTTTTGCTGAACAATAGAGGAGATATCTGTTAAACATTTCTTCAACAAAACATATCGCAAACATTTGAAAGGCTGCTGCCGAAACCAGTAAGCTGCCACTTTGAAATTTGTGAATAGTAACTGGTACTAACTATGGTAATTCTGCCATATGTCCCTCATTTGAAGAATAAGCACATTTGCATTAAAATGCATAAATTGCTGTAAATTCAGAACATCAAACACAAACATCTGTGATTGCCATATTGAATAGGTGACTTCTTCTCAATCATCTTGCAGTGTAATCCAAAATGATATGTCTCTTGACATTTTCCTCTACGTTCTGACAAAACTGCAGACCTGTCATACTGTACTCGTACTCTGATGTCAGTCTAATTCTCAGTTGTCAAGAGTAATGGGAGCAGCCACTCTTTATTTTCTCTCCTCGTATATGTTTTTGGTTTGGGCCAAGTTATTTGTGAACAGCACTTGTATAACCTTGCAACAGAAAGGAAATTGATTCTCTGAACCCTTGGCTATCCGTCAAGACATATCTTTTGCAATAAAATTGATGATAAGCCTCAAGGGCCATGACCTTTTATGATCTCACTTCTGAGCATTGGTAAGAGTGATACTAAATTGGAGCTGGTGAATTGATAGCGTTTAAATGTTGCTTGAATGGCTAGATGTGCGCTGGGTGTAAGCCTGTGTTTGCATCCTGGTGTACAAGTGCTCCAGAAAGAAATAGATGTTTAGGGTTTTAATAAATTGAGGGAATTGAGGTTAGCTAGGTCAATGGAAAAGCAGGCACCAGCACAGGCTCCTGCAGTGGACAGTCTCTTCCTGTGCTATAATGTCTATAATTCTAAAGGAGTGCATTGCAAGATTCATTTGTAGAAATGAAGCTACTTTCACTAGATTGATTTATACGTAGTGAGCATATTTGTATCCATCGACTCTCCTAAAAGCATAGTGCCGCAGTAATTCTTTAGAAATGTAAATATTTGGTTTGTAAATGAAAACAAGCCACTGGAACATTTAACCTTTACTTAGAATAACTCCCTTGTCAAATGGGAAAATTGGTATCAGGGCATTGTCAGTTTAAGAGCTTTGTACCACATGGTCCTATCTTTACCCATAGTATATCAGTATTTTATTATTATTTGCTACAACTTGCATTTATATGGCACCCTTCACACAGGGTGGCGTCCCCGAGCACTTGACAGTGGCGGAGAACAATGCTCCTCCGTTAGTGAGTATTTCAATCCTCGGCTCTTTCCCCAGCACAGCAATGAAATGTCGGCCTTAACTATGACATGGGGTTTGAACTCGCAACCTGCTGACTCCAAGATGAGAGTGTTACCAATATAGCCAGGTCGAAAGTTAATCAATCTGGCGGTATAACATTCTTTCCTGTATTCCTCTCATTTGACATTTTGACAGTTTTCCACACCTAAGATACTTTTTCCATGTCAGACTGTTTGAATGGTGCAATGCCTGAGAATTCCCATCTTGTTTTGTTTTGTTTGACCCCCTAACAGTCACCCTTACATCCAGAGTCTTCATCGCTTAGTTTTGCTGCATCTCGCAACATTGTTTGCCTATATAGGGAAGTGCTAGGACATGAAACGGTTCATAGGTAAGGGTGAAGACCTTCAACTTGATTGTTAGGAGGCAAATGAGCCTGACAAGGACTGGGGTGATGGGTTTTCAGAACGTGAGAATGGAGGCGGTGGAATTTTGCATTATTTAGAGTTGTGGATGGTGGAGCTAGGGGATGTACTGAGGAGTGAACTTGAAAAGTCCAGCATAAGTGTGAATAAGAGTTTCAGCAGCATTTGATTTGAGATAATGATGGAAACCTGGATGGAAGATTTTAAGAAATTAATTGTGAATGCAGGAGAGGAAGTGGATGTGCTGATAAGATGTTCACATTGTATCTCTGAAATACAGAGACATTCTGACTGCACAGGAGGCAGCAAGAACAATTTGTACCTTTCATGCCGGATAACATCTCAGAGAGTTGCCCAGCGAAGTGGATACTGAGCAAGGGAAGTGGGGGAAAGAGAGGTGACCATAGGCACCATTGAAGAGGTAGGTCTTCTGGTGGGATTTCAAGATAGATAAAGAGGGGCGAGGGGGAAAAATTGAGTCAGGGTGTTAGGTTTCGGGGTGTTCTTGCTAAGGACACAGCAGCTGATAATAGTATGGAGGGATAGGGCAACACTCGGCAGTTGATGAGTAATTGGTGCTCGGCAGTTACTGAAAATCACTCGACTGGTAACAGAGAGGTGTCAGATTTGTATAGAGATTGAGGAAAGCCCATCAAGGAAACAAAAACATGTAGAATGCCAATGCTACAGTGACGAGGCTCTGAATGAAAAATATGACCAAGAAGAGAAAGTTGCGTCAACTGTAAGAAGAGAGAGCACCACAGTGAGGTCTTGTGACATCTGTGCCCAGCCTAGTTATTTGAGCTTTTTGGGTCAGTTGAGTGTCTGACAGATGTGCAAACAACACCACTGTATTTACGAGTATCCAAACCAAAGTGATAGATCCATGAATGCCTCCTACACATGGAAATTTTGGTACTTAGAATGGAATGTGCACTCTCTCCCCAGAGGGACACATCCTGTTTACCTAATTGCAGAGATTATTTGGGTGTTTGGCAAGAGCCAAACCTTGGACCTAGTTAGTGACCACTGATTAAAACTACCGTAAGTGTTCTGGTTCAAACCACTTCTTCTTCTTGCTCTGAAGATATCTGCTTCCCACACACCTGTAAAGCTGTATATTGCAGTGCAAAAAAAAAAAGTGCAAGTTATTTACTGTGCTTCACCTTCGAAATGAATGCTGACAGCTGGACGAAAAGTAAGCAATAGATTCAAACATTTAGAAAGATAAGTTGCATAGCTAGAATGCTGCGAAAACAAAATAAAGATGAAAAATGAACAGAGTGGGAGAAGATAGGACAAGCACGTGACAATCAAACAAGCATTGATTTTTGCTAAAGTTAAAATTTAGTTTTTGTATTTTCTTTGCGGGTTTAATACTTCAAAGTTACTGTAATTGTGTGGTTTTCAGGGTCACAATGTTGTGTTGGCCGGGAAAGATGAAGTCATTCATCGTCCTGCTGATACTATGAGGGTTACAGAAATACTGTAGATACGAGGTTCACTCCTACAAGGCGCAGTTTACAAACGACCTCACTCACTATTTGAAGGAAGCGTAAATTCAAATAAAAAAAAACACAGAGGTTATGAACTAAAGACTTCCACACACATTGAATCTACACAGATTCAAATCACATCCTATATTGCATTCTGATGTATTTGGGGTTTTCGGTCATGCTAGAAACCACAGGAAAGGAAACTGTGATAAAATATAAACATCACCTGTAGATTTGCATAAACCTTCAAATGGTGCGGTGAGCATGAAAGGTAACGTATGATGTGGAGAGATTTTAAAAGAATGAAAAATTGCTTTGTACTACGCTTTGAAGTGGAACACTAAGTCAAATGGTAGCATTCACATCTCTGTAAGAAGATTGCAAAGTCAACTTTGAATTCATATAATCTAGGTTGACAGTCCAGTGCTGCGGGTGGGATGGTTTCTTGGAGATAATAATAGTAGTGTAATAATAATCCTTTCATTTGATATAGCGCTTTTCACGTCTTTTAGACGTCTCGAAACGCTTCACAGAATATACTTTAGGTGAATTGACTGTGTAGTTGTCAAAAGGGCAAAACATGGCAGCCAATTGCGTACAGCAGTGTCCCACAAACATTCGTGGATTGAAAATTAGCAATTTATTATAGGTTTTTTTTGAGGGATTATCATTTGGCATGTGGAGTGAGGAAACTTGCCCAACGTTTCGCCCTGACTGGATTTGAAACACAGGTCTCACACTTGTAAGGCGAGTACTCTAACCACTGAGCTTCAGGATTCGGAGATGCCAACCTTCAGGTGAGGTGTTGTACTCAGGTCCTGTCTACCTGTTCAGGTGAACTTTAAAGATCCTGACTCACCATTCCAAAAGTTAAGAGACTGATTCCTGCTGTCCTGGACAACAGTCCCCCAGACTGTTTGTGTAATAATGCTATGCGCATAATATATCCTGTGAAGAGATTTGTGGCATCCTCCTGAAGAGAAAGGAATTGCATCAAATCTGAGTATTATTATTCATTAATAATAATTTTAATAACTTCAACAAAAGTAGAATTTGTTGCTGTGGGATGATCAAATTGGCAAGTTCATTGAGTTACAAAAAAAATGTAAACGATATTCTAATTTAATGTACCGCAAATTTCACTGCAGCCATTTGTGCAATGGTGACTTACGTTTTCAAGGAAGCGCAAACACCATTGCATCCTCTTGTGCCATGACCTTTGTTGCGGAGATGGGACATTGTGCTGCAGAGACAGTAACTATCCTGATTCTGAGAACTGATCGAGTAAGTGGAGCGCAGGGAAATTCAGCCACTATTCATTTCCTGGTTCCTCGCAGAAGCAGGCTCATTTCCACAGACAAACTCATATTGGAAAGAACAGTACAAAAGGATGTTTACACTTATATTTCACTTGATTTGGGTGAACCGAAGCACACGTTGAGAGGCGAATAATGCTTCCAGCCTGTCACATAGGTGCTTTTCAGATCACCTGTCTGTTTCTCTTCACTAACCATTTCCCGACCGGTCCGGGTTTTCAAATTAATTTCCGCTTCATTCTTCAATGGAAAGGAGGGAAAAAAAATCTTGTGTTAGGCTTATTTTGTACAATGATCCAGAACAGAAATAGAATGAAAAATATTGGAAAACGTTGACATTAAAGCACACATGGAAGTTATCAAATGTCAAGTCCAATCTTTGGTGATGGAAGATGTGAATTTTGTTATTACTTTGATGTGATGTGAAAATTCTTTCTCTGTCCTGTGAGTTTAATACACTCTTGGGCAGACTGCTAACAAAAGCTACTGTCACTTTAAGGCTTGTTTTAAAGTGCATACAGGTTTTAAGCCTGGATGTGTTCCCAGTTTTCTGTGATAAGTAGTCACTATATAAGCAAAACAGTGTATTCAGGAAGAAAACACATGAGAATTTTTAATTCCAACCCACAGTCACGTTACCACAATAAATATTAAACACGATGAACGGCGATCATGGGACCAGCAATCCAAATCTTTCACAAATAAAATGCAGAGCCAGAATAAACTATACAGCCTGTGTTTGCTAGGAATGTATGAAAAAAAAATCCCTGACCTGCTGCCTAGGGCTAGCTTAATATGAAGTACATTTGGCTGTTATTTTACCAAGTAGCTGGTGAACGAAAGGAAAGGAGGTTTTGGCCACTTTCCAGGCTTTCTTCCCCCACTCTCTGGAACTGAAGCGCCCCCTGTATCCCACTTTCAAAACCCATCTCAGGACTTGCCTCTGACCGCGCTTCTGGTCATCTTTCCCACCCACCCCCCACCCCCACCCCCACTCCTCCCACCCCATTCTTCATCATCCGCCATCTGGCATAGCTGCCCAGCCAGCTGTGAAAAGTGCGTTGAGACATCCTCCTGATGTGAAAGATGGAATACATTTGATAAAGTGCTTTTCACATTGGGAGGATGTCTGAAAGCGCTTCACAGGGTATGCTATAAAGTGTACTGCCGATTGTTGGCCAGGAGACCGGGAAAAACTTCCTTTTTCTTTTTAAATACAGTACTACCATGGGATCTTTAACATCCACCTGAATGGGCAGATTAACTGTTTAACATCTCATCTACAGGACAGCACCTTCAACAGGGGCATATGGGGAAAGGGCAGGTAAATGAAACTCTTAAAAGAACCAGCACAGACAATGAATGGCTGAATGGCTTCCGGTTGTAAATTTGTAGGGTTCTCACAAGGTAGTGCACCCTTGCCTTCCAGCAACAACAACAATAACTTGCATTTATATGGTGACCCTCAATCAGTGATGCATCCCAGAGGGCTTCAATGCTACTAGGGTGCCAGCCTAAACAATACATTCTAAGTCCTGGTGTGCTGCTTAAATCCACAACATTCGTGGTGCAGCATTAAAGGCCAAACAGATCAAATGTCACAGGTTCAAGCACCGAGTTACCTGGTCTCAGAAGGAGCCTCAGTCAGAGCAAATATTTGGCTGCAAACACCCTGGGTTAGCAACAGCAAAATCGGCCATTGTTTTCTATTCCTGATCACTACCTGAAGATTCCTCCGGGAAGGTTGTGGATGTTTGCTGAGGACAAAATCAAGCTCAGTCATAAAGAGTCACTGGCAACAGCCTGCCAACAATCACTGTCAGGCTCACGCGTGACTAATGGTTATTTGGGCAAGTTATTGACCAGCTCACTTAGAAGCTGATCCCAGCGGAAGGAAGAATGAGTCAAACACCTTCAGGAGAGGAATAGTGGGACAATTTGGCAAAAACGGAAAACCGTGAATGCTAGAAATTTGAAATAAAATGCTGGAAATGCACAGCGGGTGGGTCAAAAATAGTCTCAAAGAGCAAATACACTTGTACAATATATTCCCCATTGATAAATCTACCCCCACAAAGCTTGGTTTAGTCAGTCTTACCAAACGCTTGTTTTCTCCCTTACAGAACTCCTGTTATGAATCTAACACATACTGACTTCTGATTTGATGAACAGTTATTTGCAGTGCACAGAGAAATACCTTTCCGCTGACGTTTGGCAGCATTTCTTAGAGAACTACAATGCACTGGTTGTCAAACAGCAAAGCGGTTTGTAATGGGAGCTCAACTCCTTCTTCCCCTGTGATAGACATAACCAACAAATGTCAGCAAATAAATTGGTGTACCCCATTCTCATTTATTTAAATAAGTAATAAAAATGTGGCACTCAAACCACAACTCTTTGTGGGACTCAGCTATGTGCAATTGGCTACTGCATTTCATCCACACAATATGCAGTACTGTCAATTTAATTTATGGTATATATTGTGAAGAGCTTTGAAGCAACCCAACAATGTGTTAAGGCTACGTCAAATGCAAGGATTATTATTTGTATTTTTCAGAGAGGAAACATCTCAAATTTTAAAGCCAATTATATTACAAAGGAAGATGGGAGACTAATACCCAGAAAATGTTTTATTTTCCCTATAATGTTTTTTTAAAAAGCCACATTTATAAGATATGTGTCACAATTCAAGCAGTTTCTTTTTGATAAATACGATTTGATAAATATTGTACACCAATTGACTTTGCAGGTTGAAAGAAGCAAATTTAAATACATTTATTTTTCACAACCAACCAGTAGAGCATATTAAGCAATATTACATCCTGGCTCATAGGCGATTCTTCAAGGTTACATTGCAGGATGTTGCTTAGTCATGGCTGATGTGTGTGTCTACTCACTTGGAGATGTTTAAAACTGGATGGTGTTGGTGGTGCCTATCAGTGGAGTTCTCTAGTGTTGACAAGTCAGCAGCTCTTCATATCAACACAAGAGCAGACACTGGGGAGTCCATGTTCTCTTACTGCTTCAGACTGGCTAGAAGAGAGTCTCACAGTCCAAATTCCATTCTTGTCAGGGTGACTGCTTTTCTTATCCAAGACAATTTGTTCCAAAGCCCTGTGACTAACAAATATGTCAATGTGTAATCACTATCTGATTTAATAATTTGGTCGTTCAATCCATTACTGTTTGTGGGACACTGCTGTGCACAATTGGCTGCCGCGGTTTGCCCACAAAATATACAGTCAATTCACTTTACAGTATATTCAGTAGAGCGCTTTGAGACGTCTCAAAGATGTGATACGGCACTACATGAAATGCAAGTATTATTATTTTTATTGCTGGAAGGATTCAACAACTCTTTACCCTTGGCAGAACAAAGAGCCCTTGGAAATTTAAAAGAAGGGGAGTTTGTTAAATGTTGGGCTAGCTGTATTGAAGGTAAGTTTGGGATATCAGTTGGCTGGCTGTGAAAAATGGTTCAACCCTTCCTGTAACCATTTTCTATACAATTTAACAAGAGACAAGCAACTTTTTGTTGTCAGCCCCACTGCCAGTTTTGTTAAACTGTGTCTTACAGGAAGAGGAATCAAGGAATCCCATCTTGATAATCACTTAATTTCTTTACTTTGATGTGGTAGCTTAGCTCAGAGGTAGACTCTCTGTTCAGAAGATTGTGAGTTCAAGCTCCACATTGGCACTTGGAATTATGTAGTCTAAACTGACACCCCAATACAGTGCTAGGGGTGTGTTACATTATCAGAAATGCCGTCTTTCAGATAAGATATTAAACCGAGGTCCCGTCTGCCTTCAGTGGATGTTAAAGATCCCAAATCACTGTCCAAAAAGAGAAGGGAGTTTCTCCCAGTGTCCTGGCCAATAATCCCCTAAATAAAATTGGCCAGTCACCAAATGGCTAATTGTGGGACTTTCCGGTGTGGAAACTGGCTACGTTTGGCCAGAAATAAATAGTCAATCCACTTTACAGTATATCATATGAAGCACGTTGCGATATCTCGATGATGTGATGAGAATCTTTTTGTAAATGGAAGGACTATTATCATCAATATTATTATTTTTACTTCAAATAAAAACAAACGCTGTGGATTAGCAGCAGAGTAACCTGCATCTGAAAGAGTAAACTAGGTTAATATTTTGGCCAGAAGCCTTCATCAAAACTCTTAGTTAATGTACTGATATTAAAATAATAAAATGAGTTGTTCACTTCATGGCTGCTAGTTGGACATTGCTGTGTGCAAATTGTCTGCCGTGTTCGCACACAAAATGCACTTTGCAGTCAATTTTGTGAAATGTTTTGAAACCTCACGATGTGAAATGTGCAATATCAAATGTAAAAATATTCTTACACTATTCGTAGTAGATTCCTTGTGTCTTGATCCAGCCATTTCGGTGTAGCGTTCACAGCGGCATAGGAACACATCCCCTGTAAGATGTCTCAGATGTCTTTGCACGTGCTCACTTTCCACTGATTTCATAAGGTCTGGCGAACCACATAGCCGACAGTCTCTTGCCAATTTTACAACAAAATAAATCTCTTCACGATAAACAAACTGGAAACAAACAAGCAAACTCCGATATTGAACTATTTAGAGGGACTTGTAAGGTTGAATTCAATAAAGGTCCCAACTGTTATATATCATTTTTATTATAGATTGAACCTCCACTCCCTCCCTCCCCCCACCACCCCCCAACCTGCCCCATACCTGGAAGCCTCCTGTTCAAGTAGTTTTTATATATGACTGGAATTGGGATGCCTGGAACAAGTACAAGCCTCCCCATAGAGTCCTGGAGATTCTATGGTG
Organism: Hydrolagus colliei; assembly: GCA_035084275.1. Classification (NCBI taxonomy): domain Eukaryota; kingdom Metazoa; phylum Chordata; class Chondrichthyes; order Chimaeriformes; family Chimaeridae; genus Hydrolagus; species Hydrolagus colliei. The sequence goes on along the minus strand of CM068744.1, from coordinate 8,690,579 downwards.
ATTGGCAACTCTCGATTCTAGACTAGCTGTATAAAGTTTCCATGGCAGACTTAAGCGCGTAAAATCGATGTACAGACTCGTAAAATTGTGGGGTTCTTTGCCCATGCATGGGTTCGGTCTGGGAAAAAGCTAACATCTGCCATGAAATAAAATCCTATTCTAAAGCACAACTGAAAATGGAAGTGCCCTTCCTGAAACGAAGAGTGCTTTTACATTGGTAAAATGAGTTGCCTCCAAAACTAAAAGCACGTCTTATAACAGTGTGGTGCTTTGAAAAGGGCAATGATGAATGAGCTAGCTTATTAAATGCAATACCACCTGTTTCTACTCAGAGGGAAATGATATATGTCAATGAACCATGTTATTAAAATGCTAAAAAGGATAAATAAAATTAAAACATCTTGGGGTAGTATCTTGCTTTGATTTCTTATTCAATAAAAGCAACATTCCAAACTATCTCTGAAAGTTTCCAAAGGTTTTGCATTGGTAATATTTCTCTCCCGGTGTGCAAGGGTGTTTTTTTATGGATGGATTATTTTAAAATAAGTGGTAATTTCCATAATGTGAGCTCAGGGACCATGGATAACCTCACTGTAAGCTGCTCTAGACATCGGTTTACCATTGCAGCCACAAAAGTAAAATGAAGTTACTGTACAGAAATGTGATAACAAGAAGCAGTTAAAAAGTACTTGTTTGTGTGTGACTTACATGGAAAATGATACAACAACATGGTCTGATTATATGATTTATTGACTGGATCTTTAGCCCACTGAGCACTGGCCAAAAGTGGGAAAAATGTCCTTTTTCTATGAATATTGGAAACAGCTTCTGTTGTTGTTGGTTTTTTTCACTGCTGAAAAGACCTAATTCTAGGTCTGACCAGCAGGGGAGCTTGCATTAATAATGTTCTTATTCAACTGGGGAGATTGAGTGAAATTCATAGCTCTCTACAAGTCAGGTTAAATTTCATCAAATTATTTTCAGGTGTATGAAGGTATATATTTTTTCAAGCCTTAACATATAGAAAATTTGAACATTGGAATGCAATGCAGATTGATGTTGTTACTTTGCGACACAAAGTCTTTAGTTACACGTATCAATACTGATATAATCAAATTTCCTTTATGCAGGAAATGTTTCAGTTGGATGGTTTGCACACGAACTTTAAATAACTTTGTACTGTATATGCCTTTTGCGTTTCCCTTAGTTACACCAAGCAGCCGAAATCTCGCAAGTTAGAGGAGCTCGGGTCATAGCAGCGGAAGACATTCTGTTCCTCATGCGCAAAGATAAGGTAGACCAAACATTTGAACTTGTTAATCCTTCTTACAAGTGATAAATGCTGTAATTTTTTGTTTGCAAATGTTAATCCTCTTCCCTTGAAGGCACTACACGTACTTCCATGGGCCATCTGCAGTAGCTCACTCAGGTGAGCCTTGTCAGTGCATAAGCTGGCATCCTTTTTAGCTGTGAATAGAAACCGATCTTACCCTCACCCTATTGTCCACACGTGAAATGTTTCCAGCAGAAGTTGCCAGATTGTGATCAGAATTGAATACCTTAATTCAGTGCTGGCCAAACTATGGCCTGCCGGGCATTCAAGAAGGAGCCCCTTGAACTTTGGCACTAGTATAGGTAAATTAGTGTTCGATCCGAAATGTTTCCATGTTTTTCCTTATTTAAAATTTCAATATTTCATGGCATAAATCAAGAAATGTCCAATCAAGAATATTTATTTTGTTGGGCAACCAAAAAGATTAACCACCACTGCCCTCATTGATTATTTTATCATCAGATCAAAGTTTGGTTTGGTTGAAGAAGGTTCTTCATTCCATCTGATCTCATCCTTCCAGTACTCCCACTCTACCGTCTTCCCATCACAGCACCAAGTTGTTTTTTAAATGGATGTCTAAAATCCTGATTGACAAATTACAAACTGTGGTCACTGGGTATTAAGGCCAAGGCACGGATCTGGATTCAGAATTGGTGAAAGGAAAGAAACCAGAAGGTGTTTATTAAGGATCCAGGTCAAAATATGAGAGCCTCAGGGGGCTGGATCCTCCTGTTCCTCGTATGTATTAATAACCTGGATCTGTATACCTAGGGAAAGAGTTACTTTTGCAGTTGACAACAAGTTGGGGGGAAACTGTGGAATCAGAGGAGACCGCAAAAATGGTACGAAGAGGTTGATAGGGTCTGCACATGGGCTGATAACTGGCAGGTGAAGTTTAATACTGATAAATGTAAAGTGCTACTGGCTCCCATTCCCTCAGAGGATAGCATTCAAAATCCTCATCCTTCAAAATCCTCAGCTTTCAAATCCCTCCACAGCCTTGCTCCTTCCTACCTCTGTGACCCGCTAACCCTCTATCAACTTGTTCTGCTCCCTCCACTCAGTAGGCTCTGGTCTGCTCTAGTCCCCTGCACAGCCCCCACCGTCTTTAAGGGTAAAACATTCAGATTGTGTTGTTGCTGCTCTGACTCTTGGGATTAATCAATTTAAACTTCTGGTTAACTGACACATGTGAAAACTCATCGTTTTGCTTGAGTCTCCAAATGAAGCTACTGGGAGTTCCACATATAAATCTCAAATTTGTTTGTCTGGTATGGAGTACACGCTTACTCCCCAAAGGTGTGGTCCTCTAAAATAATCCAGGACAGTTTAGGCACATGCTGGAAAGAGCTAAGGTGTGTATATTAAGATACTGTTAGAATTTAACTAAGTAAAACCATTTCAAACATTGGCAAATGTCCAGCTGATTGTCTAGCTAGAACTACCCTACCCCAGGGCTTTGGCTTTCATGGTTAGGAGGAGCCAAATGGGAAGAATCCTTGACCCAAGGAACTGGAATATATCAACAACTGGCTGAAGTGACTGAGAAGCAATAACAAAAATACTATTGCATTTTGCACAAGAGTTTTCTGGTGGGAACTGTCATTTTGGAATTACCCATTAATATATTGGATTTGTTCATTGTTACTTCCAGAGAAAATTACGGCGGCTGCTAAGGTATATGAGCTACAGGGATTTCAAGTCCAAAATTGTGAAGGGTGTTGAAGAAGATGATATTCTTGACCCAGGTATGACCCAGTAACACAAAATTTACATTGTTTTAAGATAATACTTTTCTTTCAATTGCTGGTGCACTTGCCTCCTCACTCAGCTCTCAAGGCCTTGGGATGTCCTTCTCACGTGAAAGGCACTCTACAAATGCAATTTGTTGTTGTTTGTTGTTGTGAGTCGCACCAGAGATACAACTTTGACACTGAAGGTTGAGTGAAAGATGTGAGCCAAACGGGAGTGGAATCAGATGGAAATAAAGTTTGTGATGGGGAGTGAAGTGGAAATGGAGGTAGATGTGAGCATAATTGAGATGGCAAGCCAGAAGGCAATCCACGTTGGAAAGATATATGTGGACAATCAAGATTTACTGCATTTTTAGCCATTAATTGTCTTCTCTCCCTTGTCACTTGTTCCTTCTACTGAAGCCTCTGTACCATAGGTGCCAATCATCGACCGGTTCTTTGCTGATGCGACCAGAATTCATTGTGAGCCTTGATAAAACTATTTTAGAGTCATAAAACTATTTGAGATATAATAGCCAAGCCTGATCCTGTCCTTACCCAATGTCTACACATGTCCATCTACCAATAGGGTGTCTGGATAATCATCAGTAGCAGGAACTCTGGCCATTTGTGGCATCCCAACAGCTACCCTCGCTGATCCACTGCACTTTGTATACCATATGAATTTCAACAGGAAAACAACATTTGCTTGCAACAATAAAAGGCACAGGTTAAGAACAAAGTATATCTAGTCCCACTACGAACATCACTGAGTTATCAAGGGAGTTCATGGCTGTCCAGCTTCAGGAATACAATTTGATATTTTTTTCAGCAAACAAAACCCACTGTTTTTAATCTCAAGGAATGTAATTCCAAATACTATGCCGATTTAACTACTACCCACAGAGCATTGTTAATTATACTCTGCATCTGGTCATGCTGTACTCGAGCTGGAAGTGCTCAAAGTTGCTACTGAATGCCAAAAGTGGAAAAGTATTCCATTCCCCATCACTGACATCCATAATCTTGATAAGCACAAATACTGACCAAAACATGTTTTTTAAAAAAAAGAACAGCTGCATTAAGAAGATCAGAATGGCTTGCTTAAATCTTGAAATTTGTTGGAAACATCCGGGTGTACGATTGTTTTAAAACTTCGCTTTCTCTCCTGTGGTCATTTAAGATTTTAGTCTGTTACAGCGATGTCTATTTAAAAGAATGAGTGGGAACTCCTTTTAAATGGATCCCTGCTATTACTGGTGTCTGCTGAGCAGGTGAGAAATCCCAGGGTCATCTGTGCTGCAGATGTGCAGGAATTTACATTCGTAACTTTCTTCCTTCCCGTTTTCTCGCCCACACATAGACAAATCCAGCAGCAGTATAAACAAACGCCAGAAACTCTACCAGGAATTTCTCAGCTCCATTGACCAAACAGGAGACCTGCTGGGCCTGCTTGAAGAGGATGAGACAGATGAAGTCAAACAGGAGCGGCTGGAGGTGGGTGGACCAGACTTCCCTGACCACGGGGGTTCACTGTGCCAGATTTGTGCTGTTCGCATTGATACATTCTGATGTCATGAAAACTTGAGTTTGTACCAACATCTGGTTTCCCATTACATTGAGAATTGAGCGGAACATTTTTTGTTGCTCTGATATCTAGATTTCACACTGGTCTAACATTTGCAGTGATTCACACCGGGTAAACATTTGTTATCGTTAATAATAATAATAATAATAAGCCTTGTAGTGCCTTATCACATCATCAAAATGCTTCACACGATTTACTGTAAATTGTAGTTACAGAGTGGCTACAAGCGAACATGGCAGCCAGTTTATGCACCTCAATGTCCAATTAGCAGCGTTGAAGAGAATAACCAAATTTTATCTGGAGGATTTCTGGCAAGTATACTTCTCCTCTTGAGTAATACCATACTATCTTTAACGTCCACCTGCACAGAAAGATCAGACCTCCCTTTAACATCTTATCCGAGAGAAGGCACAATGCAGTGGGTTGGAGTGTCAACCTAGTCTGTGGGGTCAAAGTCTTATTCTCACCCTTATTCTCGTTTTCCTCTGTCCGCACCTTCAATCATTTTACCCGCCCACAAAGCCAGTGGTCCCCTACCGCTCCTGAATCCAACCCCAGTTCAGGTGCAAATCCTCGATTATAGAGCAGCTCGTGACATCCTCCCCACGTGAAAGGCACTGTCTAAATGCAATTTGTTATTGTTGTTGTTTTTCTGACTAAGAGGCCAGTGTGCTGTTGATTGAGCCAGGCTGACACCTTGTTTGCTTTGGTATCTTGATGTCACACAGGTTAAAATTGGTTTGCCCTGACTTCACACTGCCTGTTTTTGTCCATAAGAATAATTGACTTCTCATACCTCTGGTCTTTAATAAACTCAGCCTGAAGTGAACAACAACTCCACAGAAAAAAATTGCGTTTCTAACATCCTGGGTTCAAACTGCTGTTTGATTCCCTGCAGGGAAAGTAAATACACAAGTAGGTTTTTTTGTGAACAAATATCATTGATGGTGGGAGTTTCCTGCCTCAGTTCCATGAATCATTGTCTGCAAATGTGTTAATTATGGTAGCAGGCTCATTGCATATATGAAAGGGAGCATTTTGGGAATAAAATGAATCTATATTTGTCACAGGATATATGCATTCCTCTGTGATTTTCCTTGAATCTGTTGGTTTAAGATTAATGAATCCATCCACATTATGCATGTTGTAATTTAACTACAAAGTATCATTGAGAATCAGCTTTATTGTGGGAAGATAAGTATTTTCATTTAAATCTGCTTTGTTGGGTAGATGGCTTTATTTTATTACAAAATTGAAAACTTAATCATTTGTACACTGAAACGTTATTTCTCTGGGAATCAGTTGGGTGACATATGCGGAAACACATCACCATGTGTGTGAAGAAGGAGAGAGAGTACACAAAAAGGTGTGAACGTGTGAAATGATAAGGCAGGTGGTTGAGGCAGATCGGGTCAACAAATTCAAGAAGTAATTCTTGATTATGCACAGCTCCAAGGACACTCAACAGTTCGCCAGTACTGTACATTGTGTATTTATAGGAGAACATGGAAACCAATTTGCAAACAGGAAAGTTTCACAAATACTCGTGGAATTAATCACAAATTTTACCTGTAGGATTGCTGGCCAAGACACTATTTGGAATAGTGCCATGGGATCTTTCATGTCTACCTGAACAGGTAACTAGAAGTCTGAGTCAGGCAACTGAGTAAAAGAGTCAGGCAACTGAGTGAGAAACAAATGATAGATTTTCTGCTTGAAAATTATTGTTACAGGGGAGCTGAGGAGATCCATGTACAAATACATTGAAAGGGTACATGGCAAGTTCAGCTTACCAACACTCAAGCGCTGTTCCTTTTTGTTGTGGAGCCCCATAGTAGTTAGCATGCTTGTCTCGCAAGCGAGAAGACCCAGGTTCCATTCCCAGCTGGGGCGAAGGCAAGTTTCCTTACTCCACACACCTCTATTTACCTATCAGTAAATTATTACCCATTAGTCGATTGCTGGATCACTTTCCAGTGGTACTAAGCTCTTTTTCTAAAAAAAAAGGGGTCAATTCATGCAGGACTATTTGTGGGACACTGCTACACAGCCTACCACGATTCACCTACAATATACACAATGAGTTCACTTTACAATATACTCTGTGAACTGCTTTGAGATGTCTTAACAATGTGGTAAGGCGCTATATCAAAAGCAAGTATTATTATTGTTCTGCAAGAACTGGGAGGACGATCGTCTGTTTAAGAACATTTAAAAGTTTAACAGACCGCCTGAAACCTAACTATTTTAAAATCGTCCACAGCGCAAACCAGATAAAATTTACAAACAGTGCACTGATTTACAATGCAATCCAATTTATGTTTAAAAAGCTCTTTTCACATCAGGATGAAAACACCTTTGAGATATTTGTGGGAATGGTGGTGGCTGTTATGCTTAAACTTGATATATATGCACTTTTAGTGTTGATTTGATATGCATTAGGCATCGAGTCGACATTAAGTAAGGGTTCCATATAAACCGGGCTTCAATGAAACCACTTTATGCTTCTGACATCTTCTGAAGTCTAATATTTCACACGGTTTCAGTTCTGAACATTTTACTGCTCTAGATAGTGTGCTCTGTTACCAATTACAAACAGAACTGGGTGACTTATTACCCCCAAACAATAGAGCTTAATCCATTCCCTCCTATTAATTACTGTGATTTAGTTTTCCACAGAAATGAGTTCAATTTAAATACCAGCTAAAAGCTATAATAGAGGAGGCATTAGGATTTCAGCGGACATCAAAATGGCATAACATCAAAGAATCTAATCTGAGCCATTTCATGTTGCGAGTGTTCGCCTTTAACAGAACACAAAGCTATGCTTTAGCATGTAGAAGATTCAGAATTTGTTTTGGGGATTGTCAGAAGGTTTCAATACTAATTAATTCAGGAAACGCCTGGCGAAAGAGGCCTAATTATTTGCTGCATCTTACTTTGTTTGAATATGCTTACACTTACAGTCTGGCATCAATACAGACCATTAAACATGCCATTTATTTAATTTGTTCCTGCAGGATCTTTTGGCCGTAACTTTTTCTTATATTTCATTAGTTCAAATAACGTTGGAATCTCGGTCTCACGGCATTCCTAGAACCTCCTAATGTTTTTATTTCAATTTTGCGTGATTTTAGGGAGGAAGACATGACTGAATAACATAAAATCTCCTCATGTGTTTTCCTCTAATGGTCTGAGTAATTTGCGTTGTTACAAACACTGGCTGTAAAGAAAGTATCTTTTCTAATTGCTTGTACATGAGCTTTCCAATTATATTTAACTGAAGGGCAAAAACCATTAAGGGACTGAAGTTGGAATTAGGAAGGTGGGCTTTTGGAGGACAACACAAACATTAAAAAAATTGCTAAGTGGCCTGCTGCTGTGACTGTGGTTCTAGGCTCTCACTGTGTGATGGCGATGAAAGATTTCCTCTTGTCCCATTTAAATTGTTATTTTGTACTGAGAATGTAATTCGAGGAGCTGTTTCCACCCTCTTGCCAAATCGCTAGAACCTTTCTTGACGGAATAATTAGTGGATGTGATAGCAAAATCTGGGTGGATTTACTCTGAGGCAGAAAGGACTTGGGAATGCCATGTAAGATGATGACACCGATCATGGAGGCCTGGCAAAGAAAATTGGACAAGTATTTTCTTCCCCTCCAGCTCCTCTGCCTCACCCACCTGCTAGGAATAGAGAGGATCTTACACCTTCCACTTCTCGACTGCACACGACTGCAGCCAGCTCCACTATGGCCACTGGTCACACTGCCCACTCCTGACTCCTGGTTGGTGGCACGACTGCGTTTTTTTGGGGGGTGGGGGTCAAGAATTTCAGTGAGGGAGCACTTGGGGAAATTTCCCATATACTCAGTCTGCCCCTGAATCTACCCATTTAGTAACTAGTTGTCTTACCAAAGAATCATAGAATCTTACGGCACAAAAAGAGGCCATTTGGCCCATCGAGTCTGTGCCAGCTCTTTAAAAAGTGCAATTCAATCCCACTACCCAGCTCTCTCCCCATAACCGCGCAAACCCGTCCTCCCCAAATAAATATCTATCTCTCTTTTAAGAGTTGTTATTGAATCGGCCTCTACCACCTTTTCAGGCAATGCAGTCCAGATTTGAACAACTCCCTGAGTGAAACAAATTCTCCTCAGTTCCCGTCTGCTTCTTTTTGAAGCTATTTTAAATCTGTGACCACAAGTCACTGATACACCCACCAGTGGAAACAGTTTTTCCTTGTTTACTTTGTCGAATCCCCTTGATCTTAAAAATTTCTATTAGCTCTCCTCGTAACCTTCTCTGTTCCAATGAGAATAAACCTAGCCTCACTAGCCTTCCTCATAGCTGAAGTCCCTCATTCCTGGTACCATCCTGGTAAATCACCTCTGCACCCTTTCCAATGCCTTAGCATCCTTCCTAAAGTGTGGTGACCAGAGTTGAACACAGTACTCTAGTGTTAAACAGTGTTAAACCAAAGTTTTATAGAGGTTAGTCAGAACTTCCTGACTTTTGTACTCTATGCCCCTATTTATGAAGCCTAGTATCCCATATGCTTTTTTAACAGCCTTGTCTACCTGTCCTGCCACCTTCAAAGAATCACTTACACTAACTCCCAGGTTTCTTTGTTCCTTAAAATTGTACTGTCTAGCTTATATTGCCTCCCACTTATTTCTCCTTCCAAAATGTATCACCTCACATTTCTCTACATTAAATTTCATCTGCCATGTGTCTGCCCATTTTACCATTCTGTCTATATCTTCTTGTAGATGGCTACTATCCCCTCACTATTTACTATTTTTCCTCACTCTGTGTCATCCGCAAATTTGCAACTGGTACTCCCTGTACCCAAGTCCAGATCGTATATGGAAAACAAAGTTTTTGTAAAAGTCAATAATAACCAGGCTCCAACAGCAGAGATTCCAAATTTGACCTCGATAAAGCAGCAAAATGGGAGGACTGCAGATGAGTTTAAAATACAGTGAATCAAGTCCTGCATGTAGAAACTGCAAACTATGTAGTCCTGTAGCTCAGTGATTAGAGTACCGCCTTGCAAGCGAGAGACCTGGGTTCGATTCTCGGCAGGTTGAAACCTTGAGCAAGTTTGCTTACTCCACACACCTGACAATGATCAGAGATCAGAGATCAGAAAAAAAACAATTATAATGTGGTCACTCGATCCACAACTGGCAGCACTGTGCAGTCAATTTTACAGTATATTCTGTGAAGCGCTTGGAGACATCTAGAAGTGCTATACCAAAAGCAAGGATTATTATTATTGTAACGTGTTTGCTGCAATAAAATCTTCAGGGGAATTAATAGTGTATTTGTAACATGGATGTTGCCGCACCATTTACAACATTAGGTTTATGACCAAAATTGTTGGATTTGCTATAAAGTTCTATTCAAAATTTGTTATAACTCACAATACTGAACGGCGGCAAAGGTAGTCTTTGCAGCCAAACATTTGCTTTGCAGCCTTTCTGTGGTCTTTCGCAGGACTTTTCTTGGCTCGGAGGCAAATCACCGGCTGTGTTTGCAAACCAGTAGCTGCAATTATCACGGCAAACAAGATGCTTCTAACATTGATAAATAACACCGACCTCAAGCTTAATAAAACACCCCAAATTGCATTCAGGATAAGACTCCCAGTTGTGGCCAATTTGTCTTGAGATTTCAAATCACACAAAATTCTTACATTTAATGTGAGAATACAAAACGAATTTTCATTTATATTCTATGAAGCACCTTTCCTATTCTCCTTCCCCCCCACACCCGCTCGGGTCCCGACCTAACTGTTCAGCGCCTTGGGACATCCTCCCGACGTGAAAAGCACTCTATATATGTAATTTTGTTGTTGTTGTTGTTTCATGTCAGGAGGACATGAAGAAGGAGGGGGGAAACAATTCCTTAAATCATATTCTTAGTACAAAATAGGAATTTATATAGGGTGTTGATTGAGTGCCAGGGAGAACCGAAAACCATAGTTTGTGCATATGCTAGTCCTGGCGTGGACCCAAGCTGTAGGTGGGAGTCGAAGAAGGTGTGGGTGAGGAGAGGGAAGATGACCAAAGGAATGGTCAAAGAGAAAAGTCTAGAGATGGACCTTGAAAGAAGAGAGAGAGGGAGGGGCTAGGGTTCCAAATAGTTGGGTCAGAGAGCCCAGAAAGCCCGACCATCTATAGCAGAGAGTAGGGAACGGCGATATGGGAATTTTCCGGATATGGATATATCGGTTGGCTCATATCGAGATATACCAAAATACCGATATTTTCAGTTTTTTCGTACTGCGCATTCCGGGTGCGCGCGCATTCGGGGCCTTTCTTCTCAGGAGGTAAATATCTTTCTCTCTCTGTGTCTCTCAATCTCTCCATCTCTGTGTTTTTCTGTCTGTGTCTCTCTATGTCTCTCTCCCTCTCTCCTCTCTCACATCCCCCCCCATCTCTCCCCCTCTCCCCCCCAGCCATCTCTCTCCCCCTCTCCCCCCCAGCCATCTCTCTCCCCCTCTCCCCCACAGCCGTCTCTCTCCCCCTCTCCTCCTCCTCCCAGCCGTCTCTCTCCCCCTCTCCTCCCCCCCAGCCGTCTCTCTCCCCCTCTTCCCCCCCAGCCGTCTATCTCCCCCTCCCCCCAGCCGTCTCTCTCCCCCTCACCCCCCCCCCCCCCCCCCCCCCAGCAGTGTCTCTCCCCCTCACCTCCCCCACCCACAGCCGTCTCTTTCCCCCCACCCCTTGCATGCCTGTATATTGTATTCGAGGACTATGAATACAAGATGGCGGCTTTGCACCTCGGTCTGTGCATTGTGTATAGAGATGAGCATTCTGGGTCTTGTAGTTGATTGTGCTCGCATCCCAATTTTTTACCTCGATATATCGTTTTTCGATATATCGGTATTTTTAAAATGTCTATATCGGCATATCGATATGAAAATCATATCGGGTTTTAGCGATATACCGATATATCGCTGTTCCCTAGTAGAGAGGCACTTCCAACAGTGCAGCATTCTCTGCATTAGAGTGTCAGGCTAATTATTGATTGTGAGGCTACAGCTCATGACTTTCTGACTCACAGGCGAGAGTGCAACCAACTGAGCAAGGCTGCCATCTGATAAGTGATCGTGGACAGTATACTGTGTGCAGCCAGCAGGAAGTGACTGGAAGCAGCAGTCTCCCACCGAGTCAGACAAACAAAAGGAGATATTTTGTTAGTAAAATGAAATTCCCACTTCTCTGCTAGGCTTTAAAAATCTAATACCTGATAAATCTAACCAGTTCAGCATGCAGAATAAAGTGAATGCATGGAAGGGAAATACACATTCTACATTGGAGCCCCATAATAATAATAATCCTTGCATTTCATAATGCAATAGTTGGGGCATTCACTGTACATGAGAGCAAAAAAATCAATGCATCAAAACACAACTTGGACAAAAACAGAATAGCTGACTTCTGGGTCGTCCGGTCACTGCTGATGTCACTTCTTGCATAATGCACAAGAAGGCACATTGATGGGAACTGGATAAGATGGAAATTGGCTATTTTGTCTTCCCATGCATTGGCCAGTATCTTGAAGTGCTGCCTGAGTTGCTGCTGTATTTTAGATTTTTGGATTAATGACAACAACAACCACTTACATTTATGTAGGACCCTCCATGCTGGGCGGTATCTCAGAGCGCGAATAACTTTGGTGTCCAAACTCAAATGTGACGCATGTTACAAAATGGATCTACTGTAGCTTGAATGTTGAACTCTATTGACCGGGGGAAAACTGTGATGTTTCATAAGATATCTGACGTGTCTCTATATTTTCAACAAATAGGAGAAACATGGGGACAAAAATCTAGCCCTCAGTTTTCAATGTCATTAAATCTCAATGATAGATAAATAATGCTATATAGTTAATTGGTTCCTTACTAAAGACTTACAGCATTTTCCATCCTTAATGACCAAAGGAACCAGCAACAACAGTTCCAAAATTGTGGTTAGCGCAAGATGTTTAATGCTTTGCTGCTCCTTCATTCTACAGCTTCATTGACCCATTCTCATTGCATCAGGAGAACAATTTCATAACTAAAATACTGAAAAAGGGAATTGGGTGAATGAAAAAACTACAGAATAAAAGAGCAACAAAGCATCTTACACTACCTGTACCAAATTAGTTTGATAATGAATGTAAAATAATTGCTAAGATTTGACATGCCAGAATTTTTTGAGAAGAAGGAACATTGCTCAGAGTTCAGCATTTAGCACTCAGTGCAGTACTACCGCAGGCAGACGATGAAGGTATTACAATTTGTACTGGGTGCTGCAATGAACATAACTGTGAACAAATTGGCTGTGTACATAATTGTGTGAACTGGGTGAATGTGTACATAACTGTGTAACAACTGGGTGAGTGAAAAAAATATAGAATAAAATGCCTTGGGACGACCTCCGGACGTGATGGGCGCTCTATAAAAGTAACTTGGTTGTTTTGTTGCTGTTGTACAAACTGGTTACCCAACTCACCTACAAATACATAGTCATTACAATTACGCCTTCACACATGGAAGTTGATGCAGGCGTTGAAAACATCAACCTCCATGGTTGCTCACCCGAACTCACCAAGCCAGTCAGGAACCTAGGTGTCTTGTTTGATTCTCAGCTGTCTTTCCTCCCCCACATCCAAGCAATGATTTGCTCTGCCTTCCTTCACCTCCACAATATTGCCCAACTCCGCCGTTACCTTACTCCTAAGGCTGATGAAACCCTCATTCATGCCTTCATTACATCCTGGCTTGACTACACAAATGCCCTGCTTGTTGGTCTCCCCAATTCCTCCCTCCATAGGCTGCAGATAATCCAGAACTCTGCAGCCCGTGTCATCTACTGCTCCAAGCTTCGTGACCCCCATCCTCACCCGACTCCATTGGCTCCCCATCACCCAGAGGATCCAATTCAAATCCTGGTCCTCACATTCAATGCCCCCCATGGCCTCTCCCCACCCTACACCCGCGACTTCCTAACACCCTAATAACTTGCCCACTCCGCTCAGCAGGCTCCGGCCTGCTCCATATCCCCCCACCCATGAGGCATTTTAGGTGATAAAGCTCTATATCAGATACTAAGATTATTATTAATAACCCCTCTTTCCAAAATATCAATTGTATCATCTCAATTTACAGCAGCACTCAAATGAGTCTCCACCAATCTTCCTGTTATCTCATATACGTTGACGAATGTTAACACATGTTAACCCTTCCATGTTGATTACTGTCTGTGTGATGAAATGCTTTGTTGGCGGCTTTCCTAATCCTGCTCTTCACAACTCTATACCTGTGATCTTTAGTGAATTCACAAGTAATATTCTGGGGTAAATTTCTCATTTCCATTTAGCATCTTATCTCCTCTATAAAGGACCTCTGAAATTTCAACCTTCAAAATGACATAGTCTTTCCTTTGTCACAGAGAGCTGAGCGCCAGACCCGAATGATGGATTCTGCACAATATGCAGAGTACTGTGAGAGTCGACAACTAAGCTTTGGTAAGTACAGTCACATTTAACAAAACTTATCTGGTCTAAAACTAAATATCAATCGTCTTACTATTAATAATAATTCGTACATTTGACATAATGCCTTTCACATTGGGAATACATCTCAAAGTGATTAACAGAATTTACTGTAAAAGTGTAGTGGCTGCAAACTTTACGAAATATTGTTGACCACCAATCCATGGATTTTGTTTGGTTAGCCGGGTATCTGACAAATCGGAAACTTATCACTATGTTTAAGAATATACAATGCAATTCAATTTACGTTTATAGAACATGTTTTACATTATGACGACGTCTGATTCTACATTAGTTGTCATTCGTTTGATAACTAATGTAAAATAATTACAGTGTTGGATTGGCACTCGCTATCCAAACAAGCTATTGATAGTTCCCCATGAAAAACTCCCTTTGTCTGGAACGGAGAGTTCACTCTATCCCCGGAGAAATGTATCCTCATCTGATGCCAGCAAGCATTAGGTATGGGTTGGCGAGACACAAGGCTTGGGGATACGAGAGAGTGCATTGGAGGTGGTGTTACAGATGAAACAAATGCTCATGTAGCTATTATATTTGGATACATCATACAAATGGATTCAGCACTTCATCAGTAAATGTCTTGAATACCAGACGTTGGGTATCAGGAACTTGAGGTGGATTCACTATGCAGGGAGACTAGACTCAGGGAAACAGAGGGTCCTGATTCTACTGTGGAGAACTTTGCTTTATCAGTACCATTTTATGAAGGTAATGTAAATTTTAAAAAAGTTAAATAAATTTTATTCACATCTTAAGACTGAGATGGATAGATAATTTGTTAGGTCATGGTATTAAGGGATACGAGGCAAGGGTGTGTAAAAGGACTTGAGGTACAGATCAGCTATGATATTATAGAATGGCGGAACAGGCTAGAGGGGCTGAATGGCCTACACCTGTTTCTATGTTTCTAAGGCTGCCCAGAAGCTGGTTAGCAAGAGATCAGCAAAGCCAGGAGAGGACTTACAGAAGATGCAAAACATAATGCCATAAAATTCTTTTAATATACTATAACAATAAGAGGACAATCGGAGGGATAAAATCCTAAAGGAGCAAAAGGGATTTAAAAATGAGGGCAAATAGGAGAAATAAAATGATTACATTTTGAGATTTTTGTTTTACTAGGTGGATACTAACAGCATCCAACTAGCGTCAAATTAGTCTAGCCCTTTGGTGAGGCAAAGGTTCTAAATGGGGTTAAAGATTTGAAACCCATTAACTATCTAGAGACAGATTACAGGAGTACCGGAGGAGATTTGTGAAGCACTTTCATCTGAACTGAAGGCTGTCAATCTAAAGTTGAATACTTTAGTTTGGTTGCATGATTTAGCAGTTTCCCAAGCCAAATTGAATGTTCAGGAGCTCTGGTCACTATCACATAATGGATTAACTGCTTCTATTGCCTGAATAGTGTCTGGATCATTGATTAGATGTTTCATGAATTGAAAAATTAAGCAATACTTTCAGTTATGTAAAGGCAAAAAACATGAGGGTACTGATTTCACATTGTGTAGGACAATTGTAGGATACACACCAAGAAATGTGTTTTTTTACAACTGGAAGTGGTTACCGGGGAGGAGGATTGAAATCAAGACATTGAACTCATTTGAGAAATTAAAAGAATTGACCAAAGAGAGATTCTCGTGAAATAAACTCTGGGATCTTGCAAGTGACTACTTCAGTGAGGATGCGTGCAGCCATCGGCATACAAAAGTCAGCAGTGAAAGAGTTAGCTTCATACAGTCCACAAACTGTATAAGCTGTGGAAAATTGGCAACTAGTACACAATGATTGATCGCAAATAACTTTAACACAAAAGGAATGTTTTCTTAACTAGCAAGGCATCTTGCTTTTAAAACTTCCTGCTGTGGTGTCCATTCAGTAATGGCCAATTTGGCCAAGACTCAACATTCCAAAGCTAAATACTATGTTCACATTATTAACGCTTATTGACATTTATAACTTGGTTACTGGAAGTGTTTGTGAACCAGTACAATAACAGGTTATAAATCAGCTCATGAAGCTTGCTCACTACCTCGAGTTGCTGCAAATAGATGACTAAGAGGTTGGGTTAAAGGCCACAGAGAGATGAAAAGGACAATTAAATCATGACAAAATTGCACATGATCCAAGAACAGGGAGAAGGGAAGAAAAGAATGCGGAGTCATCAGTAATGTGTTCACTTTCTGTAGATACAAAGGTTTGAACAAATCTCCCGAATCTCTCTTTCAAAGTAATTGTTTCCAAATCTCCAAATTGTGGTCTGCTGCATCCAGCGTTTTTTCATTCCAGATCAAGGCAGTGTAGAATTTCTCCGGTAAACACAGAATTAAGAAAGCAACAGAATAAATTGTATTTTGATCGTTTCAAAACAAATAACTTTTATTGAGCTACAAAACTGTGCGTATTTGATAGGGTTTAAAGCAGTGGGTTGGTGAGTACTTTTTGAATTAAAACTCCACCAAACGTCTTTATCCCTTCCTGCCTTTGAAGTGCAGCTGCTCTGACACAGTCATAGTCTGGGCAGTTTTCTCAGCTGAAGCTTTCTTGGCTGTGGTACTGTGTGTACCCATGATCAGCAACATACATACAGGAAAGCCTGGAGACTAGTGGTTTACGGAAAATAAAGCACTGAGTTGCACTTGGCTGCTTAACTACAAGTGCTACCGGTTTGAGTTATGTTGGCCACAAAACTAATGGTTTATTCTCCTGAAACTACCGGTTACTTTACCATGTGTAAATGAATCCAGAAAACACTGGAAATACACAGCATGTTGATTCGCATCTGAAAGAGGAAGACGGGTTTAGCCCAGGCGTTCTCTGTTACTTGTTTTTTCTCTCTTAAGACAATTTTCTTGCCTCCTGTCCTGAAGGCTCTTCCTGGGAGATATATAGTATATTATAATATTACTTACATTTGTTATAGTACCTTATCATGTTGCCAAGACGTCTCAAAGTGCTTCACTGGGACTGGATATATTCTAAAGTCCACTTTGTGTACTTTGTGAGCGAACGCAGCAGCCAATTTGCACACAGCAATGATCCCCAAACAGCCATGGAATGAATGATCTATTTTATCTGGTAGATTATAGGCCAAGACAGAAGAACATAAGAATATAAGAATTAGGAGCAGGAGTAGGCCATTTGGCCCCTCGAGCCTGCACCGCCAATCAATAATATCACGGATATAATTCTAGCTCCACCTACCCGCCTTATCACCATATCCCTTAATCCCGTTATCCATAAGAAAGAAGACACTGGGACACTCTCCTTTCTCTTTTCAAATAGTTTCACAGGATCTTTAACATCCACCTGAACAGACAGACAAGACAGACTGTTTAATGTCTCATTCGAAAAGCGGCACCTCCATCAATGCAGTACACCCTGTGTTGGACTGCCTACAAAGACTGTGTGGGTTCTAACTTCTAACGTGGGACTTTAATCTGCAACCTTCTGACTCAGAAGCAAGAGGATAGCTGAGCCAGGTTGTGCTGAACTGAAGAATAGTGGCTCATCAAAGTAGCCGTTCTTCGCTTGTGAGCAGACACAATGATTGATTTTTTTTCTCATTCCCTCTTTAGCCCTGAGGTTTATTGTGGCACCTAAATTACTGCCCGTGCTTTCGTGCTTTCAATCAATCTCCTTCCCCCACTGCTGTCCAGCTTCCCCAATCCCTATCCCCAGCTCAGGTCCGAAATACTGTCTGTCCAGCGGCTTGGGACATCCTCTCGATGTGAAAGGCACTATAGAAATGTAATTTTGTTGTTGTTATCGATGGGAGCAACTAATCTTGAACATATCAGGATACACGGTATAAGTTACTATGTGATTTTATTTGTAAACCTACTACTGTATATACCAATGGGGGAGCTACAGAATGTAAAGTGTGTTTTCCTGGATACAGTCTCTCTCTCATATATAGAGTTCGCCCCACACTCTCTCTCATACACACATACACCTTTCTCTTTAAGAAGCATTGCTTATATTTCAAAACTCCAGTATTTTACCTTTTTAGCTCAGAATTCACATTCTATTTCTAGAACAGATTTATTTTATAAAAAACACACATCACTTTACCTTTTACTTTGTGTTCCACCTTTGCTTTTCTGTCCAGATTCAACGGTAATTTAAATAGAGACTATGGAATTACTCTCATCAGGATTTCGAATGATGCTGCCTAAAATTAGTGAAATTTTTTTTTAATTAACTTTTTTAGTAAGCTAACATGTTGTAGGAGTGGAAGACTTAAAGAAAGATATACAGTACTTTGTTTGTCAGGGTAAATTATTTCAGCCAGAGCAGCATTAAGGATGCTAAATTTTTTATTAATGTACCGGTATGTGTGGGGGTGGGTGTTCATGCGCATGTGTGTGCTTTGAATGGTTGTGTGTGTATGTGATTGTGTTGTATGTTTTATGGGTGATTTGGATCTGTGTGTATGGATGTGATTGAGCATGTGTGGGTGGATGTATGTTTTATGTATGGTGTGTATGTGTGTGTGTGTGCGTGCATGAATAATAATAACAACAATCCTCGCATTTCATATAACACTTTTCACGTCTTAAGTGAATTGATTGTATATTTTGTGGGCGAAATGCGGCAGCCAATTAATTACGCATAGCAGTGTTACAAACAGGCGTGGATTGAGAAGAACAACTTTTTATCATGTTTTTTTTTGAGGGATTATTATCAGGCGTGTGGAGTAAGGAAACTTGCCCAAGGTTTCGCTCTGCCTGGAACCAAGCCCAGGTCTCTCGCTTGCAAGGCAAGTGCTCTAACCACTGAGCTACGGGACTCAGACTGTTTCCCAAGGGCACAATCGGGCTTAGCCGCAATGCCTCATGATCATTATGGACTGTTTTGCTCCCTGTTCACACTCACATGAAGAATGACCAATTGGGAGAGATTCCTAGCAACTACATACTATATAAGATATTCCTTCAGAAAATATAAGCTTCATAGTGTTCACAATTGCTTAAGAAAGTCCAATGCGGTTCACAATGCTTTAAAGTAACATTTACGCCACTGTTAAGCAGTCTGAGAACCTAACACGGATTAAGGGCATTATATAAATGCAAGTTGTTGTTCTTTAAAGGTATGTAGCTCTTCATGGTAGACTAACAATAACTTGCATTTCTATAGTAGGTTTCACATCAAAACAATCCAGAAGCAACTTACAGAATTAATTAGATATCAAGTGAATGTTGTGTAAGCAGCAATGCGCTATAAACACTGCTAAAACACTGCACTGAAGCAAGCTGAAATTTTAATCCGAATGTTGACTCGCGCTCAAATTTACATACAGTGATTGTTTGTATGCAAAACTGTGAAATGTCAACATCAAGCACTGTACCTGTTCAATTTGTTATTAAAATATTGCCCTGTTTTGATGTATCAGTATTCAATTGCTCGTTTAGAATAATATATTTGTAGGTGATGCAGTTCTTTCTGAGTAATTCTTCCATCGAGCCTTTTAGACGTGAAAGGCGCTCTATAAATGTAATTTTGTTGTTGTTGTACATCGATGGTTTGCACCTGGGAATGGAGGGAGAAATCTCAAAGTTTGCAGATGACACAAAACTGGGGTGGGGGTGGGGGAGGGGGTGGGCGAGGGGGGAGGAGAGGTAGTAAATACTGGGGAGAATCAATGAAAGAAAGTATGAGATAGTTTTGGGAGGAAAAATACATAGGAAGAATTTATAATTCAAAGGGGCAAATCTTAAATAGATGCACACTCCACCCCAAGGAGCCAGTTAGGAACCTCAGTGTCTTGTTCAACTCTCAACTTTTCATCTGTGCCTGACCCATTCAAGTTCCACACCGACACAATATTGTCTGCTTATGCCACTGCAGCTCCGCTTGGAACGTTAATATCCTTGCATGTAGTTTTATCTCACCAAGGCTTAATTACACCAACTCTCCACTCATCAGACTCTTCCCTCCTCAAGCTGCACAGCGTTCGGAACTCTGAGTGTGTCCTCTCTCCCAGTAGACTCT
The DNA here is from genome assembly GCA_035084275.1 of Hydrolagus colliei. Taxonomy (NCBI): domain Eukaryota; kingdom Metazoa; phylum Chordata; class Chondrichthyes; order Chimaeriformes; family Chimaeridae; genus Hydrolagus; species Hydrolagus colliei. The sequence continues at coordinate 8,670,364 of CM068744.1, read as the reverse complement.
GTAAGCCTATTCCCCTACCCCTACTTGGTTCTACTGGCTTCCCATCCCATCACTCCACTCGCCCCCCCACGCACCTTTGCATCAGCGGTCGTGTCTTCAATGTCTCTGCCCCACTGCCCGGAATACCACTCTTTGCCTCAGGAATCGTTTTGCCTCACCTCATCCCTCTTCCCCCGCATTCCACCTTCTTCAAGATTTATTGCAAGACCTTCCTCTTAGAATGTGCTTTTAGTCATCCTACCCCCCACCTTCACCACCTTTGTATCTTTGGAACTCAGAGGTTGAGAAGGGATATGATAGAAGTATGTAAGATAATGGGAGGCTTAGTTAGAGCAGATAAGGAAAGATTATTTCCAGTGGGTCAGTGGTGGTCTGGAAGTAGATGCCATGTAAATCATTTTAGAATCAGATAGTGGGAGATTGTTTCCCCTGGTTGGAGAATCTAAAACCAGGGGTCACAGTCTTAAAGTTAGGGGTCAGCCCTTTCACACTGAGTTGAGAAAAAACTTCTTCACTCAGAGGGTGGTGAATGTATGGAATTCTTTACCCCAAAGGGCTGTTGATGCTCAGTCCTTGAACATATTCAAGACTGAGTTAAATAGATTTCTCATTTATAAAGGGATTAAGGGGAATGGGGATAAGGCAGGTAGCTGGAATTAGAGTAGAATATCAGCCATGATTCAATGGTGGGGCAGGCTCGATGGGCCGAATGGCCTACTCCTGCTCCTATTTCTTATGTTTCTCAAGAATGGAGATTAAGATAAAAAAATTTATACAGCGAATGTAAAACGTTTATTTTTGACTAGCTATACCTGTTGCAGCTGCGCTTTCAACCAAAGGATCCAATATGGAATGGAGATTTCAGTGATACCACTCACAGATCATTCTATATGCAGACACATTTTATGTATACCTTAAGCGAAACTGCCATACATGTACGATGAGCTTGTTTGGGTCATGAAAGATGTTATCAAAGCTATGCTTACTGCCATTTTTATTTGTAATTGAAAGACTTGATGTTCATTTAGGCATCTTTATCTTGTTCCTGCTGGTTGGCTTGTCTGAGTGTGTACTACATGCTTGTGTGCGTACGTGCCCTGTGATGCACAATGCCACAGCGCCACTTGGAGTTGGCATGGAAACCAACAACTACAACAAAATTACATTCGAGAACCTTTCATGTCAGGAGGATATCCCAAGGCACTGAATCAGGTGTAATTGCAGTGCAAAGTTGCCATAAATGTGTGATGAGCCTGTTTAGGTCATAACTCATTAATGATAAGGGATCCCCAAAGACAAATATGCCCATGGCACTCTCAAATGCAAGGCCTTTCCAATGATGTATATATCACGTCTCTACATCAATTGGTTATTGAGATCTTGGCTGACATACAGACAGACATCAGCATTTTTTTAGTATAGATTTATTTTATTTTATCCACTGTAGGTGTGAGGAATTCTACCAGAGCTAGTTGTTGGGATAATAAAAACGACAACAAAATTGCATTTATAGAGGGCCTTTCACATCGGGAGGACGTCCCAAGGCGCTGCACTGTCAGGTCAGGACCTGAGCAAGGGAGAGGGGCAGGGTACGGAGGAGGAAGGGTGGGAGAGAGTTGGGAGGGCAGCAGAAGGCACGGTCGAAGAGGAGGGTCTTGAGACCAGCCTTGAAGGAGGCGAGGGAGGGAGCGAGGTGAAGGACTGTGGGATGGAGTTCCACAATGTGGGGGCAGAGAGGCTGAAATCCGGTTGCCGATGGTAGGGTGGGTCGGGCGGGGAACATGGAGCAGGCCCTGTGGAGGGGTCAGGGAGGTTCATAGGGGGACAGCAGGTTTAGTGAGTGGGGGGGGGAGGGGTCGGGGTGGGGGCAGGATTGTGAATGGCCTTGAAAGTGAGGACTAGGATCTTGAGTTTAATCCTCGGGGGGATGGGGAGCCAAAGGAGTGATGTGGTTGCGGAGCTTGGTGCGGGTGAGGACACGAGCTGCAGCTGCAGCATAACCAAGTGCACTTAAAAAAAGAGACACTTAGCTAAGGGAAAATAAAGTTGAGATTTTATGTGGAAAAGCCAGGTAATGGTACTTGGGATAGGATCTAGGATAGACAATAGTCTGGAGTATAAATAGTAGCCAGACTGGCTGGGCTGAATGGCTTATTTCTGTACCATTTCTGAATGTGTGAGCCTCTGGCTGCATGTTTGTAGGACATTGCTACATAGAAATTGGCTGCTGGTTTCGCCCACAATATACACAGTAAAGCGCTTTAATAAGACACTCTGATGAAATGATAAGACGCTGCATTAACTGCCATAATCGTTGTGAGGATTATTATTTCCTTTTCATGGTTCAGGTCTCCCAAACTGAGCTGCAGTTCAAATCTCTTCAAATCTCTGCACTCTCATACTCACAGCTGAAGGCATCTGTTGGCTCGCTCTCTACCTGAGGCACATTGGCCGGCTGCATTCTTTGTGTGCGCTCACAATTGGGTAGTGCTTTGAATTCCATCGGCAGTCTGTACAGACAATGTTAATTGGAGCACAATGGGTGACTGTCAGTTCCAGGAAAGACGCCTGATTCTTTTTTGGTGAATTTGACAAATTGCACATCATGTATGGAGACATGACTCAATATCTAGCCAGCTACTGCAAACACACCAACATTTATTCCAAATTGAAAAGGTAGGATGTCAGTTAAACCATAGATTTCACTGATAAACTGTACAAAATACAAATCAAGCATATCACCGGCAATAAAGCACATCAATGATTTTTTTAATTGGTGTGCACAGGACTTTTTCTATATAAAACTTCCATTTAAAAATTATTTTATTTATTCAGCATGTAAATCAGCTCTTCGTGCTTAACAGGCTTTTCTTGAGGTCAGGATGACCTGGTTAAAAAAAACCAGAGTTCTCATAAGCAACTCATGCTCATGTGTTTGAGTATATGTTCTGTCAAATGTACAACAGCGGAGGAATGTCCAAGTTGGTGTTCGAGACAAAGGAACGTTCCACTCATTATGTTTGTAATTGGCAGCTAAAAGAGCAACCAAGTTTCGAGACTGGCTGGACTGGAGCAGTATGGAGGTCAAGCCAAATGCAGTGGCTGTTGAGATCATGGCATACCTTGCCTATGAGACAGTGGCTCAGGTACGTACTCTACTGTACAAACATCAATTTGTGGAGATTACAGAATAATGTTGAGCGCACACATAAACGCCAGCAAACTATTGTTACCATGCTGCTTTTTAAAAAAAACAACAACTTGCAGTTGTACAGTGCCCTGAACGAATGGGGCGGCATCTCTGAATACTTCAAAAGTGAACAAAAAGGTTAAAGAAAAGTGCACATTTTTCATGGGCGTAGAACAGATTTTTGAGTCTTAAAGAATAAACCCCTGCAATATATGGAGTGTTGCGATAAAATATAATGTAATCTCACTTTATATAGAGAGAATCCATAACAGATCTGTTTTTCCATAACCACTGAGATCAGCCATGTGTCTTTACCAGACAACACACGCAATGATTCTGGGACTTTAATGTAACTTTTTTAGATGATTGAGGTAATGGAATTTTTGTGACTGGATGTTTCGTTCAGGAAGACCAGTCAGTGTATATCATGTGTAACAAAGTTACTAATTTGTAATGCAAGTCACAAGGCGTTTCAGTTCATTGTAGAGACAGGTTGGCTGTAATGGTTAATCTTGAGTTTTTAAGGAGGATTACACATGCCTCTCCACTGAACTGTCTTCTCTATAACCACTTTTTTGTTCTAAAACAAATAAATTTCAAGATCCTCACTTTCACTTTCAAATCTCTTCACTACCCTGATATCTCCCTACCTTTCCGATTTGCCCACACCCCCACTCCATCTTCCCTCAGCTGGATCAGGTCTTTGACACGTCTCTCCATTGAGAATTCATTGCTATCAACATCTCCATTATTGTAGCTGGTGACTATCAGGATGGTAGAAGGCAGACTAGATGGAACTTTGTCTTTTTCTGTCTGGCTCCATTCTGCCCCAAATCCCTGGAACTCCATACCCTCTGTTTTACACCCTATAGTGTACACCCTCTTTGTCATCTTCAAATAACACCCGACTTTCCTTTTCAACCATGCCTTCAGTGCACCTCCCCTCCTGGCTTGGCAATAAACCACGCCACTATTAAGCACTCCGAAACGCTGCCTGTATGAAGGGCGCTATATGAATGCAGGTTTTTGGTGGTGTGTTTCCGTCCTTCAAATGATATGTTAAATCAAAGGTCCAACTGCCTGATGTTAAAGATTCAATTGGCACTATTCAAAGAGAGAAAAAAGTTTCTCCTAGCAGCCTAGCCAGCAATTGTCCAGTTAAGATTGCTCATTCACTTCATGGCTGTTTGTGGGGCATTGCTGTATGCCATTTGACTACTATGTTCACCTCCAAAATATGGTCATTACATTTATAGTAAATAATATGAAATGTTTTGAAAGGTGATAAGAAATTATTCCAAATTCTGGTTTTATCATTGTTACATATTAGGTTACCTTCCAATCAAAAAGTAGACTTGTCTCTTTTTTTCAGCTGGTAGATCTGGCTCTTTTAGTGAAGCAAGACATGGCAGCTAAAACTGGAGATCCATTCAGTCACGCCAGATCTGCAACTCTGGTTCACCAACATAATACTTTGCCTGAGGTACGTGCTGCTAAAAAAAACAGTAGAAATTTCGATGTTATTGGTATTGGTATGAGACACTATCCCACATGTCGGGCGCAAGGGAAGAATTACCATTAGAGTAACAATCAAGAACAACTTATTGTTGACAAGTTGTTGATAAAATTGTCCCCATCCTGTCGGAGATTGGGATTTATGCCAAATGGTGATATGATAGAGATGTTTAATCTAGATATATAGGGGTTTAAAGTGAGATATTTTCGCAAGGCAATGAATACAAATCTGGGCATGAACAAGCTAGTGAACAAATGCTTACAAAAGACCATATTTCTTGACGGACTTGTTTTTGGAGTTGGGATTCAAGTTTTGTCAGTCGCTAGTTCCATAAACCTGAAATCATAACAACAACAACTTCGATTTTTATAGCGCCCTCCACGCTGGACAGTGTCTCAGACGGCGTCTCAAACTGGTAGTTGAAATGAAAACATGTTTGTTTTTGAATATCAATAAATAACTCCCACAATACCCAGTATCTGTTTGATTTTTTTTTGTGGGCACAATACTAGAGTTTTGACAATTCCAAAGGTGAATCACTGACAAAAGTGACATGATCCTGGTTGTAATGCCTCAGGGTGTGTTACATTGTGGTTTCCATCTGTAGAAAATAATCACACAACACTCTGTGTGGCTTTTACTAGATTTGAACAATAACCATGGTTTGTAGAGTTATTTATGAAATGTTCAGATGATAAACTTTGAACATTCACAAGGTTTGAAGAGAGGTTTGGGGAAGAAGGCTCTGTGACATTTTTGATTTCATGCTTCCAGAATACTCATGATAGTGTATTGCCATTTCCAGCACTCAGCTGTTTCTTAAATGAGTCCAGCCTGCTGACCTCTACTGACCTACCTGCTAAACTGTTCCATCTGTTGATCAATCTTTGTTCACTGTGGCACTCATTCCATTTCTTGCAATGCCTTAATTGTAGAGTGTTAATTTTTCGTGCTACAGGTGACACATCCCTTAGAGTTTATCCCAGGCTCAAGGTCATGAATACCATAAATAAATTCTGTGTGGTGACATTAGAGAGTTTACACTTCTGTTATTCTTGATTTGGTTGGGTGGTGTGGCACTCTACAAGTTCCACTTCAGATATATTGAATTAAATTCTTAACTTTATTTTTCATTGCTGCCCTTTCTATATCATTGAAACATTCTGGGTATCTTGCCAGTAGTTTTGTGGTAGACATTTAATGTCCAGATAATTGCCTCTCTTGTGTTCCTTCTGAACGCGGAATTAGGTGTTTTTTGTCATTGCCAAATATTGCAGCCCTGATGGTTGTTGGCTCCATCTATCACAACTAACTAATTTTCTGTAAACTTTAGTTGCCTGTGGTTCCTCACATTCTTCACACTATATTTGACCAGACATGCTGGCAAAGTATGTCCGCACATGTCTTTATAGGAGGCAGGAATCTAATTTGTGGCTTGTTGTGACACTTTCAGAATGTAAGAAAACCTAGAACAGCAATATACTGTATATCATTCACCCATGAACAACCATAGATTGCATTTATACAATGCCTTTCACATCCAAAAGGATGTCCCAAGGCATTTGACAGTCCAGTATTTGCACCCGAGCTTGGGCAATGGGCAGAACTGAAGAGGGTGGGGACAAAGATGTCTGGACGTGTTGTCGAAGAGTTAAGTCAAGGCAGGCTTTAAAAGTATGGAGGGAGGATTGAGTTCAGGATGGAAGGAAGGAATCGCAGGAGCCTGCAGTCATAGGGTGAGTCAAGACCATGAGGGATTTGAATGTGAGGACAAGAATCTTGAAATTGACCCCCTGGGAGCTAGGAATACAGTGTAGCCATGGACGATGGAGGTGCTAGGTTCTCAGAGGCAAGTGCAGGAGAGGACGCAGGCTACGGAGTGCAGGATAGTCTGTCTGCAGCTTGTGTAGGAAAGAGCTGGGGAGTCTGGGGAATATGAACAAGGATCTTGGCTGTCGTTGGGGGAAGTAATGGCTGAAACAGGTAATGCTACAGAAGTGAGGGAAAGCCTCTTTAATAATTGTATGGCTTAGTTTCCAGTGGGTAGTTCTGGGGTCTAAAATGTAGCTTTCATAAACAAGTTATTGCCTAATTAAGGGAATTAGAAGTACAAATCCAGCTGTAGGAGTAGGATGTGATAGCAATTTCACAGATATGCAGGCGGCCAAGACATAATTAGAGAAGTGAGTTTCTCCTGTTGATCTGACCAACAAGCTCCCAGATAAAAAATATATTCAGTCACTTCATGGCAGTTTGTGAGATTATTTACATTGGTATTATATTGCTTCACGACCTACCTCTTTGATTGTGTTTTCTGTCAACTTTCCCCTCCCCTAATTATGAACCGGATACATCAGAATGTAGGATGTTAAGGAGTTGCACTTCAAATGGAAGAAAAATGGCATAATTAATTTAAAAACAACACTATCATTACTGTGAAAAGGACAGATGTATTTAAACGTGATCAGCCAATGGAATCACTCTGGGTGGAACGACAAAGCAGGAAACAATGTATAAATTCTGTACATGTGTATGATGCTTTAGCCTCGCAAGAAGATTATTCTGCTTCCTTTTTCGTCGCAGCTTCAAGTACAGTCTATCAATGTGAAAAGCAATCCTGACTCTCCAGAGAACACCCCTCCGTCCACACCAACAACCCCAGCATCAAGCACTCAGCACCTTGGATTCAAGGCACATTCAGGGAGTATAGGAAATGGAGGCATGGGACAAGATTCCAGCAGTGCTAAGACTAAAACCCGTAAGAGGAAGAAGGTTGGTAGATGCTTCTTATTTAGACTCAATTTATTTACGTATTCTAGACCATGTCTTACATTGTGCTCTGTTGTGTCAAAATAATCATAGAAAATGTAGTCCATGACTGCTTTTAATTATACTCTTCTTCTTGAGCTGTCTAGTATTTCATCCTATATTTTAGGCCCAGATACCTTGTCTACTAAAGATGTTGTGTGAACGGAGCCTTCGTTTCCTCAATTCACGATATTATATGGTTTGGATACTCTTCTGCATGATAATGGGTTTCCGCATGTGTCAGACATACATTTGGCCAAAAAAAGTTACAATCTAGTTAGTTATTTCTACTAACTGGATTTAACAGATCAACTAAGTAGATAATCCCATGCAAGGATTTAATTTCAGTTTTAACAACTTGAAAAACACTCACTTTATTACTTCAGAGGTCAACAATACGATGCTAGAGTATATCAATTTTTCCAAACCATTTGGAAACAAACCACAAAACTACATCTCAAATATGGAACAGAGCTATATGATGGTGGGGGGAAGGAGGCTGAATAATAAAATGCTATTGTTTGAGATGTTATTTTTACCAATGAATTATGTCGATTGCTGCTAGAGTTTTTATGTAACCCTGTACACAGTAATGCAAATGAAACAGTGATATTTAAATCAAATTGGTTGCTAAAGGCAAATGGTGTTTCAATTCATGGAACAGATCAGGATTATGTTTTGAACTCGGGAACAATAGGAAAGGTACTAGGAAATTATATTAAGTTATGGTTGGTATCTGCACTTGCAAACAAACTGTATTTTAATAAAGCTAGTTATTGTAAGCACGCTATGATCACACAAGCCAAGAGTTTTTCATATAAGAGAAAATCTTTATTTTGTCACAAACAGGGGGAAAATAAGTTTGTCTCTGGGAACGATTAACTACTTTAATTAAAGTGATCAGACATTCAGGTTCCACTGTTTGTGTATACAGACCATTAAGGGACATTTTAATACTGACGACAGTTGTATTAGATTCAGCCAAGTAGAAAATCTGTTTTGGAGATCAGAAATGGATATCAGGTAAGTAACGATGGACTGGAACGCTATCCTGGAATTCTCACTTAATTGCCCTTTGAGGGGATAAATAAAAATGGGGCAGGTTCTGCGGAGCTTTATGTTCTTGAGCAAAGCTTGGCAACTTTGCCTGTGGTTCAGCTCACTTCCCACAGAACACTGGGTGAATTGGGATAGGCTGTACTACAGTGCAGGTTGCCAATCCTTTGCTGGAAGGAGCAAATGATTTGCGTGACCTTTTCTTGTTCCTTTACTCCTTATGCTTTGAAACCATCAGCATCTGAGGTTGGTGGTTTTTGGTATTGACATTTATTAGCGTGTGGCTTCTTTGGTTTGCAGTCGTTGCATAAGAAAATGTGTGATTAGCCACAAATTAGATCTTCCCATTTATATTCAGCACTGCCATCTCCCCATTTCTTATGTTCGCAGCCCACATTTTGTTTTCACATTTGTTTGTTTCTTATCCTTAGTTATTCAATTGGTAGCGATTTATGGTGCTTCTGTTTCCCAAAAGCAAAAACCTTCGCCTCTGCCAGGAAACAAATATAGTCAAACTGAAGTACGTGTAGATCTTTTGTGAACAATGGCCTTTCATAAGAGAAAGTACAGTAAATCCAGGATATGTACAATAGGAAATTCTACTTTCAATGTGAGTAGATTTGAAAGAAATGTATAAAATTGCCAATTTTATACAGAAAACAACCCTCAAAGAATTTAGGTTTTGCTATGTTCACTCAAGTGAGCGTAGTGCCAGGTGTAAAAGTCAACAGCTCCTCTCCGAGAACTTAACCTTTTTAATTGATCTCGTTCCTGCTTTCCTCAGTTGGAATAGGACACTCTTTGAAATGAGGAGATCCACAATTCATCACAAAATGCAAGTCTGCACCTGTTGAAAGATGGAGAGAGCAAGTCTGGGTTACACCTGTAGGATAGACTTGTGGCTCAATCTACTGGGTCAGATCTAGGTCACGTTCAATGGACTGAGGTCAGAAACAAGTTTGCAATACCTTAAATTCACTGTGTGCTTTGGTTATTGGCCCTTTCCTTCCTAATTGATAGGCTTAATATTCATTCACAATGTAAACTGGGCCTTGTTCAAGTGAGCTTTGTGATTGTTTTTGTTTGAGACTTGATAATGCACATTTGTCTAGTAAGCTTCATGGTACTTTAACAATTACTAGACTGCATCAAACCAGCCCAACTAATTACATTGCCTGAAAATGTAATCTGATACATGGTTCAGTGCATTCAGTAACAAGAATTTGTTCCTTGGTTAAATTATATTGAGGGGTGGGGATGGAATTTCTGTTACTGTGTGAAATGTATCTCACTGCTTTAACTTTTGCATTGTTATTTGTTGAGCATGTTATGGTATACACCCAGAATTCACTGCTCGGGGTGCATGTAACATGTTTGTATTTCAAAAGAGGATCAGCTCATTCAGTGTTGTTATTGATTCCTGACATATTTAAAAACTTACTATTCTTTCATAGTAGGATTGTATTCTATATACAAGTGATTACAATACAATCAGTTAGACTTAAAGGGGCAATTGTCTACATGAGAGACTATTATTTTCAACATTGAGGGTGATTGTGTGGCACAATTTGATGTGATTTGCATCATTGTCATTTGTAAGATACAAATAAGAAAGCCTTTGAAGGTGATTGCCACCACTTTAAAATGGCATTAAGTAGATAGTTTCAATACGATTCGGGAATAATATTATTTCTAATCATAATTAAGAGATGTGTTTACTTCAGTTAGAAACGCAACTATTGAACGACAGCACTGAAAGCAAAATATGTTCTCAGCCAGTCTCATTGCATCAGCATCTTGGTACATCTTTACCTTTTACTGGAGAAATAAAGGAGCTTTTATTGTAGAGAAGCTTTAGCTGTTACTCTGGTATAGGGTGTTTCTGTAGTCATCAGAGACACTTTGGCACTATAGCCTGCCATATCATTTTCTATGGCATTCTTGGAGTGTTTAAAGTTGTGCTCACAATTTTTAAAAAAAACACTTTTCCATATAAGTTGCAGAAAAGTTAGGTGAACAAAACAATTTATTTTAGCATTTCTGCTTTCGCAATTTAACTTGAGCAATAAACACTGCGAAGATGGTAGCTAAGACAAGCTTTGACACATGGGGGAGAGAGGAAAGAGGTTGGTGACACAAAGTGCTGCCTTATTATTGGTATTTTTTCTCTTAGAGTATTTGAAAATATTTTGTCTAACTGTTCCTCACCTTCTAGGAACAGAAAGCTTTGTTTTAAACATTCGTCTCACACATGCTGTGTTCACAACTGAAAGTTTCCCCCTTTCACATGTTGGGATATGTGTTTATATCATTGAATTAAATAAAACCTAACAACTGAAGATCGTAACATAAATATGTTGCTGGTGTGTAATTGAGGTCTAATTTGTGATGGGTCTTATCCCGTTACAATTCCCATTGACCTTTGGGAAATTGGTGCTGGAAGTGGATTAAACTCGTAAAGAAATCCACTATAAAATAAATTGGGAATTAAACCTCGCATTATTGTAAGATTGCAGCATTTTGAATCCCCTGACACTTCGAACAGGTTGTTTAAACCGGGGATTTTAGTCTAAACTATTCTCCCGACAAAGTACAGTACACCCCAAGGTGATGATTACGACAGAGAGTGTAATTCCTCCATTGTTACCTCCTCCGAGGTGTGATCTCTGAATGCTAGCAGATTATTTAACCACAAGGTTATGGTCTAGCCAGTCCTCTGTTGATCTAACATCCATATGTGTGTACATCCTGCAGGGTGTATTGGATAATGATCAGGAGCAAGAACCCTGACAGATTTTCATTTGCTGGGACATTGTCGCACCTCCAAATACTGGCCTGGTTTACGTTGGCCAAATCATGCACATGGACTGAAATTGAGACCATCTTGATTTGAATGATTCGATGCCACACAAGTAGTGCAGCTATGCGCTGAGCCATGGGAAATCATATACAAAGTATTCGAGAGCTTTTGGTGTTAACACCACCAGAACAAATTTGTTTTTATTCTAACTCATTTCTAACAGAACAACAAGAGAAGCAGGAGCTGGTTTCAGTTTCTCTGTGTCGAGCATTTTGAAACTAGGTCTCCCTCCTTTTTAAATCTTACCATATTTCCCAGAAAACAACAATAACAACTTGCATTTATTTAGCTCCCCTCATACAAGGTAGCATCCCAGAGCACATCATGCTTTGCTGCATATCCTTCTAAAATTGTGGAGGTTTTTTTTAATGTTGTTAAACTTGTATCATATCTGGATGGTTGTGGTTAAGTATTTTTTTCTCACTGTGATTTTAAACAGGACATCTCCTTTTGTAATGTTCCTGATCTGTGAGCTTGCGTGGTCTTGTTTGGAACAACCAAGATCCTTATCAGTGCGAGACTCACCGCAAAATTTTGGGATTGTGCAAAGCTGGCTAGAAAAATCCAGAAACATACTCACTGCCTTTTCCAGGTTGGGAAATGCACGAGACCTATGGTATTTGAGCAATAGAGGAGCGGTAATTACATGTACACAGTATTTTTAGCTCAGAGCCAGCTGGAGGAGCATCAGTGTGACTTTTTGGATGCATCAAATGGCACCAGAGTCCAACAGTGATAATCACAAGGGGTTGCATAAGAAAACAATCTGGAAGTAGTAATCAAGCCGCACAATTTTTTTCGTAGTCTAATACGCACACACATGTTCTGTGCCGCGGGTCTGGTACTGAGCCACTGTAAAACAAGGTGCAGCACTGTGCTTTTTTCTGTTTAGCCCACAGACAGAACATCAACATGCGTCCTTTTTGATGCATCCAAAAACTAACTTGTATGAAATTTGTGGCTTTAAGTCTTGGTCAGCTAAGGATTAACCAATAAATTGTGGACTGTGAAGGCATTCTTTAATGGGAATGATTCTCTCTTTGTGTTTTCCCATCAGAATTTATTCAGTGTTTTCTAAAACAGGGGTGGGGGAATGGAGACAGAACTAGTAATGTCTCTGATTTATAAAAGCTATCTGATCCTGTAGATAATGGTTTGCAAGTACAGTATTTGTATCGTTCTTTTTTGATTGGCATAGATTTGCTTTTGAGACTCCATTAACCAAAGAAAATCTGCATAATGCCCGGAGCTATTGCAGTAAAGCATCTCACTGAAATACAAGTAATCTTTTTACAAATTAAACAAAGATGACTACTTGATATGAATTAAATAAAATAGCTTTCTTCAAAGCTCATCAAGGTAATGAAATAATGAGATTCTGATTTTAAAAAGAAAACTGTAGGGGGAACATGTTTATAAAGTGTAAACTATATATTAATATATAAACTATATAGAAAAAAATATATTAAATGGCCATAATCATCTTTCAGTCCATTTCAAACCATTTCTAAAGTTATTTATTATTACTGGCAAAATATTACTTTTGTAGAGAACACAGAAGATAAACTGCTTATTAAGGGTGAGTTATGGAAGTGCATTCCCTTCAAAACCTATTTCTTTTGGTCAGACGGGGTATGGCAGACACGGAAACCTATCATCATACTTAAGAATGCCCAGACAGAAAGTTCCACATATATATACCACCTACACGGAAATCTTCCTGTCTGAATGCAGTGTGCAATCTCTCCCTAGACTCAGAGGAATGCACCCAACCTATTTAATTCCAGAGAGTATTCCAAGAGCCAAGGCTTGGGTCCTCAGAGTGTGTTTGAATTTAACGAGCTGATAGTGTAGTTTCGCTTTGAGAGCACTGTAGAAAGAAGCTTCCCGCTGTTTGTCCAACTTGGACCACCCTATCCTATCAGGCTTCGGCTTGCAAGGGTAACGGAATCGATTGGAAAGATTCTCTCTTCCCTGCAAATCCTGCTGATGAGCCAGGGTAATGGCTCATGAACCAGACTACCCAGATCACCTTGGACAATTGACTCGATTTTGACATTCACCGAGCACATCATCTTTTGGGGGTCAGCTGGAAGTCTGACACATGTGGAAGCCCCTCACTATGCTTATCAGTGTCCCAAACAAACTGAGAATTCCATGGAAATTTCAGAGGTACATTGCTGAAATGGGATGTGCAATCTGTCCCTGTTGGGGAGCATCTGAGGCTTTGCCCCCAGAGTGTATGTTTGGGTTATGCTTGAATCTAACCATCTAAAACTACATAGCTTTCCAGTGGTATTGCAGTCTGGCTAGCTTACCCGCTGCTTGTCTAGCTAGGATGATCCTACCCATTAGGGCTTTGGCTTGTGGTGTTAACAGGAGCTGAATGGGATGATTCCCTACCCCCAGTGACTGGTCTTCCTTTCTAAGTCCTGCTGCTGAGCCAGGCTGGCTGGAATACCACGGACCCAGGTTGCTCAGGATCATGACAACTCAAACCGCCGCTGAGAGCTGGATTAATTCCGACATTCCGCTGCCAAGCATGTCACCTTTGAGCGAGTTGAGCTCCGAGGAGACCTCACTTACCTCCCTTCTTCCCACCTCGTTCCGAGGAGGATCATCAGCAAAATGAAGTACGATGATCCATGTGCAAGAAAGGACCTGGCACGCAGTACTGCTGGTTGGTTTAATTCCTTCATAAGTTGAACATTAAGTGCAGCTTTAAATTAACTGAAAATTCAACGAGTGCTGCTCACCAATGTGTTGGTGTTGTGTCATGGATGGGAATTACTTATTTTCAATGAGCACACCAGATCAATCTTGTGGGCGGTAAGATTACTAATTACTTCCATGAAATAATTCGTCGTACCCAAGAAAACAGATGGATCGACTAAGCACTGCTATTTTCTTTTTGAAGTGTGTTTCTGGTTTAAATGTCAACAGATCATTGTGTTATATAAGGCCTGAGCTGGGTTCAGATGAATCTTTCGCAAAAGTAAAATAGATCTCTGATATGTTTTAAATTTTGTCAGTTTAGATATGTGGACACATTTAGAAGTGAATCTAATGGCTTTGAAAGGCTAATATTGTTTAGGCTGCTGTACTATATGTCTTTTCTCTACAGTTGTCTCTGAGTTTTTCATTGAGTTGAAATTTAAGATGTTATGTTACAGAGTGCTGCAGCCTGCGGGCTAGAGGCTCACAGTGATGCCATCCAGCCCGGCCACATCAGAGAGGTGATTCGACGATACAGCCACAAAATTGGCCCTCTTTCCCCCTTCACAGTACGTAATAACAGTGCTATAAAAAGTTATATTTATATGCAAGTGAATTTTTATTTTCAAGTGGTCAAAGTTCGAAGTATTGAAATTGCTGGGAGCAATTTGTGGCAACTGTAATTTTCATGAAGAAAAAAAACTCTACGAAATTCTCTTGGGAGCATAAATACGCCATCTCTTTTTGGCAGCTTAAGCATTACTAAATATTCTTTTTCATTACGGCTCCTGTTGTGTTTTCCATTACTTTAAATGCAGTACAGTTGCCACAACAAAACTCCTTTGACATGCAGGTTTGCTTTGAATGTTTTACAATCGTGTTACTATATTTCGCAGGGTGTTTATTGCAGGTCTGCTGCGAGAGAGGACAAACCGTGTGTAAAGTTAACAAGTATCTGACACACCCCATTGTGTATTTTGTTTTATATAATGTACTTCCATTTTAAAAACTGTGAACGATTGCATTTGGTTATCTGCCAGGGTCGAGCTGTGTTCTCTTGATGGCTACATCAAAGAAGCCACCAACTCAAGAGCCAGTATGTGGTATTGGAATCTGGTCCAACTGGGTATTTATTGATTTGTTTTTAACCTCACCCCTTCCATTTGGTGCTGTTTCATTGATGTTTCATAAAATGTGTGTGGTACAGTCGGAGGGTTCTTGAGTGCATTTTATAATGGCGAAAATATTTCAGTTTTGTTACTTCGCATGACATTTGAGGATTATTACGTTGCTAGCTCAGATCCAGGCATCAGGATGATTTGTAGATTTTCAAGAAAAGGAAGGGCTGGAGCACTGAATGTGGACACTTCACTCTCGAGTCCTGTAATATTGTCTGACCACCTCAGTTCTGCAGTCCTTCAAGCTTTTCTCATCAGCTGGTTGGGTCAAAAGGAATAGCTAGACTCTTAGCTTACTTTTTGTTATCCATTTTTTATCCTACACAAAAAGTATATCCACTGTATGGATAAATAAAGTGCTAGGACCATAATCTTCCAACTATTTTATATAAATGTCTTTAATACGTAATCTAAAATAACATCCTTCCTGAATCATGTCTATTGATGTCTGTCGATGATCTGCAGATCATCCAGAACTCTGCAGCTCATGTTCTCTCTCGCACCAATCTCCACAACCACATTACTTCCACCCTCGCCTGGTTCCACTGGCTACCCATCCCCCATAGGATCAAATTCAAGATCCTTGTCCTCACTTTCAAGTTTCAAGGCACATTCATGGCCTTGGCCTCTTCTATCTCTCCGACCTGCTGTCTCCCTATGAACCTGCCCGCCCCTTCCATTCAGCGTGCTCCGGTCTGCTCCATGTCCCCCGCCCGACCCTCCCTACTATAGGTGGATGGGATTTCAGTCTCTCTGCCCCCACACTCTGGAACTCCATCCCGCAGTCCCTTCCCCTTGCTTCCTCCCTTGCCTTCTTCAAAACCGGACTCAAGACCCTCCTCTTCAATCGTGTCTTCTGCCGCCCTCCCAACTCTCTCCCTCCCAACTTCCTCCCTTCCCTCCCCCCTACCTTGCCCCTCCCCCTCTCTCAGGTCCCGACCTGACTGTTCAGCACCTTGGGATGTCCTCCCAATGTGAAAGGCGCTTTATAAATGTAATTTTTTTGTTGTTATTGTTGTTGTATTGTGGTATCGCCACAAAAAATGATGGTTATCCGGGTGTCTGAGAATCCAAACCAAACTGAGACATATGCACATATGCACAACACTCTGAGACGCCGTCCGGTATGGAGGGCACTATATAAATCAAAGTTGTTGTTGTTGACACCTATGCATGGAAATTTCCCTGTACTATTGAATGTGATGTGCATAATTTGTTGGGGAGGGATGCAGTGTTTATCTAATTATACAGTTGTTTCAATGAGTATTCTAGGTTTCAGCAAATTAAGTCATTTTGTTGTTTAAAGGAACAGGGAAACACGCACCTCAGCTTTAAAGCAAATATACTTGACCTTCGAAGCAGTGTCTTTCTGGATGTTAACTCGGAAAGAGGAGATAAAGAGAGTGTATGCAAACTGGGAGAGGTTCAGTATTTTCATTTCAGAAAGAAGAAAACAGAACACAGCAATCAAAACATATTTATTTCATAATACAGAGCAAATGTTAAAAAGATTAAGATAAGGAATGCTTGTTTTCTGTTTTCTGTTCCAGTTACCAGAGTCAAGACCCATGATTCAGATTGAATCATCGCACTCAGTTTTAGGCTTGATGTGCAAAAGTTCAGTCAGCAACTAAGTGAATTGTTTAGAGATAAATAAAGATAGCGGTGGTCAGATGGTTAATGTGGGGGTGAGAATCTGCTAGAAAAGAGCAACTCTACTTGAGTCAGCAGTATCTAAGGGAAACAACGTTGGAAAGTTCAAGAATGAACTGCAAAATGAACATTCATATTACATGTATTGCAGGCTGGTTGAGTGCATGTGTTATTTTATGCCTTTGCTGACATATGTGGGTTGAAAATGGAGGCCTTTGCAAATTGGAGGTAGCGATCGGGATTGGCGCTTTCCTCGCCGGCTGTTTCTTAGCTGAGAGCAGGAATAAAGTCTCACAGAATGTGGGAGAGCACAACACGGGAGTTTGCCAACCCTCAGGATAATGATTTATACAATGACCTGAGTTTCTCGTTTCGCTCAGCGATGTCATCCGCAAACATGGGGTAAATTTCCACATGTATGCGGACGACACCCAGCTGTACCTTTCTGCCTCATCCCTCAACCCCCAGACCATCGATGTTCTGACAGCACGTCTGTCCGACATCGAGTCCTGGACGAGGGACAACTTCCTGCAATTGAACGTGAGGAAGACCGAGGCCCTCCTGATCGGTTCAAGCCAGCGCCTCCGCACATCGGGCGCTGCCAGCCTCAACATCCAAGGCTGTACTCTCCACCTCACAAAGCCAATCAGGAACCTCGGCATCATGTTCGATCAAAAACTCTCCTTCCTCCCCCACATCCGCGCCTTGACCGGCACCGCTTATTTCCACCTGCGCAACATTGCCAGGCTCCGCAACTATCTTACCCCCCGCGCTGCCGAAACACTCGTGCACGCGTACATCACCTCGAGGCTGGACTACGGAAACTCTCTCCTCGTCGGCCTCCCCAGTTCCTCCATTCATAGGCTGCAGGCCATCCAAAACTCTGCAGCCCGTGTACTATCCCGCACCCGCCTCCGCGACCACATACCCCCACCCTCGCCCGTCTCCACTGGCTCCCCATCCTCCAGAGGATCGAGTTCAAGATCCTCATCCTCACCTTCAAGGCATTACACGGCCTTGCCCCGCCCTATTTAACCAATCTACTTTCCCCCTACAAGCCCACCCGGACCCTCCGTTCAACA
The DNA here is from genome assembly GCA_035084275.1 of Hydrolagus colliei. NCBI lineage: Eukaryota > Metazoa > Chordata > Chondrichthyes > Chimaeriformes > Chimaeridae > Hydrolagus > Hydrolagus colliei. The sequence continues at coordinate 8,652,306 of CM068744.1, read as the reverse complement.
GGACTTGGCCTGCTCCAAGCCCCCCGCCCGAACCGCCCTACCATCGGAGGCCGGGCCTTCAGTTTCTCCGCTCCCACCTTATGGAATGCCATCCCTCAATCCCTCCGTCTCGTTTCTTCCCTTTCCTCTTTCAAGGCCGGTTTGAAGACTTTCCTCTTCGACCGTGCCTTTTGTTCCCCCCCGAATTTTTCGACCTCCCCTTCGTGTCTCACCCCTTCCCAAACACTCCCCTCTCAGCTCGGGACACACGCCCTCCTGTGCAGCGCCTTGGGACATCCTCCCAACGTGAAAGGCGCTCTATAAATGTAATTTGTTGTTGTTATTGGCCTGCTGCATATCCCGCTGTCTGATCCTCTCAACAATCGGTGGGCCAGCTTTCAGCCATTTCACCGCTGCTCTCGGGATCATCTTTAAGGCACACCTTAAAACATACCTGTTCATACACACAATCAGCCAGATAATTTCACATTTTCCTTCCCCATCTACTTCAAGCCCTCCCTCCCTCCCTCCCTCCCTCCCTCCCTCCCATGTGTGACAAGCTAGCTGTGCAACGTGCTTTAGACAGCTTTCCCATGTCAAAAGTGCCATATAAATTTCAATTGTATTGTATTAGTAAATGTGGTGTAGAATTTTTGGGAGCAAATTGCATATACTATGTGCCAGTAGAGCATTTTACCCACACATATACAGTCAATTCACTTTACAGTTTATTCTATGAAGTGCTTTGAGACATCTAGAAGACGTCAAAAAGCACTATATCAAATGCAAGGATTATTTTTATTATTGTTGAGTTCTGTTTTGCAAAAAACCTATTTAAAACAGATGGCGTAGTCTGATCCTACCCCCTGTCAGTTAATAGAAGAGAAGAATTGTCAGTAAAGCAGAGAAAGTGCAGCTATTTTTACTGCAGGTTCCATGAGGACACGTGAGAGGTCTTTTAGGGAGAGAAAGCTGGAACTGAAAAATATAAAATGCGAGGCAGATAATTATTTCTGAATCGTGCTCTTTGATTAAACTAAGCTGTGTTGTATCTCTTTTTTTTTAAGTGGCACAATTGCTATCCTGATTCAACCCAGCAAGTTGCGCGAAAATGAAAGGATGAGGAAAGATCCCTTATTTCAGTCGATTGTAATAGTGGAATGAAACCATGTTGTGTGACATGTTTAAGATTAGGGGTTGAAATTGATCAATACTGTTGTTCATGTAAGTTCTTTGACCTGCCTCAGTAACATTTGAGAGTCAGGACTGTATGATTCATGTAGCAGCACAGTCAGGGTGAAGGCTAAAACGACCATATTCCAAAATACAAAAGTGACTCATTTGTGCTGCTTCTAATGTTCAATGTTAGCAGGAAGTTCCCACACTGACATTTTGTATGATTTGCAGAACTTTGCAGCTTCAGCAATATTCCATTACCAGGCGAGTTAGTTAGTGTTGCATCTTGCGCCATTTTAGGCTCGCTTTGAACAGAACCAGGAAAAGAAATACAATACAGTCAATCTCACATATGTTGTATCTGGTGGGACCATAACATAAACACAAAGTCCGATATGAAGGCAAACTGTGTAAGCTGTAGAAAATAAAATGTAATCAATAATCTACACAGAGCATAGTAATTTAATGCAGCCAGGAAGTGAGCCGTCGGTGATGCATTCAGACAACATTTCCCGCGATTCGATGCGTCTTGTCACCTGTCACCGCATGCACACTTACCTGGAATCGCATTGAATTAGATTAGATAAAAGTTCTTCTGCCAATAAGAAGACGGATCAAGACCACTTTTGCTGCAAGTGCACAATGCTTCAAAATATCAACACGTCATTTGCGCAATTCACGGCGGGAATAAGTTTGGGAGTAATGGAGAGTAGTGAAGCAGTGTTATGAGTTAAGAAGTAATTAATACGTATCTAAGTGGTTTGGGCAGGAAACTGAATTGAATGCACGACTTAGGCAATTATATGGTTTCTAAAGATAAGATTTGTGCAACTTTTACTGTACAGTTCGTTTTATTTAACATCTTTTAATTGACACATCTCGGGAGGACGTGTCAAAGCATTCAATACTACTGGCTGGGCACCTGATCTGGAGGAGTGGGACCTGAAGGGGCGGGGAGGGGAAAGAAGACCAAAGACACAATCAAAGAGGTAAAAAAGATACAATATATGGAGTGAAGTACAATCTCTTTAATTGATATTTCTCAAATTTGTGCTGCTGCCATGCTAAATATTTTTTCTTAATTTGTAGAATATCTTTCACAAAGTCTGGGTGCTCGGTATATTGAGAGCTGGAATGGACGTAGAAATGCTACAATTTGACTTGGTGTCATTGAGCTAAAAAGAACAGTCAGCCAAGGAACCACACTCCTGTGGACTGAGATTCCTTTTGGGTTTACTTGTAGCACATTCTGCAGTGCATCGTTATAATGGGGAAATCCCATTGGCAGCAGATGCAGAGAAAATGGTTTTTACAGCATCATTGTGGTCAATGGCGTATATGAATGTCAGTAATAAATGCGGTTGGGATTGGGTTTGATATACTGGACATTTGGATAGCCTGCTGACTGACTGGTCTCACATATTGTAAAATAGCCCAAACGCCAAGTTGCCCCTTCAGGACAGGAGAGAAGATTATGGGAATATGCAGAAAGGGCCCCAGGATACATAGGAAGTAACGTCTTTGTTTCTCTGCCACTGTTATTATAACAACAGCATCTAGCATTGATATAGCACCCAATATATATCCTGTGTGAAGGGTTGTGTGTATGATTCATAAATAATTTCCTGTGTGTAATTACAATAGGTGACTTGTTTGATCGTCAACTGTCTTTGCCCACCACCACCTCTGTGACCTCCTAACCCCTCTATCATCTTGTCCATTTTCTCCTCTCAGCGGGCTCCGGTACTGTGGTGCAGTACAAGTCTAACTCCCTCTGCTTAAAAAAAAGCCTGATACTGTATCTAGTTTCTCAGGTCCCTGCCAATGTCACTTCCTTAGCACTGTACAAGCCAGACATTTTTCCACACTTTGTTTTAATACAGAGGTCTGAGATTGTGGACGAAGACTACTGCATTATAACAGAGCTGTCTTGTGTGGTGACTTGCATTATATTGGAGTCCTGTAGCTCAGTGGTCGGAGCACTTGCCTCGCAAGCGAGAGACCTGGGTTCGATTCTCAGCAGGGTGAAACCTTGAACAATTTCCCTCACTCTACATGCCTGATAATAATCCCTCAAGAAAAAAAAACAATAATAACAAAATTGGTCACTTCAATCCACGACTGTTTGTGCTGTGCGCAATTGGCTGTCACGTTTCGCCCACAAATGTATCATCTATTCTATGAAGCACTTTGAAACGTCTAGAAGAAGTGAAACGCACTATATCAAATGCAAGTATTATTATGATCTAATATGCAACTAACAGGGTTCCTTAACAAAGAAACCATGAGTAAGTTACTCCGACCCATGGGAACATTTAAGGCAATTTACTTTTATAGCAGAGCTCTCAGTGTGACATACTTCCTGGTTCATCTAATGAGTGAACAATTAGAGATTGTTATATGTTAAGCAAGCTTTTTATTTTTGGTCATATATGGGTCTCAGACTAGGTCCATCTCTCACTGGTTTACTCACTGTCTCAGCCAGATAGAAATCTGCTTTTCTAAGAGGAGAATTTTGTTACGTTTCGTAAAGACTTTTGTAGGCTGTGGAACAGACTGAGTGCCAAAGGAAGGCCTTTGTATGTGTACAGTGGTTGCTACAACAGGACGGACTTCAGTATCTACGTTTATTACAATGGTTGTGAAACCGAGAACTACTCCTAATCTTCTACATACAGCCTGTGATTTACTGTATGACTGAGTTAGTTGCTTTAAGTAACGTGATGCTGCTGAGTACAAAACTCATTCTGCTTTCTGAGCCACTGTATACGGAGTAAGTGACGTCCTCGTCTTAAGTCATTGAACTGTGTTATCTCATTTGGTATGAGAACAAGAGTATGATCTATTGTGTCTGAATTATATCTGACTGAAGAAATTACCATTAATTTTCTTGTTCTACATGAGTCTGAAGTGGAACATAGGTGCCACCCTGTGGACATAAACAGGGCTCTGTAACAGTTGCTGAACAATCTCTTCATGGTGTCCCATGAAGACAACATTTGGTTAACGTCAGCCACTCGGACAATAATGGTGTGAGTTGTCCATCGCTTACAGTTGTCAGTGAGAGACCCTGTTGATAAAATCAAAGGTTCTTCTGTAAATGCAGCACTTCTATGGGGTAATTTCAAACAGATTCCAACAAGTAAAGGCTATAAACAGTAGCCTTCTTACATTATGGTTCAGGCAACGCTATGACTAGAGATGTATAATTTAAGATGATCCTATAAACTTTGCCACAGATCCTGCAGATAGATTGTGCACTCTTTCACAGGCACTAGTTAAGTAAATACATCAATGAAGATATATCTTCACATTTTCACGAGATGAAATATTGATGCTATGGATATTTGCTGCGACAGGCATCAAAACTCCCCCAAAAACTATCAAAATAGCACAGCGTTGTATAATTTGAAACCTGCATGGAATTAATTACAGGTACAAATGTTCTCAATTTGGGTGATTTTGAATTTCTCATTTGCAGTTTATTACATAGTCTTAATCTCCCGATGAAATCATTTTCTTACAATCACGCCTCTGGTCATTGTTCCACATGTAACTACTGAAATCTCCGCTGTATGTGCTTAATCCTATTCATTAATACAGAGCGAGCATTTAGACTTCATACTTACTGACAGGTGAACAAATTAGAGCTTAACTTTCACACAGCCACATATGGACATCCTTGCAATGTGCATTTGGATTTCTCCCGAATACTTGTGAGCAGAGGAGCTTGGAAAAAGAAGTTACTCCGTTTAATTTTTTGGGTCTGCTTCAAAGTACAAGGATATAGTTTTCTCAAGCAGGTTGAAATTGCACAGTTGAGTATTCTCTTGATGGAAGAAGAATGAAAATGATTGCTTGATGGGGCCACATAAAACTTTCCTTATGCCAAACCATGCCACGTTTTATTCCCAAATATATCAAATGTTTTCTGCTAGTTCTGGACTGCAGAGCTCTTGTGGGTTTCACCTTGAAGGAGATATTTTGGAGGTTTATTATCGATGATTATTGACTACTGACTGGGAAACGGGTGAGCTGTGGTGAACCTGACAAATCTAACTTTTGTATATGGACACATTAGACACTAATGTCCACCTGAAATGTCACTACTCACAAAGGGAAGGGAGTTTCTCATAGTATCCTGAGTAAGAATTCCCCGCATAAAAATGGTCATCCACTTCATGGCTGTTCGTGGGGTATTGCTGTGCTACAATTGGCTGCTATGTTTCCCCTACAAATACAGTCACTGCACTTCACTGTAAAATCCAGTGAAGCTCTTTGAGACATCTGCATGAAAAGGCTTTATGCAAAGAATATTATTAGTTAATAAAACAGGAAATTCTGAAATGTTATTAGACTGCATTGCAATATTTTTAAAAATGCTATTTGTTCTTGCATCAGGTCCCAGGATCTTTACTAATTCTACACGTCAGGTTGACTCACTTGGTAGCACTCTCACCTCTGGGTCAGAGTTAATGGTTACAAGTCCTATTCCTGGATCCCAGCTTGTTCCATACATTCCAATACAGTGCTGGGATACAGAATCTTACAGCACAGAAGGAGGCCATTTGAACCCATCAAGCCTGTGCCAGCTCTTTGAAACAGCTACCAACTGGTCCCACTTTAACCCATAGTCTTATAAATTGCTCCTTTTTGAGTACCTATCCATTTACTTTTGAAAACTACTATCAAATCTGCTTCCAGTCTAGATAGCCCTATATTGCTGGAGGTACCATTAATTTGGGTTGTCGTTATCGACCCCCTGACATAATGTGAACTGAGAAAAGAACTTCTGGTGACCTAGCCAGCATATCTCAAGATGAATTGGTCATTCAACCCATGTGTATTTTGTGGTAATTTGCTGTGAGCAAATTAGCTAAAAATAAAACTCTATGTTTGGCAATATTTACCTCTAAAGTACCATGAGATGTTTCTATGTTATCAAATGCAACAATTATTTATTATTGTTACCTTAGTCACAGTGGCCTCTCCAGGGCAGACAGAGTTACATGCCTGTCTGTATTTAGTTGACTTGATTGGGTCAGTGAGAAAAAGGAGCAGGAGAAGTTTTGCAATAGGTTGAATTCCTGAGACGGGTGGAATATACTGTATATAGGATCATTTGACAAAATCCCAGGTGTGGCTGTCATAGGAACTTATTCAGAACTGGATCCTGAAAGGAAAGTCAGTGATCTCCATCGTTCCAGATTGAATTGCCTTCACAACATTCAATACAACTTTGAAATATTCTTAATAATAATAATAATCCGTGCATTTGATACGATACAGCCCTTTTCACATCTTCTAGACGTCTCAAAGCTCTTCACAGAACATACTGTAAAGTGAATTGACTGTATATTGTGGGCAAAATGCGGCAGCCAATTGCGTACAGCAGTGTCCCACAAACAGGCATGGATTGAAATGACCTATTTGTTTTGAGGGATTAATATTAGGATTGTGGATTAAAGAAATTTACCATGGTTTTGCCCCACCTGGAAATTAACCCTGGTCTCTCACTTGTAAGGCGAGTGCTCTAACCACTGAGCTACAGGACTCCTGAGCTACAGGATTCTTGTTTAAACATAGCATGAAGATAGCCATACAATAAGAAATACAGCTTAATGCTGTCTCCGTGGCAGTATATTCAAACCCGACTATAAATCTGTGCTGGTTAAAGTGTTAACATTGTTCCCACAGGTGCTGAAGATTGACTTATTTTGCAATTTCAATCCATCTGTGGCACAGCTATAACAAAACAAACCAAGGCTGACTTGCTTTAGTGATTCATGGGAACACAAATAGGATGTGTTCTTTCTGGCACAAAGATTCAATCCATGAGTAAAGATAAATGCTTTCCATCTTTTATCTGTCCTTTTGAGCTTCTGACATTTGTCGTGATATAAAGTGAATGAAGCATGGAATCTTGCCTTGACAGAAGGAAATATCACTGGTCTAGATTCATTAATGGATGTATATTTTGTCCCGCATTTATCGCTTAAATTACTTGTGTATTTTTAGGAGGATAATTGAATTAGTGTGCTATCAGAACAGTGGGAAGTCCAAGCCAATTTTTTTTTATAAAAGTCCCTTTTCTTCTACAGATTTATGGATGCTAACATTTCTTATATGAGGGGAATTTTTGTCAGGGCCCATCTGGAAATGTTTATTTCTATGGCACATCATCTATCTGTGGATTTTGTTAGCAGCTTACTTTTTTGTAAATTCTTGGATTATCGAGTTGAAGTTTTGCCAGTATGTTTGGCTGATTGCTGCCCACGCTGCTTACCTGTCATTCACCTTTCATTTAGTTTCACTCCACTCGCCCTCCCCCCACCCCCACACCCTCTTATTAGAGCCAGAGCAATTTGCTGAACTGTCCTTTAAATCATGTTGCTATATAAATTATTCCAAGATGAGCCTTGAGTGGATGTGTCTATCGTGCCGAAGCATCCTCTTTGGTCTTTCCTCTGATGGCCTCGGCCCATCTTGCTCAAAGAGTACAAATACTGTAGAGTTTTTAATGTAAATCACATTTACTGCTCCTTCACCATTTCCGCATTATATAACTATAGACACAAACTAATGTTGACTACGAGTAAGCTTTACCAAACTATACACGTTAGCTACACTGTGTGTGTGTGTGCCCTTCATTTGATCTCTCTGATGATTTAAAAAAAAATTGCAATGCTGAACTTCCCCATTAGCCAGTGTAATTATGCAATACAACATATATTTATATAGTGCCTTTCAGGTCAGCAGGATGTCCCAAAGTGCATCCAAGCTGTGTCAAGCAATTGGACCCGAGTGGTGGGGGTGGGATCAGTGGGGCGGGGTGGACGAAGGCGTGGTTGAAGAGGAGGATCTTGAGACATGTCTTGAAGAAGGCAAGGGAGGTTGCAAGGTGTCGGGACTGTGGGATGGAGTTCCAAAGGGTGGGGGCTGTGAGGCTGAAGGCCTGATCGCTGATGGTGGGGCGGGCCAAACAACAACAACAAAATGACATTCATAGAATGCCTTTCACGTCAGGAGGGCATCAATGGGAGGGGGACATGGAACAGGCTGGAGCCTGGTGAGCAGTGGGAGGAAACAGATTGATAAGGAGTTAGCAGGTCACAGGGGTGTTGGGTGGGAAGGGAGAGCATGGTCAAAAAGATTGAACATGAGATGCAATTTGAATGAGGCAAGGAAGCCAATCAAAAGGACTTTGGGATGAAGTTCCAGTGTTAGGGCAGACAGGCTAAAAGTATGATGGGCTGGAAGGGTGGGAAACGTGAAGCAGGTCAATGTCCTCAATGAGTACCTGAATTGTACAGACAAGAGAGGTCCTGGATTTCATCCCAATCTGATGTATAATCTCAATGGGGTAGTGGTTAAGGGAACTACTGTTGGTTTCAGGCCCCATATTTTTGGACTCTGATCAGCCACGGGTTCCTGATGGTGAACAAAGCCTTCGTTGGATTTGCAGTCAAACTGTTGGATATACAGTATGCCCGAGTCTTTCTTAACAACAACAACAACAACAACAATTTACATTTATATAGCGCCTTTCACGTCGGGAGGACGTCCCAAGGCGCTAAACAAGAGGTGTGTGACCCGAGCTGGGAGGGGAGTGTTTGGGAAGGGGTGAAACACGAAGGGGAGGTAAAAGAGTTCGGGGTGGAACAAAAGGCACGATCGAAGAGGAAAGTCTTCAAATCGGCCTTGAAAGAGGAAAGGGAAGAGGTGAAACGGAGGGATTGAGGGATGGCATTCCATAGGGTGGGAGCGGAGAAACTGAAGGCTCGGCCTCCGATGGTGGGGCGGTTCGGGCGGGGGGCTTGGAGTAGGCCAAGTCCTGTTGAACGGAGGGCCCGGGTGGGAGTGTAGGGGGAGAGTAGATCGGCTAGGTAGGATGGGGCAAGGCCGTGTAAGGCCTTGTAGGCCTTCCAAGATAACACTCATTATCTTGAAGCCTATCAACACTCACTATCTCCACTTTGCACATGAATATTAGATACAGGGGCTGAAAATGGGAATCTCAGCGTACAGTGTAGAATCTAGGAGAACATCTATACTGCAGTAATAATCAGTGCAATCGGGGAGAATGGAAAGAGAAAGATGAGAGAACAGCTCTGGGAGACATAAGGAGAAATATAAAGAAAATATAAATGTGTGCAAGGTACAGTAGTATCTTTTTAATAGCTGCAGAAAACCAGCTTCCAAATCAAGATTGGTTTGAAACATTTTCCACAATTCTTTTCCACCTTAAATTTTAAGACAAGATTGACTCGCAGGCTAAGACGGGTGGAATTTCCGGCTTCAAAACGACCAACTCCTAAAAACTAGGTGTTCCAGATGTTTGAACGAATTGCAGTAAATGTGATGCCAAATTTGACCCTTCTCTACTGAGCTGAAAAATAACAGTCTTTACAACCCTATTAACAGACATGAGATAAGAATATCTTAGTGTTTCAAGCATCCGTTTAAACCAATGACATTTTAAACTTCTGAGTTAACTGCTTCTGTAACAAACCAAGGTTTTATGCTGGGACTCACAGAAAGTTTGTTGCACAATGGGAGGCCATTCAGCCCATTGAGCCTGATCTGGTGCTGGCTCCCGGACTGGGAATTCTATATACAATAATTGGAGTGTAAAACCATTGAATTTGCAGCATGCGTTTGTGTAAAGAGCCTTGTTAATTTTTTGCACCAAATATCAGCCAAATAGTTACAAATGTATCATCTGTGAGATTGTTTTAGGATGAGGTTGACAGTCCTGTGGAGGACCATCTTGCTCTCTGTGATACCCAAAGAGTTTATTTCCCTTAATTCAAATGGTTAGCAATGTAGCCAAGTGACTTCAATAATATACTGTACTCTCTATGTCATTTGTTTCAGCTATAGCAGGTCTATCCAATAGATAACCACCAACCACCCACAAATTCCCTACTTCTGTAGTAATAATCTTCCATGTGTTATAGTGCCTTATCATATCATAAAGATACTGTACTGTATTTCAAAGCGCTTCACAAGATACAATGTAAAGCGAATTTAGCATAGCAGTGTTCCACAAACAGAGTGAATGACCAATTTTATTTTGGAGATTTTTTGGCCAGAATACCAGGAGACCTTATCTTTTTGAATAATGCCTAAACAGGCAGATGGGACTTCAGTATCCTCTGAAGGATGTAGTAAAACATTCTGGGTACATAAAAGTATTAAAGAGATTTTTTTTTACAAAAGACAAAGAACACATTAATAAATCAATAGTCTGAATAAATTGAAGACAATTTTTTTTTTAAAAATTGTAATTCATCTTGATCACTATTTCATCTCCTTTAACTCCTCCATCCTTCTCCCCATTCCCCACTCCCCACCAAACCCATCTCCATCTCCTTATCCCCGCAATCCCTCTCCACTGCCCTAGAATCATCTGAACTCCCCCACCCCCACTCTGGCCTGCCTCCTGCACTGATTTATCCTTCTCACTCACTCTCCTCCATAACTCTCTCTCCACCACTCTTAATGCCCTTGCCCCCCTTCACCTCCCAAACTGCCTCCTACTCACAAACCTCACCCTGGCAGAGATGCAGGCCGCCAAATACAACTGGCTCAAGTCTGATCTAATTGTGGTCTAACTGTGTTCAATTCTGGTCATCACACATTAGGACGGATGTTAAAGCATTGGAAAGGGGGCAGAGGAGATTTACCAGGATGGTACTATTACCAGGAATGAGGGACTTCAGTTATGAGGAAAAGCTAGAGAGGCTAGGTTTATTCTCATTGGAGCAGAGAAGGTTACGAGGAAACCTAATAGAGGTTTTCAAGATCGTGAGGGGATTTGACAGAGTGAACAGGGAAAAACTGTTTCCACTGGTGAGTGTATCAGTGACTCGTGTTCACAGATTTAAAACAGTTTTAACAGAAGCAGAGGGGAGGTGAGGAGAAATGTTTTCACTCCGTGAATTGTTTGAATATGGAATGCATTGTTTGAAAAGGTGGTGGAGGCCCAGCTATCCCTCCCTCCACATCTTCAAAACTGTCTCCCTCTCATTTCTCATCACTACCGTAACCAGCATGAAACACACCAACTGCTCCCTTAACCCCATCCTTACCGCTTTCCTTACCTCCCAGCTCCACCTCCTCATGTCTCTACTCTCAAACACCATCAATCTTCCCCTATCCTCTGGCACCATTCCCATCCCTATCAAAAGAGCTATGATCACCCTCATCCTGAAAAAAACCTTTCCTGGACCCATCTCTGATTTTTAACTACCAGCCCATCTCCAGACCTCCATTTTCTTTCCAAGAGTCATTGCTTCCCAGCTGCTCTGCTTTCTCTCCTACCACTCCCTTCACAGCATGGAAAATGTTCTGATCAAGGTCACCAGTGATCTGGTGAATATGTGACTAGGGTTCCCTCTGCCTACTTATCCTTCTCGACCTCTCTGCTGCCTTCGATACTGTGGACCATTCCTCTGCTGCCTCCCCTCTATGAGGTTCGGTCCTTGAATGGTTCAGGTCCTGTCTCTCACACCATCTCCAATTTGTCTCCACTAATGGTTTCTCTTACACCCCCCACACCATCTGGTGCGGTGTTACTCAGGGCTCAGGACCATCCTCTTCAACCTCTACAAGCTTCCCCTTGGTGACATCATCCGCAAACATGGGGTCAACTTCCACATGTATGCAGATGGCACCCAACTCTATCTCTCTGACTCCCTCACTCAATTCCAGGACAACTGACGTCCTGACAGACATCAAATCCTGTCAGACATCAAATCCTGGATGAGAGCCAACTTTCTACCATTGAATGTCAGCAAGACTGAGGCTCTCCTGATTGGCTCATGCCAGCACCTCCACACCTCAGGCACTGGCAGCATTGACAGATGCACATTTCACCTCACCAAGCCAAATAGGAACCAGTGCATCTTGTTTGACATTTAACTGTCTTTTCTCCCCCACATCCGTGCCATGACCAGCTTTGTCTTCCCCAACTCCACAACATTGCCTGACTGCCACTGCCTTATCCCTCAGGCTGCCGAGATCCTCGTAGTATTTCTCACCTTGAGGCTCGACAACTGAAACTCCTTCCTTGTCAGCCACTCCACTTCCCTCTACAAGCTGTAGATCATCCAGAACTCTGGAGCTTATGTCCTCTCCTGTACCAAGTGCTGTGACCCCGTCACCCCCACCTGGCTCCACTGGCTCGCCATCCCTTAGAAGATAGAATTCAAAATCCTCGTCCTCACTTTCAAGGCCCTCCACGGCCTGCCCCCTCCTATGTCTTTGACCTGTTCATGATTTATCAACTTGTCTGCTCCTTCTGCCTGTTCCAGGTTCTTCCACCCTACCATCGGTGGCCAGGCTTTCAGCCTCTCTGCACCCACCCTTTGCAATTCCATCCCACAATCCAAGGCATGGCTCAAGACCCTCCTTTTGACTGTGGCTTCGCCGCTCCTCCTATCTCTGTGCCCTCCCTCATCCCAACCCTGCCCCCACCCGCCCCTCACTTCCCCCAACACCCTCGGGTCCTGATCCCCGACTGTTCAGAGCCTTGGTAGACCCTCCCAGCGTGAAAGGCACTTTACAATTGTAATTTTGTTGTTCTAGTAATGAAATACATTGCACTGTATTGAGCCACATTAATACCCTGTTTATGCTGGTGGAAGCGATTGGGGGCAGGGAAATGGAATTAAAATTTTTCGCTCAAAAAATTACATTTGCAAAACAAAGATCAATGGTTAGAGCACTTGTCTTGCAAGCTGGGGAGACCAAGCTGGGGAAACCTGTGTTCAAATCCAGGCAGGTCAGAGCGAAACCTTGGGCAAGTTTCCTTGCTCCACATATCTAATAATAATCCCTCCAAAAAAACCACAAAAATAAAAATTGGTCATTTCAATCCATGACTGTTTGTGAGACACTGCTGTGCGGAATTGGCAGCCACGATTCGCCCACAAATATATACAGTCAATTCGTTTTACAGTATATTCTGTGAAACTCTTTGGGACATCAATAAGACGTGAAAATCTTATTGACACATCTTATATATATACTGGGGCATCTATATCAAATGCAAGGATTATTATTATTATCACTGCACATGCATAACTAACTCAATACCAATTTGTTTAATGTTTCATGTGGTAGCCAATTCCTAAATAACATTCCATTTACACCGGAGATTCAGATGAAGGCTCTTCAGCTGTTTGATCTCATCCTTTGGCAATACCCACTCCAGCATCGCAGCATCAAATTGTTCATTGAATGAGTCCAATGTCCTGAGCTCAACCACCCTTCACAGTTATCCATTTCAGTCATTAATTATACTCCTGGTAAACATTTCCTGGTGTGCCCTGAAATTGCCCTTTGCTACCCTGAAGGTATGCTCTGTTGTTCTGCTGTTGAGACATATCTGAGTTTACTTGCTTAATCTCATTATGTAATTCTATAATGTCCTGTGCGAGGGGCCATTTTTCAAGTCTAAAGAGCCCTATCTTATCCAATCTTTGCTTATAGCTCATTGCTCTCACAGTAGCAATCATCATCGTTGCTCTCCAGGGCACTGATTCTATGGGCCCCTTACGTTGCCGAGACTACAACTATATTCAGTACTCCAGGTGTGGCTTGAGCAGAGCATTGTACAGAGGCAGAATTCTGGCAATCTGAACTCAACTGATTTAGCAACACAGCCCAACATCCTGTTTACCTTGTTTGTAGCTGACTCATATGGTTTTGACATGGTGAATGACAGGTTAATTTATAGGGCTCTCAGCAAAGTCCTTATAAGGCAGTCAAGAACTTATAAAGGACATTTTTTGAGCTGAGACCACATTGGATTGTGCTCTTTAAAGTTATACAGCATGTCAGTTCCCTGGCTAAATCTTAAAAGTGATTTGGGTAAAAGAAAATTGGTCAGCCGGGTGTCTGACACATGCGGAAATCCATCCCCATGCTCATATCCAAACCATACTGAGAACTCTATGCATCCCACCAACACATGGAAATTCCAGAGATAGTTGTTGGAATGGAATCGCACTCTCTCCCTGGAGACATATCCTGCTTACCCAATTCCAGACAGTATTGGGTGCAGGTTGGCAAGAGCCAAGGCTTGGGGACCCCAGAGTGTGTGTTGTTTGCTTCCCAGCTTAGACCACAATAGCTGTTACAGCTTTGGCTGTAGGGTTTGCAGGGTTAATGGGAGCTGAGTGGAAAGAGTCCCTGCCCCCAGTGACTGGTCTGTACTTCCAAGTCCTGCCAATGAATGTCTGTGTTGTCATCAGTCAGTTGCAGCGAATGGAGGCAGAATGGCTGAATGGCCACTGATGGTGAAGAAGATAGGACGAGGGACATGAAGCAGACAAATTATCTTAAAGTGATTTTGGCCTGAAGTCTTCAAAGTATGACTTGCTTTAAGATCACAAATAGTATTTGTTCTACTTGTTTGGTGTTGATTCCTTGCTATTTTTGCAAACGATATAAAGTTGGGAAACAAATTATGTTTCTGGAGAAAGAGAGGCTGGAGGGATCTAGAGAAAAGCTGAGATTGGGGTCAAACAGAAACAAATAGACTTCCTTTCTAAAACCATCACGCTCGTCAGCAATACAGTCAAATCTCACAATCTTAAAGTCAAAATGCAATGCAGTCCCTTTTTTGTTTTGCGGTGAAGGTATTTGGGATATATTCCCAAAGCGAAAGTTGCTGTATAAATGTAAAATTGTTGTTGCTGCTATGTTTATTCTAGGCCATGGCAGTGGCAATTTAAAAACAATAAATTACATTTCTATAGCACTTTTCCGATCACAAGGTCATTGAAGATAGTCAGGGTTTTTGACCTGAGTAGGGGGTTGGGACCAGGAGGATGGAGGGTTGGGATGGTAGAGGTAGAAGGGTGACCAAAGGTGCTGTCCAAGAGAAGGGTCTTGAGACATGTCTTGAAGGAGGCAAGGGAGGAGTCAAGGGGAAGGGATTGTGGGATGGAGTTCCAAAGGTTGGGCACCTCACTAACTAAAAACCAAAGTTATATAAATCTTTCTGTTAATTAAGAAACAGAACAAGTAGAGAAATTACTGCTAGTTCAGGTGGAGGTTGAAGATCCCAGGGCATATCAAAGTGAGGGTACAAGAACGTGTATTTTGCATTCACAGGTTTTGCACAACCCTTGTTATTTTTTAGCCTTTCTCCTTAATTCTACTTTTTCAGTCCAAGGCAAACACCCAATTAGCTTCAGTGCCTCTCAGGCATTTTAAAGACCTGGATCATGCCCTCTCAATTCCTCCTTTCTCCAGTAAAAACAAATTCAACTCCAATAGTTTTTTTTCTTAATAATTTGGAAACCTAAATTACAGAGTTTTCCTCATATCTGCCTTTATTACTCTCACTAGCTGCTACACTAAGCACTCAGAGGCGCAACTCGCATGAAGAGCACTACTTAGTAATAATAATAATCTTATCACGTTGTCAGGATGTGACAAAGCGCTTCACAGAATATACTGTAAAGTGGACTGGCTGTATATTTTATGGGCATTATATAAATGCAGATAGATATTTTCCATTAATTATTCATTAGCTTCTGCTTCCTGCTGTTGAGAATGTTGTACATTGTGCTCAGATTTTAGCGCAACTGTCAGTGGACTCATTTCTGAAGTTTTATAAAAAGGGAATGCAGCAAAGTGGGAGTTCTACGGTCAATAATGACTTCCTGTAAGCAAATCGGTGGTCATTGGAGTGAGGTGTTATTGTTGAAAATGAGTTGTCTGGCCCATTGTATTTGAGTGAATTTTGCAGCAAAGAGATTGTCTGGACTTTATATTATGGCACAGAGTAAGCTTATCTGAGTCACAAGTCTTGTGTGTGTGTGTGCGTGTGTGTGTGCATGCGTGTGTGTGTCTGGAATCAATGCAGCTCACCCATCATGGCGAGGCAGTTTCAGTCTTCTTTTGAAAATGTGGTTTGCACGATAACAGTAATGGTAGCCTCTATGCACAACGGGGAACAATTTGTCATTAAAGAATATAACAGTTTACATTTGATATAACTATGTGCATTTTGTGAGTTCAAGTTGGCAGGATATGCTACTATTTGGAACGCTACCCGTAATCAGCTATTTGTCTTTTAGATGCACTGAAAAGTCTTTCCTATTGCAACTCAGGAGAGAACATCACAAATCTGTTTAAAGATAAACATCATTCCTTTTCATTTATTCTTGCTCTCAACCCTACCCCCCCTTCTTCCTGCTTTGTTGGCTCTGAGCTGGACTCGAGAAACAGAGGACAGCTGAGGCAAACACTTTTCTTCCTTCCTTGCTGGCGAATCTGGAAAAAGTTCCTGGCATCCTGTCATGAATAACTTTCTTTGACACGGTTGGGCCTTTCGGACAATATTCAGACGGGAGTCAAAGGAGTTTGTACTTCCTGTCTTGCTCATAAAGCAGTTAATATAGCTGGACTTGCTTTCCTCTGGGATGTACCATATTTTGCCCTGAAGCCTTAAGTAAATGGAATATTATTTCCCTTGACATTCTCAGATGTACGTGACTTAAAAAAAACCTCAATTCCTCGACAATACTTAAAGCAATACCTATATGAGTAAATGCAGTCAGCAAGCATTGCCAATTCGCCTTTAGCTACACACAGACCGTGGTTATTTACTAAAAAATTTGCCAAATACACAATAATAATCCTTACATTTGATGTAACACCTTTCGTTACGTTTGATGATAAAACATCCAAAGTAAAATGTTAATATGTAAATTAAAATTGATTATAAAATATAAAAAGCCTGCAAAATATACGTTACAGTATATTCTGGGAAGTGCTTTGAGATGTCTCAACATCGTGATAACGCGCTAAATCAAATACAACGATTATTATTATTATTAGGATTCACTTTATGATTGGATTCCGCCCTGTTCACAGCACAGACGCTGCCCTGGTTAAGGTTACAAATGATATCCTAACTGCCTGTGACCAGGGCTCCCTCTGCCTCCTCGTCCTCCTTGACCTGTCTGCTGCGTTCGACACAGTCGATCACACCATCCTCCTCCAACGTCTTTCCTCCCACCTCAACCTTCAAGGCACAGTCCTTGACTGGTTCCATTCCTACCTGACCCACCGTTTACACTTTGTATCTTCCAACGGTTTCTCCTCAAACCCCTGCACAGTTTCTCACAGCGTCCCTCAGGGCTCTGTCCTCGGTCCCCTCCTTTTCACCATTTACACGCTCCCTCTGGGCGATGTCATCCGCAAACACGGGGTAAATTTCCACATGTATGCGGACGACACCCAGCTGTACCTTTCTGCCTCATCCCTCAACCCCCAGACTATCGATGTTCTGACAGCATGTCTGTCCAACATTGAGTCCTGGACGAGGGACAACTTCCTCCAATTGAACGTGAGTAAGACCGAGGCCCTCCTGATCGGCTCAAGCCAGCGCCTCCGCACATCGGGCGCTGCCAGCCTCAACATCCAAGGCTGTACTCTCCACCTCACAAAGCCAATCAGGAACCTCGGCATCACGTTCGACCAAAAACTCTCCTTCCTCCCCCACATCCGCGCCTTGACCAGCACCGCTTATTTCCACCTGCGCAACATTGCCAGGCTCCACAATTATCTTACCCCCCCACGCTGCCGAAACACTCGTGAACGCATACATCACCTCGAGGCTGGACTACGGAAACTCTCTCCTCGTTGGCCTCCCCAGTTCCTCCATTCACAGGCTGCAGGTCATCCAAAACTCTGCAGCCCGTGTATTATCCCGCACCCGCCTCCGCGACCACATAACCCCCACCCTCGCCCGTCTCCACTGGCTCCCCATCCTCCAGAGGATCGAGTTCAAGATCCTCGTCCTCACCTTCAAGGCCTTACACGGCCTTGCCCCGCCCTATTTAACCAATTTACTTTCCCCCTACAAGCCCACCCGGACCCTCCGTTCAGCAGGACTTGGCCTGCTCCAAGCCCCCCGCCTGAACCGCCCCACCATCGGAGGCCGGGCCTTCAGTTTTTTTGCTCCGACCCTATGGAATTCCATCGCCGAATCCCTCCGTCTCGTTTCTTCCCTTTCCTCTTTCAAGGCCGGTTTGAAGACTTTCCTCTTCGACCGTGCCTTTTGTTCCACCCCGAATTTTTCGACCTCCCCTACGTGTTTCACCCCTCCCCGTACACTCCCCTCCCAGCTCGGGTCACACGCCTCATGTGCAGCGCCTTGGGACGTCCTCCCGACGTGAAAGGCTCTTTATAAGTGTAATTTGTTGTTGTTGTTGTTTAAGGGATATTGCTGTCTGCAAAATTAGCTGCAGCATTTATCCACATGTTACACTAACTCCTATGAACTGCTGTGAGATATCCTCCTAACTCGAAAGGTGCTTTACCAAATGCAACAATTTAAAAAAATTAACATTTCATATGCACAGTATCAATCCGTATTAGGTCCTGCAGATTTCTGGAAAATACCTGTGATCAGTGGTGTGCTTGCCCATTTGAGTGGGTGATGATCTCTGCATCATTTCATGTGGTAATCAAAGATCATGTAGAATCTGTTATGAAATGGTGGAATTTCTCCCAGTCGTGGCAAATGATTGATTGAATTCTCTAAAAGCAGGAGAACTGGTTCATCTTGTATCCAGTTAAAGAGGTTCAGATGCAGTCTGTAAGTTCATAAAATTGTGTATTTCTTCTGTCAATCAGAATGAAGATGGTGGGAAAATGTTTTCAGAAGAAACTAATCCACTAATGCGGGCATGTTGAGGCCTGAAACTAGTCAATAGTTATTGACTGAAATACTGCTGTTTCATAATAGATTCAATGTGATAAGTGTCACAATATACAATTTACATTGATATACTGTATTGCCTTTCACGTTGAGAAGACACCTCAAAATGCTTGACAATGTGCATTGAGCTTGTTGTTCAACACATTTAATCTGTTTGTTATTTATGCTTTCAAATATTTTCCCCCAAAATCTGTTAGCAAGCGTTGGCTCCATTTCCTAGTTTGTATCCCTTTACTGTGTATGTTAAAGAACTGTAAAAATGTAACACAGTTGGGAGGGTGAAAACCTATAATTGAAGATAAATATTAAATTTAATTATCATATAATTTATTTTTAGTCATTCAGTCAGAATGGAACTCAGATCGCAGCCTGTGTGAAGGACACTTTAAAACTTCGACTCTCGGTTTGGTGTATAAAACAGGCAACTTCCCACATCTGCTCAGAATTTATTTTCCTTTCCATTCTACAAGCATAAACAGTTAATTCTGGAAACATTGACGTGTTAACGCTCAGATCCCTCGCAGTCTCTGAGTTGCTGGAACGGCTGCAGCCTGAACCAAAATGCTTTCTTTCTTCTATCCAGGAAGGAACTTTTTGTTGCGATATGCTTCTATTACTTCCCCTGCAACATCCGCATATTATAAACTCACCGAGACAGATTTTGGACTCCCAACCCGTTTCTAATTAAGTAGAGTATCATTTCAGTTGTATATATATTGCCTCCAAACTGCCATAGGAAATATTAGTCATCTCTTAATGTTTTAAAAACATTTTATTTGCGTAGCAGTGTTCAATTGGACTTCCTCTCAGTGCTAGACTTACGAGATCAAAGATAAGCTTAGTGCAGTGCAAACCAAAACAAGATTTTCTCCTTCTGAACTGTTGTGGTTAAGTACAGTGTGCTTTCTCCAGTGGATATAAACTTTTCTGTGTGATATGCTTTCCTTAAGTTGGCGGCTAAGAAATCTTAATATGCATACATTATACAATGCGCTCACAAATACATACATTATATGGTTTATGGATTCCAGGTTATTTGGAATAGAATGAAAGCTAATGGCACATCCTGTCTTTGCCTTTTGTAGTTTGCCAACCAGTATCCAAGCCAGGAATTTCCTTTCTTAGGGGCAGGGCTGCCTGCACTGTTGCTAAAGAAAAGCTTTGAATGTCTTGGCCTTGCAGCACAGCTTAATTTATATTGCAAAGATTTGAAAAAAGTAGAAGAATAAATGGGCAAAATGGAAATAAAAGTGTTTCTCATTGTCTCGCACATGAGGTTCGGCTGACATTTTGAAGAGTGGGAAGAAAATTAAAGTGAGGAAAGGAACAAGTACCAAACTCTTAGACGATCAGAAATATGCGGTTTGAAATTTGCATGGCGAATAGGCAGCGTTTGTCCATTTTGCCGGATTCTTTCATGTGAAAAATGAATAGAATGCTACACATCATGATTAATGAATGTTGCAGAAAATAACGATTTCTGTTTAACCTGCACTTTGCTATTTCATTTTTTATAGTTGTGAATCTTTTTCCACTTTTGTTCTGTTGCCGATTCCTCATAATAAATACAAATTACAGTGTTGCTGTGTACAGCTTTAACTCTAATGCTGCAATTATGCTGCACAGTCTACGTTGATTCAATGTGGTTTGCAATCAATCGATGCTGAATGTGTTGTATAACTGTGGTTTAGATAGACAAGCTAACATTGCTTTGATTTGGTGTTCGGCTCATGATTTGAATCAATATCCACAACTGTGTTGACTCCAGGATTACTTGGGCTTGTCTTCAAGTCGGAAGGTTGAGAGATCAAGACCCACATTGGAACTTTGATCTCGCAGTCCAGACTGACACTCAATATAGTGCTGGGGGAAAGGAGGGTGAGGGGGCATTGCATTGTCAATGGTGCCGTACTCAGATGAGATGTTAAACCGAGGATCCTTTTACCTGTTTAGGTGGATATTAAACATGCCTTGGCACTTATTGCAAAGTGGATTTGACTTGTTTCCCTGTGTCCTGGCCAACAGTCCCTCAAATAAAAGTGGTCAATCACTTCACGGCTGTTAGTGGGACATTACTAAATGATCCATCAAAACTCTTAGGTCACTGGCTTTACCAGTCACCTACCCCTACCCTCCACTCCTCCTAATCCCAACCCCCTGACTGGCCAGCGCCTTGAGACGTCCTCCCACCATGAAAGGCACTGTACAAATACAATTTGCTGTTGTAAGGTTACATTTGACACACTGATGTTTAATCAATCCAGTATTGCAGTAAAAACATTACTCAAACCTCTGGTACCTTTAACATTATATTATCCTTACCTTACTATGATAAAAACCAATATAAACATATTCAAACTTTCCCTATGCTTAGCTTGCCAGGCACTTCGCCCTTGTTCTGTTTTCTCCTTTTGAACTATTGACAGACTATTTACTTTTCTTCCCCTTCCAACCATGTTATAACATTTTCTCTTAACTTTGAAGCGTATCTCTTCATCTGTTCTGCAGTGAGTGTATATTTTTGTTGATGTGACCAGGTCAGTCTTTGAATCCAATATCACTTCAAACCAGTAAATGGGAGCAGTGAATGAATGCACCAGTCGGTGTTAACACATAGTTGATGTCCTGATCTATAATGTTAGCCATGCAGTTTTGACGATTAAATTTCCGCAGTACTCCAATATATTTGCTGGGTTCTCCAAGCATTAATTCTTTCTGATCTGTGCTTAATACTCTCCCAAATCATGTAAACAGGGTGGGTGTATCTTTCCAAGGAAAGAATCTTGTTCCATTTCAGACCCAGGGAAATTTAGGTCTAGTTAGGATACTTTTAATCAAAGCAACAGGTGTTTGCATTTGTCAGGCACCTAGCTATGTCAGGCACTAAGCTGACCAATAAATGTCTGTAAACTCTTCCATAGCACTCTGGGGGTTAACTGTTTACTATGTGTATCATCCTACAAAATCTCGTCAGTTCTTGGTTTACCTCACACAATCATGAAAGGAACTCATGTAAGACAAAATCTGGCAGTGTAAACTAAAAGTGCTCACTACTTGTGTCGGGACTCTATGTTATTGCTTTAGGCGGCAATAAAATACCGTAACTATTTTTATAAAACAGAAGAACAGCTAGACCCTGGAGATAGGAAACAAAAAGCATGTCAACTGACGTCATAAAAAATGTTCCCTTCCCTCGTGTGGATGCCAAGCAAAGAAATAGAGATGAAAACAATAAAATAAATGAACAAAACACAAATAGATGAACAGCCTTATTTACCCGAGTGAGAAGAAAGACATTTGCCTTTCTTCTATAGACAGTTATTATACTTTACGTTACTGTAAAGCTGTAAAGCGCTTTGCAATGTCTCCCCAACATGAAAGAATGATTATTAGTATAAAGAAACTGATGTAAGGAAATGATTGCATGATAGTAATCTACCATCAACCCTCCAATGTTGTGTGTGAGCTTCCCTTTGGTTTGTGACGTTATCTGAACCATCAATTACATCACAGCTTTGTAAATGCTCCCTCTTATCTATGAAACTGAATAGATTAGGTAACCAGTAATTCTTTAGGGGGAAACATTTTTAAAAAAATTATTTTAAGAAGCAAAGTAATCTTAGCAAAAGATTATTGCTAAGATAATTGCGGGCGGACAATTTGACGAAGATGGAGGAAAGCTGTCCTAGTCCTGGACTGGATGTGGGTTTGGAAGGACAGGTGGGGATTGATCTGACATCTAGGATATACTGTACACAGCTTGTTCGAGACAGACCGGGGAGTATAGCGCCAGGAGAGAAGACGTTCCATTAGCTCCCCATCCCCCAGCGGATTGAATTCAAGATCGTCATCTTCACTTTCAAAGCCATTCATGACCTTGCCCCCTTTAATCTTTCTGACTTGCTGTCCCCCTATGAACCTGCCCGCCCCCATGTTCAGTGGGCTCCTGTCTGCTCCATGTCCCCCGTCCCTTCTCCTCACTTCTGCCCTCGCCACCTTCAAGGCTGGTCTCAAGAACCTCCTCTTTGATCGTGCCTTCTGCTGCCCTCCCAACTCTCTCCCTTCCAACTCTCTCCTGACCCTCCACCCTACCCTGCCCCTCTCTCTTGCTTGGGCCCCGACCTGACTGTTCAGAGCCTTGCGATGTCCTCCCCCCGTGAAAGGCGCTCTATAAATGTAATTTTGTTGATATTGTTGTTGTTGTCCAGAACCACGGATCCCTAATGTCAAGATTCGGCTGCTGGAAGACTTCAGAATGTTTATAGCTAACAGGTCCCTTATTTTAATCAAGGCCTGGAACACTCAAAGTTCTGAATCAAGTGCTTAAAGTTTCAAACAAAAAGCACATTGTTGCCTTTTCACTAAATGAACTGAGGTGTTAAGTGATGACATTGAGTCAAAGAGATTATTCAAGGGTATGGTTAAAATGCATTTTCTGGCATAAACGGTGGTGCAGCATTGAAAGAAGAATTCATTTGAGATAGAGATTAATCACTTTGCATTCCGAATTTTAATCTCATGAACCTTGTAGTTTCTAAGTTAAAAAAAAATAAGGGATCTATTACTGGTGATAATTTGAAAAGGTTTCTGCATTAATAATTGAAATGGGGAGAGATTTACTTTTGCAGCTTCCTGTGATCACTGGAGCTGATCCAGTGGTTGGTTTCCTATATTAATCTGATTTATGTGCAGTTCTGTTGCATCCGTATCCACAGGAGACGATATGTGATCCTCATGTCTCTTTCAATTTCCAAGGCTGTTACTTATAGGCATATTCTTTCCAGGAGCAGTGAAGTGCAGGATTCAGGATAAGTGCTCACATAGTACACAGTCGATAGAGAAAAGACAGTAAGGGATATGGACTGCGTCCAGTTTACCATCCAGATATAATAAAATGTAGAGTACAGTATTATAGTAACAATATACTACACCAGATGCTTTTATATTCAGTGTTTTTAAAGTCCATGTGATCGTCTTCTCTCTTACTAGTTCTATTCTTTTAAATGTTCCTTTTCGTTTTCTTCTTCTGTTTGTTTATCACCTGTTCTTTTCATGATAAGTGTCTTGGTTCCTCCCATGTTTTGTCAGTTCCTATCGTATCATTTCATCATGCCTCCCCCCCCTCCCACCCCACACACGCACTAAGCAAATGCCAATTTACAGACAAGGGCAACTCACAGCAACAAACAGGAAAATTGTGTCAGGGAAAATGTCATTCATTTAAGCTGATTTTAATCAAACATCTGACCTGGTGAGCAGACTTTCTGTCCATCTGATAATACGAGCTGCCCTGCCTCATTAATTCCTCAGTATCTGGAGCCAAGCAGGGTATTAGTCACTCTACAGAGAAATCATCATGTCCCTTTGCTCTGTTTTCCTGCGTCAATTACAAAATGTCAACACTCATTATCTAATTGGATAGTTACATGTTATGCCTATCACCTTTAATCTCAGGCACCTGTACTTCTGTTTGCTCTGGTAATGCTCACTTATTGTTGTTAAAGATGCTGCATTGATGAAAGGGCCAGCTTCAACAGCAGGTTTAGATGGAACACACATCAAAAACTGTCTGGTTGTTGGATACTCTTCGCCATAGTGAATGATTTCTGCGTTCAGACAATCAGCTGTAGCTCAGTGGCTACAGCGCTCACCTTACAAGTGTGAGACCTGTGTTCGAATCCAGGCAGGTCAGGGCGAAACCTTGAGCAAGTTTCCTTACTCCACACGCCTAATAATAATCCTTCCAAAAAAAACACAATAATAAAATTGGTCATTTCAATCTATGATGTTTGTGGGACCCTGCTGTGTGCAATTGGCTGCCGTGTTTCACCCACAAATAAACAGTCAATTCACTTTACAGTACAAGCGCTTTGAGACGTCTAGAAGATGGGGAAAAGTGCTATATCAAATGCCAGATTATTATGATAATTATTATTATTATGGGTATGGGATTTACTGCTATATACAGATATCCAGGTGCATTTCACAATCTCTACCACCATAGCCACATCTGAATTGATAATTTACCTGACATCCATACCCATGTATTTTCCAGTCAGGGTAGCTAAACAGCAATCAGGGACATTCGTCAGTGTTGGAACCCACTTCCAGTAAAGTAAGGGGCCAAAGAGGATCCATGCTATAAATGAACCATCCTTCAATCGGGATACATTCCAATAGCAATAATGCTTGTATTTAATAGAACTTTGTGGAAAGCCGCCCAGCTTGGTTGCCAAATGCAGGCAGGTTCCCACACAACATGCAGGAAGTAGGGTCAATAGAGACCTGGTGAATAGGAAGTTGGATTTGAGTAAATCCAGATCTACACTTTAGGATGTAACAAAACAGTAGAACAAGAGGACAGTTTAGAGTTGTAAATGGCAATTTCAGGACAAATACCAGGAGGCGTTTCTTTACTAAGAGGGTAATGAATTACTGGAACAGATTCCCAGGAAAGGTCCTTGAGATCAGGACACTGGACTCATTTAAAAGGCAGTTTGATACTATGATAGGAGGGACAGTGGGTATTGTGGAATGATGAGATTGGATTGGCCAAAGAGTATTTTTCATCCAGACCAATCTTTGAGTTCCTGCACACTAAACATGCCTGCCGTCAGGGTCACCAGGTCATCGATCACATCACTTTCTATTTGGTGTGCACATCATAACAGGAAGTGATATCAGTAACAACCTGATGATCCGGAAGTTGACTGTTTTTACAGCACAGTTGCCAGCCAGTGCGTGGGAACCAAATAAACCGTCCCCCAAATGATGCAGTGAAACCCTCATTATAAAACAGGTTGGGATTGCATGGATCTGAAGTGACACATTAATAACATAGCCTCCCTATATCTCAGCTTTCTGTAAAATGTTATCAAGCAACGTATTGTGGAAAATTATATATTTTAGCTTGTTGTTTGAAATTTGTAACGTCTGATGAATTAGCATGGTATATATCTTAATTTCATTTTCTCCACAAAATGCCTGTGACAGATTGATTTTGTTTTAATCTGCATGATTAAGTACATTTAGCATAATGTTACAGTAAACCCTAGACCATCTCCATCTACTTTTGGGCAGTTTTCCAAGCCAATATTTTACTGTCGAGGCTCATGCTGGTGTCCCTTTGAGTTGCAATGAGAGGTTTAAATGCAAGCATAAATCCTACACATGGCAAGTTTTATGAGTTAGAAATTCTTGGCTGTGTGATCTAAAGTTTACGTCGTTGCCTGGTGTGACAAATCAAAATCTTTGATTTCATTCACTGTTCACATTAAGCTATTGTTCTGCATTGCTGTTAGACTTGTATGTGCGTGACACATAAATCCTAGCCTAATGAAGTCAAACTGGTTTAAATCTCCCATTGGCTCAGTGATTAAAATACATCAGTGTAGCTCTTAGTATGTCCCATAAACAGTAAATAACAAATTTATCTAGAGAATTGCTGGCTAGGACACCAGGAGAAACTCTCGTATCTTTTCACTTAGTGTCATCAAAGAATACTCATGGAATCTTTAGATCCATGCAAACTGAACAGACAAACATTACCTTGGATTAACCTTGCATCTGAAGGATAGGACTTTCAACACCGCAATGCTCCCCAAGTACAGTCAACCCTTGCCGAACGCGACTTTCTGGATTGCGAATTCAACTATATGCGAAGAAACAAATGCGGCACTTTTTTGCGAAACGCGAATAAAATTTGAGTATACGTGATGGCTGGCCCCGCGCACATGAGCATTTGGGAGGACGCTGGCCCTGCGCACAATGCACAGTTGGGAGGATGCCGCCAGCTCCCGCCTAAATCCGATGATTCCTCAGCCTCGGAGTAACCTGTTGGTATTGCATAGTAAACAGAAAAGACAGAGAGAACACTTCCAGGACCAAAGATAAAATAATTTAGCCAAGCTGTGGTAGTGTAAGGTGCTGCTTTATTATCTCCAGTGAGTCAGTGAGAGTGGGGAGAGTGACGAGCGGGGAGAGCGGGCCAGCAGGCTGTAGCCTGCCTCAGTACGCACCTTGCATTGGTCAGATGTGGACGTGCCTGGAGGCTTGAGGTTGGATAGCCCGTGGATAGATTCCCCTAATCCTTTTTCCCCATGACTTATTAAGTTTACCGAACGCAATTTTACCGAATGCGCTGTTTTCCAGGAACGTAACCCCCCGTTTGGCGAGGGTCTACTGTACTGCAATGGAGTGTAGGCCCTGACCATAAAAGAGAAGTTTACACAGACCAGAAGGTTGCAGGTTAAGCAACCTGCACTGAGTTAGCAAGTTCAGCCTTCACAGTCGTTGAGCTGCTACAACTAATCTCAATGCCCTTGGGCTAGGGAGTAAGAAAATCAGCCTTGATTCCTGTTCATCGTTGTTATTGAGTAACCCTTGCCAGACAAGTGTGCATGTGTAAATGTCAGATGAGGACAGGATTCAATTCAGGTCTGATGCCCTCCACAGTCAAATAGCTTGACCACAAACACGCTCCCAAGTCAAATATGAACTGGAGTCACTTTGGCAAGGTACTGGAGCTAATCCTGGCTTCCACTGAAGTGTATTCCTCTATGAATCACTGCCTTCAGGAGAGAATGGAGATAGAATTTTTTTTAAATCTGTTCACACTAATCTGTTTTACATTGATAATCCTTTTGGGGCCTTATCACAGACACACTACAAAGAGTGAGTTACAACAGCACCGCCTGTGGTTTAGTCTGTCACCCGTAGGTCTGGACAGCAGTCAACCATACTGAAGAGCATTTGTTAGACTGGTTCAAAATTTCGCAAATAGTGAGCAGATTACAGCATCATAAACGGGGCAATTATTAGCTCTGGGGAATCCAGCAATGAAAACAGGCAATAGAAAACCTACACCTCGTGTATCATAGGAGTCAGATATCCACTTTAAATAACAGCTATGAAGGAGAAGCTCATACATAAGATTACATCTGTCACACCAACAAACCACTCGTCTCACTGTGTGTGCTTTGTTTGTGGCAGGAGGACTTAGATTCCACGAGATGGTGGTTAACCAATTGACCAGCAATCACAGCCACAGATTCTGTGAATCATCTGCACCTCTTCTGTACCATACATGCTGAAGCTTTCAATAAGTGACCCCTTGCTCTCAGAATTCAAAGTGTGAGCATCTAGGATCAGAGAATATCAGAACCTTTAGCCTGAAATGTTGAACATGGAATGTTTGTCCCCAAATACACATTCGCTAAACTTCACAGACATCTCTACATTTGGGTCATTTTCAGCCTTTTTTGATACCTTAGGTGCTCAATCAAAGGCAAGAATTATTGTTTTATATCAATGCCATTGTAAATATATGGAACCATTTCAGTTGGTAAAAATAGTATAAAATGCTATTTAAAAATTATAGCACTAAATATATGTTTTGAGAGTGTTATATTTTATGGATAAGTAAATATATGTGTAAACATTATTAATCCGTTACTAAATTCAGGATTCTGTGGAGCTATATTTGATATTGGCTTTATTACTGCTTAGCATGATTATTTGGGTCATTCTCTGAGCTTTTTAAAATATGGGCAAATGTAATAGTATCTACCGATTGCACAAAATGAATAGATATGCAGTAAACCAGATAGCATGGGAGGAGAAATTCTCAGCAAATCTGAATAATACATACCCTGCAGGGAAAAGGTTAATTGGGATAGGATTATCAAACCACTAAGCCTGGCCTTCAGGATTACATTGCAGACTTCAGCAAATGGTATATGTATTTCAGAGGTTGTGTTTATGTGGTTGTATTTAGTTCCATATTCATTTCTCCAGGGGAGGGGTGAAGATAAATACTTTGTAAATTCATGTTTTAGATCTAACTGGGCAGACATTTGAGATTTTAAGTAGAATTATACAGATCATTACAGCACAGAACAGACTATTCAGCCCAATTAGTCTGTGGCTGTGTTTATATCCACATGAAGCCCCCAACCCTCCATATATCCTTTCCTGAAATGTGTGCAGCATTTTGGGGGGTGTCAGCTCAGTGTCTGCCACATGCAGAAATCCACCACCATGCTTAATAATATCCAAACTGAGAATTCCATGTTCAGGGAAATTCCTGTGTATTGGAATGGACTAAGCGCTGTCTTTCAGCTTCTCTCATTGTAGGTACCTAATTTTGGAGAGTATTTGGTGCAGGTTGGCCAAAGCCAAGGCTTGGGGGGTCATAGAGTATGAATTGGGGTAGATCTAGAGTTTAACCAGCCAAAACTGCATAGCTTCCCGTTGAAAGCAATGTCTGACAAGCATCCAGCTACTTGTCCAGCTAGGAAAGCCCATTAGGACTTTGGCTTGCAATGTTCCGTGTACAAAGAGATGTAACATTTAAACTAAGCTGCTGAAATTTCCTCAAATGTATGTTTATGTATTTTATTGTTGAAGATTATTCTGTTTTTATGTAAATCAAACATAAGACCCATTATTTAACATTATAGCTCCCACTACAGGGAGGGAGGATTCACGGTGTGTGGCCCTTATTGTTGGTAAACTTTGGTGCATGTTTCACATAGCATCCTGATTTTATCATTTCAAATGATTTTGTGAAGGAAATGTAAATTTAGTATTTTACAATATTAAAAGTATTAACTTCTAGGTGAATGTTCCCTGAGATATTATAAAGTATTCATGAAGCTAATGTGATTATATCAAATGCTAACTATGTTTTTTCCCCCCTAACAGAGTGCTTACCGCAGAACTGGAATGGCATTCCTGGCCTGCTGAAGGGGGGAAAGAACAAGAAGGTTGTTGTTGCTCGAAAATGAAGCTGGTCCAAAAAAATAAGACTTTGTCAGCACAATATATGTGTGTTTGCCTGTGTGTGTTGTTGAGGGGGTGGGAAGGAAGAGGAAGGGCGGGGCAGCTGTGACAAGCCAGTGAACTGCACCCCACCATCAATCCTGTTTACTTGGTGGAATGTTATACTTAATTAAAGGCAGGACAGATGCTTGGCTCACATGTAGGTGGAAGGAACGCAGATTATGAGCTGAAGGTTCACATCCACAAATGTGATGCAGTGTTTAAACAGAATGAAAAGCATTTTTACAACCAGCTGTACTGCCGTCCAGGATTTGACATTCCTGTCATATGTAGTCTAAATGAAAATGTAACTGTAAGCCATTTTTTCTTGCACCATCTTTGAGTGGCATCAAATAAAGTCTGAGAGAATTTCTTTATTTGTCTGATTAAAATGGATTAAACGTTAGTTTACTTGGACTAATGCAATACTGCAAGCTTGTCTTTTGTCAAACTTGTCAAGCCTACATTGTCAACAACATAAAGGATAGTCTCAGAGAGCTTCGCCTGATGCTGCTTGTATTATGTTAAAACATACATGTTTTGGTCACCTAGATATGGAAATTTCCCTGTGTCTGGAATGGACTCTCCCTGGAGGGTCACATTCTAATGCCTAACTACATTAGGCCCAGGTGGGCAAGAATCAAACCTTGGGGGATGCAGAGTATGGGTTGGGTTACTGTTGCAATGTGAGCAGCTGAAACCAAACTAGGACCACCTTATCTTTTAGGGCTTTGGCTTGTGTTGATAACAGGAGGTTAGAGGACTGATGTGCCCCTCTGAGCTGATCAGCCAGGCTGGCTCTGCTAAGGAGAAGAAAATCGGCCAGGAATTCCGCTTCCGATTATTACCCGGAAACCTCCTCTGGATGGGCCCTGTCAGTTGGAAATCAGGTAAGGTCGGAGTTGGCTGTGATAGTGCCTGCGGCTGAGCACTCTGCTAAAAGCAACGTGGAGAATGGCCATTTGAAAGACTTGGCCAGAGGGTGCCTGTCATTCAAAGAATTATGCCCCATTAGAAAGCAACAAAAGGATTTTAAGCACTTCAGGAGAGGAGGGGGAAATTTATCAATTTCAAAGAAAAACATTGGCAGAGAAGAAACCCCTAAAGTAACTAACTTTGGAACAATTGAGTTTATAATATAACTGAAAAAAAAGTGCTTCATTATGATATAGTGCTTACAATATTTTAATGTCTCAAAGCACTTTGCAGTAATTACTATGAAGCACAGTGACTAGATTTTGTGAGAAAACACACAGGCGATTTGCATACAGCAACATCCCACAAACAGCCAGAAGGTGAAGGACCAACTTATCTCACAGATAATAATAGTTGTTATTTTGCAAGATATTGATACCACAAAACTAACTTGTTACCTCTACACTGCCACTGGCAATTAGCAGATCAAACAACATTGAAATATATATAGATATAACTAAATATGATGTTCATTGCTTTTCAAACTGAAAATATCTAATCCTTCGCATTTCAATACATTGCAGTTTAAGTTGACTTTAGTTTGGAAGACGCAATTAAATGGTAACATAAGATCATAAGAGCAGTAGTAGGCCATTCAGTCCATTAAGCCAGTGCAGATCATTGATCTATGCATGCCATTTCTCTGCCTTTTTCTCTCATCCCTCAATACATTCATTTCCCAAGGATCTGTTTTATCTCCATAATCAGTAAAAAAAAATAGTTTTAAACACTAAATGGGAAAGTCTTGCAGCTGTCAACTGTGTTAACTCCAGATTAGTGTGGACTAAGTCACCAGTGCAGACCATTGTAAATCTGTGATGAAGAAGGTTTTTGTAGAGAAACCTTCAAGGTGTCCAGTGTCCACATTATAACTTGACAGTTAACATTTGTTAATTGCATTTTATGAGACTTATTGAAAAGGTGACATTTGTGCATCGAAGTTGGGAAATTAAAAGCCACCGAAAATGTGCGCATTTACTTGCACTGAAAATAATTGTAAAAATACTTATCAAGACAACAACTGAATTTAAGAAGTAGTTATGTTACTCCAGGCATCCCAATAGGGATATCTGGATTTCTTGGGAGTTTTTACAAAGGAAACTGACTGAAGGTCTTACTAAGTAAATCGTAAAGAAACTGCCAGATATCTCCTTCGGGAAAGAACAAAATTAACTTCAGTTGTTTATTTCTATGTCTCTGCCAGCAACAGACACGAGGTGTTCCTGTGGTTTTGCATTCACAAAGATATATTACCGAGAAAGATGTTTCCTTGAATGTAAGTGCTTCTTGTTCACAGAATGTGAGTCAGTGGTAGTCAGAAGAAC
The DNA here is from genome assembly GCA_035084275.1 of Hydrolagus colliei. Taxonomy (NCBI): domain Eukaryota; kingdom Metazoa; phylum Chordata; class Chondrichthyes; order Chimaeriformes; family Chimaeridae; genus Hydrolagus; species Hydrolagus colliei. The sequence continues at coordinate 8,620,281 of CM068744.1, read as the reverse complement.
CTTCAAATGATCTGAATAAAGAACATAGTGTAGGGAGCAAGCAGCTACATAGGATTAGACCAGATTAGACTCAAATGTGGAGACAAACACAAGGATTAGCATTGATTCGTCAAACAACCTGTTTCTGTACTGAACTGTTTATGATTTTGGAGGTGCTGGAAATGTGCAGTGCTCCAGTGCCTTGGGACATCTTCCCAACATGAAAAAAGCTATACAATGTAATTTTGTATAGTATTGCTCAGGTCTCCAAATAGTCAGAGGAGATAAAGTCGATATGGGGCTTAAATTCTATACAAAAAGTCCAATCCTGGGTGACCAGTTGTTTTCAGTGATGGAAAAATGAATTCAGTCCTGTTGCCTAAGATCACTGTGGATCCATTTTACATGAATCCCAAAAGACTGAGATAAATTAATATGATGTCGCCACAATAATACAATGATGATTGCTCTTACAACCTTTCTAGTAGAGGTGAACTTAAGAGTTAGATACAAAGTTCAAGCTATTTTCATCTCCTTAACCAGTTTAACCCAAGCTACATTGGGACACTTTGTAACAGGATTTACTTGTACTTATTATTCACAAAATATTTATTCCTATCTCCCTCCATCTCTAGGATATGTTGCTGGACTCTGCCCTTGCATGAGCAGCTCTGATTTTCAGAAGCCTAAAGAGAATTATTAATATTATTAAAAGCTTCTGTCCTAATTGTTGATCAAATCACACAATCGTAGCAAACATGTTATTACACAATATAGAGACTTAGTAGCAACACATTTGGGAGATTGTCATTTCAGCGGATAACGTGTGAACCAAAATGATTCATTCTTGTAGTTTTCATCTTATGTAATAGTTTATATTAAATAAAAAGATCATACTTTGCTCCAGGAGATGTAATGATTTATTGTGTGGGTCTCTAGACAAAAGATACACTTTGCATATAAATATAAGTGAGGCAGCTTAAAAGGTGCGATTTTAAATTGATCACACATGGCTTAGATACATATATATAAGATCTCTTCACACGAACCTCCTTTTGCTAACTGGCACCAGCATGTTCAAATCCCATAAACTTTTTATAGTTTCCTGTTAGATTCATAGTCAATGGTTTCTACATAAACACTCCTGAGAAAATCTTTAGTGGGAGAATTATTCACAAACAAGGCTATGTGAGTGTTACAATATAGATTAACTTAGTGACTTTATACATTTAACACATAGATAAATAATAGTGCAAATGGTGATTGTATTTGTCAATAATAATCCTTGCATTTGATGTAGCGCCTTTCATGCTAGGAGGATATTTCAAGTGTAATGACTGTGGTATTTTGTAAGCAAATGTGCTAGCCAATTTGCACTCCTACAAACGATCAGGAAATGAACGATCAATATCATCTGTAGGATGGTTAGCCAGGAAACCAGGAGAATTTCCCGTCTCTTTTTAACTATTGCCAGGGGATCTGCTGTGCCCACCTGAAAAACCTTGGTTTAATATTTAATATCTAAAGGATATCAGCTGCAAAAATGTAGTACATCCGCAGGACTGTTTTGGAGTGTCCCAAATGGCTCTCGATCACAGAGGCAAGAAAGCTACTAACTGAACCAGGATGACACCGAATGTGAATAGTAATAATGCACCATAACAATTGTATTCATTACTAAGATAACTGGAGCTGTAGTGGGTCACAGGCTCGCCCTTTCATGTCTGGGAACTGGGTTGAAATACAAATATTATAATAATAATACTTAATGATCATTCTTGCATTTGATGCAGCAACTGTAATGTCAAAAAGAAAGTATCTTACGGAGTTTCTATAAAGTGTAGGGACTGGATTTGTCAGCAAAAGTGGCAGCCAATCAGCTCAAAGCAAAATGCTGCAAATAACTAACATTCTCTGCTGGCCAGCAAAAATGCTTTCACTTATTGCCATGAAGCCTCCCAGGTGAAATGAGTAGGAGTCTCAATTGGCAGCATCACTCAGAGGAGGAAATCCCAATAGCTGATGTGGGAGAAGGAATTGCTGGTGAAATAGGAGATGATGTTCTGGTTTGAGGTTAAAGCACAGAGTGGTGACAAAGTGGAGAGAGCTTTACTGTGTATTTTATTTTGATCTGAAGGGCTCTTTTATATGAGGCTTTGCATTATCACTTCCGCATAAGGGACTAAATGAAATTCGAAGTACAACAACTTGCATATGTATATATACACCACCTTCAAGAACTATTCTGTCTCAGCGTCCTAAAGTAGCAGTTAGTGGCCTATATAATGAAGCTCTTTGAGATATCGAGAAGATGTGAAAAGCGCTATATCCAATGCAAGGATTATTATTATTTTATTATTATTATTATTATTATAAGACCTGCCCTAAAACGGCTAACTGTGTCCCCATCTACATTATTGATTTGGAACATTTTCCATGTTTGCTGATGAAACACATTTAGGGACATGGTCAGGAGGAAAGTGAGGAAATGGCAGGAATGACAAACTGCTTAGCAAAGTGAGCAGATAGGTGGCAAATGCAGAAGATATGAGGTCAGGATTACCACTGGAAGAATTCTGGCGGACGTCAGAAAAAATAATTGCCCAGAGGTTTATTAGACATTGCAATTTTATTGCCATGAGTGACAATTAAAGGTGAAAACAGAACACTGTTTAAAAGGGAATTGGATAAACAAATGAAGAGGAAATATGTGGGAAAAGTGTAGGGAATTGGAATCTGAGTCGGTAGTTTTATGGGTGAGCTTGAACCAACCTAAACTAAATTGGTAGAACGATCCCCCATGCTGCAATATCCTAATACTGTAGTAATAATTAAATAATCATGGCATGTGATATAATACCTTTCATGACATTGAAACCCTTCACAGGATATACTGTAAAGTGGATTAACTGTAAATTGTGAGGGATGTGTAGCAGCCAGTTGCACATAGCAATGTCCCACAAACTATCATGGAGTGAGTGACCAATTTTATTGGGGAGATTGTTGGCCAAGATACCAGGAGGAACTCCCTTTCCTTTTCAAATAGTGTCTTAGGATCTAATGTCCACCTGAGTAGGGAGATGGGACCTTGGTTTAACATCTCATCCAATTCGAATGCATCAAAAATTTGATATAGCACTTTTCACGTCTTCTAGACATCTCAAATATGCGGTCAACATTGGAAGTGTAAGCGATATATAATGATATCTCAGAGGGGTAGAGGGGTACTGAGAATACATAGGCAGCCGATCCAAGCAGGAGAATTTGAAGATTGTGGGAATAATTTCCAAGAACAAATGTGAGAAACAAGGGACTGGGATAGGAGCGTGAGAAAGCATAGTCAGCACAGCAATGTAACTTCATCCCAGGCCAGAGGCAAGCAGTGATCCAGCAGCAAGAGCTCTTTTAGAATTGGCACCAGCACGATGAGTGCATGAGACCAGGCTGGGTTAGGGAATCCTTCACTAAGACTGTGAAAGAAGACCAACACAGCAGAGAGGAAGAAATAAATTGGCCTTCCTCTCCATTTTCATGAAATGTTTCATATTGGTTTGATAAAAAGTGGAACACTGCAAGGAGCCCAGTTCCACACTATCCACCTTCTTATTCCCACTCCTCCTTTCCTTACCAACATAGAAAAAACACATGACATTGATCAGGAGAATTGGATCTTCAATTATTCCCTCTCTTTGTGCAGATATTTGACTTTTTTTTAGACAACCACTGTTTAAAAATGAAGATTACATAAAAAATTGGTCATAGCTGTTTGTGGGACATCGCTGTGCATAACTGGCTGCCGTATTTTGCCTAATAAAATCCCCTTTATAATAATAAGAATAATCCGTGCATTTAATATAGCGCTTTTCACATCTTATCGACGTCTCAAAGCGCTTCACAGAATGTATACTGTAAAATGAATTGACTGTAAATTTGTGTGAAACGGTATACAGTATATCCTGTGAAGCTCTACATTGTGATAAGGCACTATGTCAAATGCAAAGATTATTATTAATATTATTAAGTATTATAGTTAAAATACCACTCTGTTGCCTGGCTAGTAGGGCCTTTGCAAAGCTTGCTAAGTTGAATGAAAATAACTTTGATTCTGGAAATGCCTGATGGAGAAATCATTCTCTGGAGGTTGAACCAGGGGGATGTTCAGTCCCAAAACTCTCCTTGTGTTTATTATCACATCACCTACTCAACTTGTCCCTACCCCCTGTAAGCAAACTGTATGAATTCCATCTGACCTCATCTCTTTTAAGTGCACATTTTTCAGTCTTTGAATTTTGGACTAACACTTAATTTCCTTTGTCAACTTGTATTATAGATTCCTGAACAGAAATGACTGGATCTGGAATCTAACCACAGATTTCATCTGTGAACGATTTTTCATACACCCACTATTTCCTGATCCTCTTGAATATTTTGACTTAACCTAGCACTTAAAGGAACTATCTCAACTTTAAAATGCTATAAACTACCTCAAATGGCTATTAAAAAAATTGTGACAGCTCAAAAGTCACAGCTGGGGCAATCGACATCTGAAAGAGAAAGATTAAATATTTCAATAATAGTCTTTAAAATCAAACACATCCCTCTTGCTGCTGTCTAAATCCATCTTTCGATTTCTAATGCCTTTCATCTTCTCTAATACGCATTTTAGGTATCATTACCTTGCTGGATATCATTACCTTGTTGGATAATATTGTATTATCCAACAAGTTCTCCATCTGCTCAGGTTGAGCTAGAGATCAATAGCGGTTGCTAACCCTTACTGTTACCAGTTTCAACTCACATTAATTCTGCAAACTCTGTTAATATTGTCACATTCTCCCTCATAAATAACTGCTATGTCATGACTTACTATTAATAGCATTCTTTAACCTAACTTCATGCCTGTTGTGTATATTTGTAATAAACAAGGTTAACCTACTACTACAATACATCTCAAAAGCATTTGATTGTACGTCAAGGTGAGGTATTTTACCCGTTTAACAAATTGTTGCAGCTGTGTATGGAGTTTGTGTGCAAATTTGGACATTGAACAGATCCCAGGGAAGGGTGACGAGTGATTCTGGGACGAAAACACAAAGCTATCAAAAGAGATTCACTTGAACAAACGTTTATTGGTCTGCTGGAGGTGTCTGGACGCATGCGGGAACCCATCCCCATGCTTAAGAATATCCAAACCAAGATGAGATTTCCATGTATCCCACCCACACGTGGACATTCTAGAAATAGATTATTGGAATGCAACGCACAGTCTCTCCCAGTCAGCATCCTGCTTACTGATTCCGCAAAGTACTAGGTGCGGGTTGGCAAGAGCCAAAGTCAGAAGAGACCGTAGAGTGTGTCCTGAGGTACTGATGGAGTCTAGCCAGTTAAAATCTCATAGTTTGCCATTGATATCGCTGTCTAGCAAACCTTCTCCCTGCTTGTCTAACCACCCATTAGGGTTTTGGCTCGCACGGTTTGCAGGAGTTGAGTGGGATGATTCCCTTCTCCCAATGATTCATCTTTCTTCCAAATCCTGCTGGTGAGCCAAGCTAGCTGTGCTATCATCAACAGTACCCTGGAATACTGGCTCACAAACCGGACAACCGAGAACCATTCGATTCTGGTATTCTGTGGCCAAGCATGTCAACCTTGGAGCCAGTTCATCTCTAAGGAGACCCCGCTTAGTTCCCCGCCCCCACTCCTCCATCCCACTCCAATCAGGATAGTATATTGGAAAGAAACAGATCAAGAGAAAGTATATAATTGAGCTGGGAGTGGGTGGATTGCTTGTTTCTCTTTGTGTTCCAGCCTGGCTCGGTTGTTAGCACTCTTGCCTCCAAGTCACCAGGGCTCAGGTCCCATGCCAGAACTTTAAACTTTACATAATTAAGCTGTTACTCCACAACATCAACAAAACTACATTTTTATAGTGTCTTTCACATCGGGAGGACATCCCAAGGCACTGACTCCCATGCTGGAGATATGCTGAATTGTTGGAGCTGCCATCTTTTGGATGAGATGTTCAATCAGGGTCACACCTGCTTATTCAGGTGGACATTAAAGATCCCATGACATTATTCATACAGAAGTAAGTTTCTTCTGGTATCCTGACCAACAATCTCCCAAATGGAAAGAGAAAGATTGTTTCTCTTTATTATTATTAAATATTTCATAATAGTCTTTAAAATCAAACACATCCCTCTTGCTGCAACGATCTTTCGATTTCTATTGCATCCCCCAAACACAAAACTGGTTCTTCACTACATAGCTGTTTGTGAGATTCCACTACAAAAAAACAGTCACTACACATCCCAGTATATCCTGTAATGCTTGTTAAGATGCTGGCCTCCCCCTGGATATTCAAATGCAAGGATCATTATTTCAGCAGAATATTAATTCTTATAAAAAGTTTCCCCATCTTACCAAATAATGTCTCCAATTTTTAAGGGACTTGTTCATTGTCTGTTAAATCAATGGAAACTGGCTATAAATGGGCTGCGAGTAATATTTTGAAAAATCTTTTTGTTAGTGCCACAAAAGAATATTAACACGAGAATTGAAATATACTTTCCATAAGTAAATCAATCCAGATACCTGCTGAAGTTATGTTGGAAATCTTTTTAATATTTCATGATATAACTGTGGTGTATTTGGCTGCCTGAATTTCCTCAAGGCCCCCAAAGGTATGCTCACTGTGTCCTTTGTGGGTTCTGCGTGACTTAACTATAATTCATCAATTCTGTGAATAGAATGAAACATCTCAGTAATTTTCATGCCTGTTAATAAGTGGTAAATGTTCTTCCTTTCTGCGTCAGAAAGTCTATTTTCCCAGACTTTTTAAAAATAACTTTGAATATTAACTTTAATATTTCAAAGGCTTATCATTAAAGAAAGCTTATATTAAAATAATAGCACGAGAAACACTGAATGAAAATAAAGCATCCTGTCTATCAAACTCGCTCCTTCCACAGATCATGGAACACTTACGCTCTCATCCATCTTCCTGGAGGGACATTCAGTGTAGACACTCACTGGTTGCCAAAATAAGGCAAGATCTCTACAATATTCATTCTCCATATTTCCATTGTTCACAGACTTATCGTCTCCGAAACCCAAACTCCAGCAACACGTTGAGATGTTGAGATGGCAGAGTCCTGTAGTTCAGTGGTTAGAGCACTCGCCTCGCAAGCAAGAGACTTGGGTTCAATTCCTGATAGGGTGAAACTTTGTGCAAGGTTCCTTACTCCACATGTCTGATAATAATCCCTCAAGCAAACAAATAATAATAATTTGGTCACTCACTCCGCAGCTGTTTGTAGGACACTGCTGTGCACAACTGGCTGCTGCGTTTTGTCCACAAATATACCATCAATTCACTTTACAGTATGTTGTGTGAAGCGCTTTTAGACATCTAGAAGACATGAAAATATATCAAATGCAAGGATGATTATTATTATTAACACAGAAATCAATACATTGTGTGGATTAAACAAAACACAAAATACTACAGATGCTGGGAATCTGAAACAAAAACAAAAGTTGCTGGGGAAACCAAGCAGGTCAGGCAGCATCCATGGAGAAAGGAAAAAGAGTCAACGTTTCGGGTATACAGCCCTTCGTCGGGACTGGGGCTTGTTTGGAGGGAGAGGTTTCTTAAAGACGTTAAAGGCGGAGAGGCAGGACATGGAAGGCAAAGGAGACAAAGGCGACAAGGGAAAAGGAAAAAAGAGTGTGTTAACTGATGGGTTGTTTCGTGGGTGTTTAGTGGTGATAGAATCAACAAAACACCAGAGAGGCAGGGGGTGTCTAGGGATGCGATTGTGATGGGGGGAGGGGAGAAACTCCTATGGCCTGAAGTGGCTGAAATCAATGTTGAGGCCAGACGGCTGCAGTGTCCCCAGGAGAAAGATGAGGTGCTGCTCCTCAAGCTTTCGCTGTGAGTCACTGGATCAGCGCAGGAGACCATGGATCGAAAGATCAGCCTCTGAATGTGAAAATTGTGTGGATTAGTTGCTCATCTCAGTCCTCTCCAGACATCTGTTTACAGTTTGTTTTTAAATGCATTTATCAATACAGCTACCTGTTTGTGCAAGCCTGTTTCACATATGCGCTAGATGTTTATTCTGAGTTCAAGCCTCATCTGAAAATGAATCACTCGGGACCCATAATAACAATCCTTACATTTGATGCTTAGCTGCCTCATTGCATTGTTTAGACATCGCAAAGGGTTTCACAAAATATACTGTAAAGTGGATTGAATGCGTTTTGTGGACATCGTGTGGCAGCCTATTGTCCAAAGTCGGATGCCACAAATAGTTGTGGATTGTGCGACCAAATGCTTTTTCTGGAGAAATTAATCAAACTAACATTAGGGATACTACTTAGTGTGAGATAAATGGAAGTGTGTAGAGAAAGGAAACTCGACTAATGTTTTGCCCTCCCTGAGAATCGAACTCTGGTCCTCTTGCTCCTATTTACATTAAAAAAATATAATAAATCCTTGAATAGCACCTTATCACATTATCGTGATGTCTCAAAATGCTTCACAGAATATGCTGTAAAGTGGAATGACTTAATCCTTAGTGAATAATTTTATTTTTGAAGAGTGCCATGGAATCTTTAACATCCATCTGTACTGGCAGATGGGACCACAGTTTCACAGCTCACCTGAGTTCCTCTGATCCTTCAATATACTATAAACAGGAAGTTAAAATAAACTTTATAGAGAGAGAGGCTGGTTAGAAGTTGAACTGTTTTGTCACAAGTGACTATTGAGGCTTTGACCACAACAGCATATAAGAAAATAAACAAATAAACACTTGAAAAGGAACAATATAAAGTAGGTATGGGAAAAGGGTAAATGAATGGGATTCGAGTATTTTCGTTAGCTCTAGTCAAGGAGCTGATGGTCATAGTCTTCATGGACAGAATGGCTTCCATCTGTGCTGCCATTTCTCTGATTCAGATATAATGTTACTATGATTATTAGAACCCAACTGTTCACTCATGTTACTGATCAGATGTGATGTACTGCTAAACAGTAAATCTGATATACCATCTGCTCCAGTACTCTGCTGCAAATTGCTTTTGAAAATGTTATATTACTTTAATACTTCTAACAGATTGTCACATTCTCCTTACCTGAAACATAATATCAGCAAACTTAGAACATTTCTAAAATCCTAGAACGTGATAGTAAGAAGAGCAATTTCACTTCAATTAGACTGTTATAGACACATACTCCAAATGGTACAATGAAAGTATCAGATAAATGCAGCATTCCTCTTGTACGTTTTCAAACATCCTACCACCAATCTGCCCTACTCATGGAATAATATATGTCAAAGAGTGCTCCTCTAATTATTACGTTAATATATCAAGTTAAATGTAATGTTCTTACATGCAAAATATTCGAAAACATTCAAATACAATTCAAGTATTGAAAACTTTGCTGGAGGTTTTGAAGAAATAGTTTTTAGTTTGGGCTCTTTTTGCAAACAGAAACTTTGAGACGTCTCGAAGACAGATAAAGTACTACAGTATATTAAATGCAAGCTTTATTACAAACACTTTGTGATTTTGGGCTTCATGTTTGCCATGACATCAAAGATAAGACACAGAGATGGTAATATGATACGAATGATGTTATCACATTGAGGTCTAAAATGTAATATTTCTTATCAAGAAAATCATATTATATTTAATTATATTCAATTATATTTATAATATAATATGAAATCATGGTATTTCCCATAAATAGGAGTACTCTCCCACAAAAACCCTACTGGGACCTAATTCCTGTGGTTTGAAGAGAATTTCAAACAGTGTCTAAGAAACACTGCATTTTGGACCCCATTGTGCATTGATTAATTGAGAGGAAATACAAACATTTCTAGCGACTGTAAGGGACAGCAGTACATTCAGAACGGAATCCTATTTTTTTGTGTGAAGGCTTCATTGGCTTCTGGCTTTGTTGTCAATCCCAGCAAACACTAAGAATGTTGCTGTGAAGCCAACAGATTGAAGAATTATGTTTGAAATGTTTTCAATTTTTACCGCTTGAGGTGCTCTTCCCAGCTTTGTTTGTACTCTGCTTCAAATCAAGGCTATATTCTCACACCTTGATTTACTTTGCCAGTGCCTAATTGTGATGCAGTTACTAATGCACAAAATGTCACAGTGACATGAAATGCCTATTATTCTGTATTGACGTAGGATGGTTAGTGGTTTTGAACACAATTAGTTTTTGTTTGCCGTTTGAGGGCGATATCCAATGTTCTAAAGAAAAGCTTCTTTTGTTGTCTGTCCTCTTTCCTGCACTATGTCTGTATTAATATATTGAGATCATGCTTCACGATAGCAGTACTGTATTTGCTTGTATTGGTTTGTAGGGTACCTAATATGATTTGACAGTTAAGAGCACAACAGAAGCTGTGTAGTGTGAGCTTGAATCATATAACGTTAAACCACTGGAACTGAAAGTAAGTTCATAAACATTCTGAAGAAAATTGGCACCATTTCCTTACCTCAGGTTACCTAAGAGGATATAAACTGCCAAGGAATTTTTTATTTTTTTATTTCTACTTATTAAAAGCTGCAGTATCACTTCACTTTGGCCTTCATACAAAATGTCCTGTCTTCTCAACGCAGTTATATATAGATGTACAGAAAATAAATCATGAACCAGAGAAGACTGCAGCCTTTAGATATGCAATAGCAGACTTGAAGCAATTAGTGTATAGTTCAAAAGGGAGATGCGGGGGTGAGATTTTTTTGATTTATGTGTGAAGGAGGTTTCAGCTCTGTTCAACTCTGAGCAGAGATCTGTCCTTCTGATCATTGCAATGTTAATGTTGAATCTATTACATAAATTGCACTTTAATTTGTTGAACATTCTGAAAAATGGTAATTAATTAAAAAAACATTTAAATAACTGAGGTTTGGAGTAAGAACATAATTTATGTTTATGAAATAATAATAATCCTTGCTTGATTTTGATATAGCGCATTATCACAGTATTGAGTCGTCTCAAAGTACTTTGTAGAATATACTGTAAAGTGAATTAACTGTGTATGTGGGAGACAAACACACCAAAAAACATACTTGTCACATTGCAGCGCTCTGGGATGCTGTCCGGCATGGAGGGCGATATATAAATCAAAGTTGTTGTTCCTGTTGTAGCAAAAGAGGACAGAGACACATAGAAGTCTGATCTTGCCAAGAAGAAGATACCAAGCAGCAGAGTGGGTAGTAGGGGAAGAACAGTGAGGTTTGCTGGTGTTGGGGTGTGAAGGGAGACATTGGAAATAGCAACTCATGACAGTAATTGGATGTGCATCATCTGATCCACAGAATCACTGCTTTGTTGTGATCGATTACACTAACTCCATCCCAACTCTTCCGTCAACAAGCTGCTGATCATTCAGAACTCTGCACTAAGCTCACCCACATCCTCACCCAGTTTCACAGGCTCCCCAACCCTCCGAGGATCAAGTTCAAGACCCTTGTCGCTGCCTTATAGCTCTCCCCGGTCTTGCTTCTCCTTATCTCTGTGACCCATTAAAGTTTTTTCAACCTGTCCTCTCCGAATGCTCGGCAAGCACCGGCCTATACCACGTCCCCCACCCTGCCCACTCCACCTTCTGTGGTCGGGGTTTCAACCTTTTTGCCCTCAACTTCTGAAACTCCATCACCGAGCTCCTCTGCCTCTCTCCCTTCCTTGCCTTGTCTCTTCAAAGCGCTCTGGAATGCTACACCACCTGAAGGCCTATCTCAAGAGCTTCCTCTCCAACTGTTCCTTTGGTTATCTTACCCCCATCCAAGAGGGACTTCCACCTCTCGTGTTTCCAACCCCCAGATTGGACACAAACTCTTAACTGTCCAGTGCCTTGGGACATCTGCCTAACATAAGAGGCACTTTATAAACGCAATCTGTTGTCATTGTTGTATCTCCAGATGTTTGAAGCTGAGTTCTGTGGGTTTGTAACATGCACATCCAGTTACTGATAGGAGTCGTTCAATGTGGCTTCCTTTCTGAATACTATAGTTTAGACCTCTTTATCCAAGTCCTATAAGGAAATATCTACAAATTCAACCTATAGTTCTGCAATGGCAAAGCTATATACTGTACTTATTTATGGGTCTTACAAATGGTTTTCATTATTGACTTTACAGTGCTTCTCTCTTGAACAGGTCTGTGATATTCTGTGATCACAGATCTATATGTGAAGGGCAGATATATATGTGATATACCTGTGAAGGGAAAATCTTGGGAAAGTTTCCTTATTCCACCATCTTGATAATAATAAAAATTGGTCACTTCAATCCATGACTGTTTATTGTGCACTGCTGTGCACAATTGGCTGCCACATTTCGCCCACAAATGCATAGTCGATTCACGTTACTTTATATGCTGTGTAATGCTTTGAGACGTCTAGAAGACATGAAAAGCACTATATCAAATGCAAGTATTATTATTATTAACACAGAAACCACTACATTGTGTGGATTATTTTAATAGATTGTTCTTCAGGCCAGAGCACAACTTTTGTTGAGAAACGCTCAACAACATCTATCAGAATACAATAAATTGATCTCTTGTTGATATTACCTAACCAGTTTACAGTGCTCTATTGCAGAATTCTCAGTCCATCCTGCACCTCTAAGTCAACTTCCCATTCATAAATATATCTTTACACTCAAATTTCTTTGACATCCTAAGGAGCTGGACAGTCAAGGATTTGCAGCCAAACTACGGGATAAAAAAGGTGGAGGGCGGTGGTTGGAAGATGACCAAAAGCACAGTCCAAGAGGAAGGGATTATTACTTCGGAAATTGACTCACTAATCAACTAACAATCAGGCTCCTATTTACTGCGAGGTCAAGGATGGCATGTAAGTAAGAAAACTTGCCTAAGATTTCTCACTGCCTGGGAATCAAACTCAGATCCTCTCGGTCAAAGAGAGACTGAATTGGAGTGAAAAGGAATATTGATAGACTTGTTGTGAGAGATAGCAACAATGGAAAAGCTTTCAGCAGATGCGACTATGAACAATGAAAGAGAGTGAATGCTGTGTAAGAGACTGACCTGCAAAGGGTCCAAACAGATGTAATTTTATTGTTGTTGTAAATATATACTAGAAAAGGAAAATAAATGTAAGGCTATGAAGAAAGAGCTGGGGAATGGGACAAATTGGATAGCTCTTTCAAACAGCCAGCATAGGGAAGGTGGATTAAATGGCCTTCCTTCTGTGCTTTAACATTTTATGAGTTCAGGACAAAAGAATAAAATAAAGACTGAAGCCCAAGACAACAAAAGAAGAAAACTCAAAATAGAAATAACAGACTTCTGGAAGATCCAGGTTGCAAAATACATTTAAAAACACACACAACTCTAAAACAGATTTTTTTTTAATACTGCATATGCTCCACATTTTCTTCTTTTAAATCCACCTACAATTTCTGATCTAACAGCTTGTGGTCTCTAGAAAAGTACAACATTAGCAAGTGCTGTCATTCCATCACGGGCTATTATGGTTTATTTCCTTTGAACATCAACACGCTGCCCATGTGTTTTACTGCAGCCAAGTACTCCCTTGTCAGCCTTAATGTTCCTATTTGCCTGTAAGTGACTGCAAATTGAAATGATTACGGTTTCAAGCTCTGAATGCAAAGTCAGGTTCCTCGTCAGTAGAGAAAAAAATCAAAGGACTAGTCTTTGTCTGGATCTGTCTCATTTTGTCCACAAATATAGTGTCAATTCACTTTACAGTAAGTTCTGTGAAGCACTTTGCGGTGTCTGAAGCCATGAAAAGTGCTATACAGTATCAAATACAAGGATTATTATTTTATATATTATCTCCATAATCTCTTCCTACCATTACTTCACATTGAAAAGCCAAGATGAGAAAGGAAGAACCATATTGTCAAAATAACAAATGAACAAATAACATTGGTGAATCTTTGTGTTTAAAATTTGCAACATGTATTTATGCAACAAAAAAAACTAGTAGCTATAACCAAAGTGTAATGTCGGGGCCATGAACCAGTTTATTGCTCCCCTGTAACAGGCAAGTGACAACTGATAGATATCACATTTTTATTCTCAATTAACATTGACCTTCATTCCTGGGGATCAGTAAAATATACAAAATCAGGAGTCACAGAATGCTCTGATTCTGTCCATAAAAAGTGATGCAGAATAATTAATGTGTTCAGTTCTGCTTGAGCAGTAAAGTTTCCATTACTGTCAAAAGCAAAAGTGCTACATCATGAGCACCTTGTAATGTAGCTCCACTTTAAGTGCTTCACAATGAAGCCCAAGATTATGCTGATATCGCTTGAATCCTGTCTTTGCTTTTAAATTATTTAGCTGGGAAATCCTACCTTAAACCTGGATGAAATTCCATTTCTATAATGATGATAATCATCAACTCTGCCTGATAGTGCCCGTTTGTGTATTGATCGCTCTGCAACACTGAAAAACATACAATATCGATATTAACAATAACGCTTTAGTTTATAATCTCTGCAGCTCATTCATTTAAACCCCATGCGGGTTTCCGTTTTCCTGATGGACTGGACTATGATTTTGCCATTTATAAGTGATATCCGTGGTCTCCAAAGTCTTAAGTGCTGAAAAAGTTAAGTTGCTGAAAAAGACTTCAAAAAAGTATTTTCACTCACAACAATGCACGATAGTGATTGGGTGACTGAAAGCTACCATTCTGATGTTGACTTGGATCCTTTAATCTAGCCTTAAAATATTGTGGGTTTGCAATTTTGCACTTTTTGCATTGAATATTTTCCCTGCATCTAGATTGGTTTCCAGGAGCTACTTTTCCAATACATTCATCAATTGTAAGTAGGTCGTCATTTTGCCAAACCTTTACTGGAAGCTTGCAGAGATGTGGGTGGTCGGAAACACAGTACTGGGCCTAGCCTCGATTCTTTCTGAGTTCAGATTATCTACTTACATCCACTGACAAAGCTCAGAAATGAATTATGGCCTCTTGGATCAAATGCTGAATATGTGGTATCGTATATGTGGAACTGTTGCATTCCGTTTAGGAGGAAAAAAGAGAATCAAAATGTATTCAGGAACGATGGGCCGACAACTTAAGCTAAAGTATCACATTCCAGCAGTTTAAGGCCCAGATATTCTTCTGAATACTTTTAGTAAGTTTAAATTGCTATATATCTTACCGAACCCTTCATTTTACCTTTAACACCAACAACTTGCATTTATATAGCACCCTTTACATGGAATAGTATCTTGCTGAGCTGGGGAGAGGTGACTGCAGCATAGTTGAATAGGAAGATCTTCAGGTGTGATCTGAAAATGGGGAAGGAGGGAGCAACGCACATGGGGGAGAGTTTCAAAGCTTGGGAACATAGTGGCTGAAAGCATGGCCACTATTGGTGGAGCAGAGGGAATGAGGAACAAGCAGCAGGTCAGAGCCAGCAAGCAGAGTGGGCAGGCTGTAGAATAGGAATAAGCAGGTTGGAAAGATAGAGAGGAGCCAGTGCATAAAGATATGTGGAAAAGAATGTGAGGATCTTGAAATCGATCTGTTCTGTGATAGAGAGCCAGTGGAGTCTGGCAAGAATTGATGAATTGGAGGTATGCAATTTAGAGGAGATGAGTATAGGGATGGGGGAGTTTTAAATGAGTTGGATTTTGTGGATAATGGAGTAGGGGACATCAACGAGGAGGGCATTGGAGTAGTCAAGTTGGTGGGTGATGAAAGATGGACAACGGTTTTGGCTGCATTGGGTTTGAGGTACAGTCAGAGCAGGCAATGTAACAGAGGTGGAGGAAAGTGATTCTAGTCAGGGACTGGATTGGATGAGGAAGGATATCTAAGGATTAAATCTGACACTGGATTACACACAGGTTTGGTAAATCTTAAGGAAAAGTTGGGAAGGTTGAGGAACTGAAAGCCACAGGAGAGAAGACGTTGATGGGAGCCAATAGGTATGGGTTCTGTATTATCAACATTCAGTTACAGGAAGTTTTCGCTCATCCAGGCCTTGATGTGGCCTGACAGTACATCAGAGGACTTGGAGTCACAGCTGGAAGAGTAGAAGTAGATCTGAGTGTCATCCGCATACATATGAAAGTTGACCCATGTTTTCAGATGATATCACTGAAAGGGAGCATATAAATAAGAAAAAGCACAGGGCCAAGGATGGAGCTTTGCAGTACACTGCGGATCACTGGACGAGAACAGGAGGAAAAAATGTTTGTGGAGACAAAGTGATGGTGGTTGGTAAAAGTAGAATTTAAACTAGGCAAGTGAAGTCCCACTGACTGGATGAGGGAGGAGAATGGCATGTTTCTCTACATCACTAATAGTTTTTAACACATATCATTCAAAGTAGTGTAGAGCAACAAACAGTATATAGTACACATGATTTTCCAGCTCACTGCAATTTGCAAAGTGTAATTCAGGGCCCAGTTTTTGATTGAGGAGTGAAAGAAGCAAAAGCTGTGTTTCACTGCTTTACGATGTTTGGAGTATATATACAATCAGAATGAAACAAACTTTTACACTTCAAAATTACGCTTGAAAATTCCTGGGCCAGAGTTAAGGTTTCTTTAAAGAGTTGGTGGGATTCGTAGTTTATTTAATAATGTCAAAAACTAGAGGGCAGACCTTGGCGTAGTAATTCATAGTGAATTCAGAATGTGGTGCAGAACTAAGAGTGTAACTCCTGGCTGATGGCTTGCATTTCACAGGCATCTAATTGACGCTTGTAGCACAACTAGACTATTAAATGCGACGGTGTGGACGAACACTGCTGTGTACAGTGGGAGACCATTTAAAGCTGAACGTGTTGATTCTTCCTGCTCTGAGTTGACCTGGAATGCAAGAAAATTGCTTTAAATGACTGTACATGCATGCTTCAAACTAGGTACAACCCAAGCAGAGGGATAAAAGTTTCCATTTATCAACAGGTAAAGATTTCAACTGGAATGAACATATGGTAGTCTTTGTTTACTTGCCAGCAAGTGACAATGCAACAGAAAACTGCCCTGTATTGTGCCCTAATTTCCTTACATTTGCCAATCTCCCTCTAAAATATTAAGAAACTTGGACTGGGGAATGGAAATCTTTGGGCATATTCAGATGTTGTTTTATTTTCTCAGCCTTCACTTGACTCAATGAGCACATCCACAAGGGCAGGGCAGGTGGTACATTATTTTACAGTAGTTCAACTTTACATTAGTGTGAGCATCTTTCCAGTATCTAATGGTAAATAGAATTTATTTACAAAAAACGGTATTAAAATAAATACAAGCATTATTAACACACAATATTCAAAAGGGAGGCAGCACTTAGAGGTATCGTCCTTTATGAAGAATTGCTTTAAAGAACTCCAAATAAAGAAATTGGCAATAATTTGATCTGACCTTCATTCATTAAACTATAAACATTGTTCGGCATCATACTTTTCAGTATCTCAATAATAGCCATCATGGTTTACTTTAGACTGGGTGTGTCAATAACACGGCCTTAATTGTAAAATTGACTCTCTGGGGATCAATTTCAAGAATTCAGATTGCAGCTCTTAAACTTTTATTGTGCATTTTCTCACATTCAGACTTGGAACTATATATTGCTATTAACTGGAATGTTTAAACTCATTGAAGTAGTTATGTTTGAAAAGCCTTATTGTTTGTCTGTCAACTGCTTGAACATACTTTGAACTCATGTTGTTTCCCCAGCTCTTGAACTGCACTATGTAACCATCCCGGGTGTGGCTTCCTGTAAGGTGAGTCAACTCGCATTCAGTTTTCAAACTTGAAATGGCTTTTATATACTTCACACTCCGCTGCTCCAAGAATCTTATGCCTCCAGTAATATGCACACTGCAAATATGCACAGTACTCAACCTAGGTTGTATTCATCTTTTTTCTCTCGCTTCCTGTTTTTTTTGTGGAAAAAATGGAAACAATCCATTTGTAACTATTGCAATGGGTAGAGAAATCAGCATTTAACATATTTTTCAAACCCTAACATCTATCGTTTGAATCATTAAATCATGTTGCTAATTCATTAAGATTATAACGAACAGAATTAAAGCAAACAAAAAGCTTAAGTGTTTTACAATTTAATTTGGCACCATCGTGCTTTAACATTCTTACACACCAGTTTTGATGCAATTGATTGAAAAAATGAGTATTGGCATCCAAAACCAGCACTGATTCTCAGTATGACTGTGGATTCAGTCGAGTTGTTGTGACTTAGAAAGAGTTGTTAAATAATGTTAAATTACTTCCAAAAGGCAGTCTCTGACACTCACTGCTACCAGTTTGTTGTAGGCTCAAACCGAGGATTATGTTCAGCCTTTAAGAATCCGATTGACATGACATTAGCAAATGGCTTTCCCACCAAAGGTATCTTAAGAGAAATTGGTAGGGCAGACGTGATGGACCGGGGCCTACTCCCCAAATGGTTACCAATTTGTAGTCAAAAATGTTGGCACAGGATTCAAGTAACTTTAGCTTCAACATACAATAGGTGGGTTCATCTTGGGTCACCAAGCCTGAACCATGAACCAGGCCTAACCATGGCTATACAATCTGTTTCCCACAGTCAGTGACCTTGGGGTCAATCTTACATCAATTTCTAAGAATCTTATCAAAAGTTTGGAATGTGAAAGTGCACAGGCAAGTGAGCTTGAGAGTATGTTTAGACTAAGTGGTAATGAGAAGAAACATACCAGTACAGGCTTGATGGGCTGAATGGCTTCTTCCTGCGGTGTAAAATTCTATGTTCATTCTAGTAGATCTTGGTTGTGAGATGGTTACGTTTAACAATCGGTGCAAAATAACCCACACCACTGGCTGTGAAAACTGTGTGACTCTGCCACAATCCTGAACTGAAACAGTTATAGGGAAAATGAAGTTGAATGTTGACTTTAGTTCCTTACCATGTATGTACTTTTAATAAATATTTCACTTTAATATAATCAAAGAAGCTTGTCACCACATTAGCGCATAGGGAAGGAAACTTGTGGAGTAATCCCTATGCATTTACTGTGTTAAAATGTTGTGGATCAAAGCAACCTAAACATTTATTACTATGTCCCAAATATGCTTGATCCTGGAGTCTTAAAATGAACAGCTCAGTGTGCTAGTGCAGTAAGTGTTTAGTTAGTAAAAGTTTTTTTCAAGTAAATATCTTTCATGTTGTAAATTTTGATAGTCCATTTAAAAAAAAGTAAAAAGGTTACATTTTTTAGAAAATGTGGAGGCAAGGTAAAGTGTTATGATTTTTTACCTTACTTACAGTTACAGTGTTTACATTGATTTTGCTACAGTGCCTTTCACACCTGGAAAATGGCTCAGCCCTTCACAGGAGTTAATGTAAAGTGACTATATATTTGTAGGTGAAATGTGACAGCCAATGGTATGCACAGCAGTGTCCCACAAACAACCATGAAGTAAGTGATTAATTTTATATGTGGGAATGTTGGCCAGCACACCAGGAGAAACTCTGTCCTCTTTTGAGTAATGTCATTGGATCCGTGTCAGCTTGTTCACCTCAACCTTCAAGGTTCTGTCCTCGACTGATTCGGGTCCTACACTTTGTGTTCGCCGATGGCTTTTCCTCCAGCCCCCGCACCGTCTCGTGTGGCGTTCCTCAGGGCTCTGCACCCTCTACATGCTCCCCTTCGATAACATCTTCCGCAGACATTTTTCCACATGTATGTGGATGACAGCCAACTCTATCTTTCCGCTTCCAGCTTCAACTCCAGGACTACCAGTGTCCTGACTGCCTGTCTATCTGACATCAAGTCCTGGACAAGGGACAATTTTCTCCAGTTGAACGTCAGCAAGGCTGAGGCCCTCCTGATTGGCTCACATGAGTGCCTCCGCACCTCAGGCACCGGCGGCATCAGCAGCCAAGACTGCACTCTCCATGTCTCTGATCCACATACATGTGGAAATTTACCCCATGTCTGCAGATGATGTCACCGAGGGGGAGCATGTAGAGGGTGACTTTGACCAGAGCAGTTTCCGAGTGGTGGGCAGCATGGAAGCCCGATTGGAGGGGCTCGTGGAGGAAGTTCGATAAGGGAAAGGAGCAAAGCTGGGAGGCAACGACTCTTTCAAGGACCTTTGACAGAAAAGGGAGGTTGGAGATGGGCATATAACTTGAAAGCTGCGACGCATCAAGGGACAAGTTCACGGTATCAGCAAGTAGTGGCGCAAGGAAGTGGAGCTGCAAGGTAAGGAGAGATGTGGGGATGGGTTCCAGGGAGCAGGTGCCAGGTGGTGAGCTTCATGGCGGATTTGGTGATGATGACAGAGGATGAGGAGACAGGTTCGAAGGTGTGGGAGGAGGGATGGGTAGGAGTCGGAATGTGGGAGGAAAGTGAGGAGGGGGTGGAAGTTGGAAAGGTGGAAAAAGCTGAGCAAAGTTTGGACTCGAGGAAATCCAGAATCTCCTCACAGTGGGAATTGGAGGAAATATGTGGGCGAAATGCTGCAGCCAGCTGCACACAGTAGGGTCCCACAAACAGTCGCGGATTGGAATGATCAATTTATTATTGCTTTTTTTGAGGGATTAATGTTAGGCACGTGGAGTGACGAAAATTGCCCAATGTTTCGTCCTCCCTGGAATTGAACCCAGGTCTCCCGCTTATAAGGCGAGTGCTCTTGGGACGTCTTCCTGACATGAAAGATGCTCTATAAATGTAATTTGTAATTTTGTTGTTGTTGTCTAACCACTGAGCTACAGGACTCCAAAGGATGGCATTAAACAATGGCACCACATCTTTGGAGGTGACAGCCAAGACAATGTGAATTCAAAGTCCCAATCCCAGGGTTTAAAACCACAACCTTCTGACTTAAAGCGAGAGCACTGTGGACTGAGTTAGGCTAATACATGTTGCTATAGTTTCACATTCGAATATTGATTGGCCTGGTGGGTGGTATAGCCAGGTGATATGGCCTCCGTGAGGGGGAAGATGTCACCTTTACTGTTGTGTGCAATTTGGCTGCCGCGTTTCTCCCACAAATATACAGTAAATTTTCCTACTTTCCTTCCGCCAATCACAACCCCTCAACCCCCTGCTCTGGTCCCTACCTCTTCTCCTCCCTTTCTTCCCTCTTGTCTTCTCCCTCCCTCACTGCTCTGGTCCCAACCTTGGGACGTTGTTGTATTCTGTGAAGCGCTTTGAGACGTCGATAAGACGTGGAAAGCACTATATAAATGTAAGGATTATTATTATTATATTGAGTGATCCAGATTTCCGTCAGGGCCATGATTACAATGTTCTCATCAAGGATGAGATCGTTGATGGCCAGGATCGTATTGCAGAGGGAGCGGACATTTTGGAGGCCATTTTTGAGGGAACAGTTTGCAGAGGGATGTGTGGAATGCGAAGGGGAACTGGATTGGTTGGCAGTGATGGCGGGGATGCGGATGAGGGAGGAGAGGTTAGCCTCCGGAATCTGGGTCTGGCGTGGCTGGCGACGATGGTGGGGAATGGGGCACTCAATAGAGTTATGGGGTTACATGAGTTATATGGCACTGAAACAGGAAGAATCAGCAGTGTTCACAATGCTGTAGCATATGGTATTTTTTTCTGAACAATATTAAATGACTTGTCTACAAGTCATTTACGAAAGCAGGTCACAATTTATTTAATAGATCCGTAATCATACCCCTTTTTGCTTGTTTAAAATTCAATAATTGTATAAACAGAGGTCAGGGTCAATCTGAGATTTGTCTGAAATTGATCTGTAAAGTATTTTTAATCAAACTCCATTCAAATGACAACTGATACCATCCTATTTATATTGATAAATGCTTTATTTTTTTGTATAGATTTCTGGCAAGCTTCTTCAATAGAAGAGTAGACCGTTAATCTTATGACCTTGTGAAGCTGTTAGGGCAGTATTTCCTGAACATATATTACTGTCAGAAAGCGATTACCCACAAATGACTCTTTTTATTGATACCAGAAAATTTGTGGCATGATAATAATAATAATCCTTGTATTTGATAGAGCAAATCCCGACATCTCAAAGCGCTTCACAGAATATATTGTAAAGTGAATTGACTGTATATTTGTGGATAATAAACATGATGATTGAACAAATGGGGATTTTTTCCCATTGTTTTACAATAGGACCTAAACATATCCAAATCACTTCAAATTAAAAAAATTCTTGGTTTTTAATAAAATGCCTTTCACATCCGCAGGACATCTCACTTCTCAAAGTATTCCATAGGATTTACTGTGACTTGTGGCAGTTACGTTTCCTAGGTAAATGAAGCAGCCAATTTCCACCACAAATAACCATCAACAACAACAAAGTTACATATGTAAAGCGCCTTTCATGTTGGGAGGACATGGAATGAATAACCAAGTTTATCTGGGATTATTGTTCGACAGAAAAATTTCCTTCCTTGAGAAAGTTGTGCTGCTTTACGAATTGGCCATGAAATAATTTGTATCATGATGAAGCACTTGCTCTAAACATTGCCCAGATTGATCAAAGAACCAGTTACAACGATCAGGTGTAATCTATAAAAGCACAATCTGATGATTGTGCAATGATGTATTGTTGAAGCTAACCAAAATGCTCTAAAGTAAGAAATATGACTTCAAAAAATATGCTGTGATAGTTATCATATCTAATTTTCTCCATGATATCTAGCTGAAACGAATGGTATTCATACTCACCCGCACCAAACTTCGCTCCCCCATTACCCCAGTCCTTGCCAGACTGCACTGGCTCCCTGTCCCTGAGAGGATCGACTTCAAGATCCTCACCCTGGTCTTCAAATCCCTCCACTGCTCTGCACCCCCCTATCTCTCTGACCTCCTCTCTCCTAAAACCAGCTCCCGTTGCCTTCGCTCCACTGGGTCTGGCCTCCTCCATGTCCCCCGAGTCCTCTGCTCTATCCTCGGTGGCCGTGCCTTCAGCCACTACGCCAGGAGGCTCTGGAATTCACTTCCCCCACTACCTACGCCTCGTCCTCTCTTTTCTCAGCTTCAGGTCCCAGCTGAAGACCTTTCTCTTCGACCACGCCTTTGGTCACCTTTCTACCCCTGCCTCTGGCTCAGTCCCAGGATCCGTTATTGTCAAGCGCTCTGAGACGCCGTCTGGCGTTTAGGGCACTATATAAATCGAAGTTGTTGTTGTTGGTATCTGAACAGAGAGGGAAAGAATCCACTTTAGCTCTGGAGAAAAATATGGTGGAAAATATAACTACAGTATTCATAATGTATCCAATGTATTTGGTTCTTTCTAATTATAATAATTTGCTGATCAATTTTGAGGTATGGGGAGGGTATTGCTGATGTTGGTAATATTTCCACCCATTTTCAGCCAGAAATTCAAATTTTAGTGAAATTTCCATCAAACTGAATCATTCGCTCCATGTTTATTTGAACAGAAATATTTTTAAGCACAGAGTCAAAATGTACCAATGTGATTATTTATTAGAGGTGGATCCCATCCAATTTAATAAAGAATCACCACAACTCAAGCCACTTTGCCCAAGGCTGAATTTAGAGGAATATTAATTCCCAGACTGCCGACAGAGCTGTGAAAATGGCTTTTTTTTAATGGCTAAACACATTATTAACATTAAAGACCAGATCAAGCTGCCACATTCTTATTCAGTGGGAAATTCACTTTTAAATTAATACTTTCTGTGGAAACAGCATCTTTGTAAAAATGGCTTGTGGAATACATTGCAATAACATGTAATTTATATACTAATTTATAACTTCTCTCACTCAATGAGATCTCCTGGTAGATCAAAGGGAAATCCCAAACCTGTGTTTGTCGAAGGGTCCGGCAATATACCGATATATCGCTAAAACCCGATATAATTTTAATATCGATACGCCGATATAGGCATTTCAAAAATATCGATATATCGAAAAAGTCGATATATCAGAATGCGCGCATACTGAACTACAAGACCCAGAATGCTCATCTCTATACACAATGCACAGACCAAGGTGCAAAGCCGCCATATTGTATTCATAGTCCTCGAATACAATATACAGGTATGCAAGGGGTGGGGGGAGAGAGACGGCGGCGGCAGGGGGGGGGGGGAAGGAGAGAGGGATGGCGGCGGGGGGTGGGGGGTGGGGGGAGAGACGGGGTGGTTGTGATAATATACAGATAGATAGAGATGGGGGGGGTGTGAGAGAGGAGAGAGACACAGAGACACAGACAGAAAAACACAGAGATGGAGAGAGTGATTGTGAGAGACACAGAGAGAGAAAGATATTTACCTCCTGAGGAGATAGGCCCCGAATGCGCGTGCACCCCAAATGCGCGCGCCGCGCGCGCATGCGCTGTACGAAAGCCCCCAAAATATCGATATTTCGGTATATCTTGATATGAGCCCATTGATATATCTAAATTGGAAAATTTCCATATCGAGGGACTCTAGTTTGTCGTATAACATTTTATACCTTAGCTTACTTTTCTCAAGTCTCCCTCTGCACAATTTAAACTCAAATCTCAAATATGTTCCAGCAATAAACAGATGACACAAGGCCATAGACGGGCTTGAAGGTGAGGACCAGGATCTTGAATTGAATCCTCCATGTGATGAGAAGCCACTCGAGTTGGGAGGGAATGGGGTTGGTAGTTTTGTGGAGTCTGGTGCAGGAGAGGATACGGACTGCAAAGTTCTGGATGATATGCAGCCTGTGAAGTGGGGAGGCAGACAAGTAGGGCGTTGGCATGAATGAGTTTCAGTGGCCTGTGGGGTGAGGTAGTGGTTGAGTCGGACGATGTTGTGGGGTGATGGAAGGCAGAACAGGTCATAGCATGGATGTGGGGGAGAAAAGACAGCTGAGGATCGAACAAGATACCTAGGTTCCTGACTGGCATGGTGAGGTGGAGTATGCATCCGTGGAAATTGATGCTGCCTGTGCCTGAGGTGCAGAGGTGCTGGCACAAGCCAATCACGACAGCCTCGGCATTGTTGACACTCAACTGTGGTAAGTTAGCTCTCATCCAGGATTTGATGTCCGACAGGCAGGAATGGAGGGTGGAGGCAGTGAGTTAGAGTTGGGTGTGATCCGCATACATGTAGAAGTTGACCCCACGTCTGTGGATGATGTCACCAAGCGGGAGCATATAAAAGTTGAAAAGGAGAAGGCCAAGGACAGAGGCCTGGGAGAGGCCACACGTGGCATGGTGGAGGCTGGAGGAGAAGGTTATAGCGGCGACAAAGTGGAGATGGTGGGTGAGGTAAGGTTCGAACCAGGCAAGGGCAGGGCCCGCAAATATTGAGCCGATAGAAGAGACTGTGTAGCAGGAAGGAGTACTCGGCTGTGTGGAAGGCAACAAAGAGGTTGAGGAGGACAAGGAGGTAAAAAGAGTCGCGCAATGCTCAGAATGTCATTAGAGACTTTAACCAGGGCTGTTTCCATGTTGTGGACTCTAAATTGGAGTCCTGTTCCTCAGTGGTTAGAACACTCATCTTGCAAGCAAGAGACCTGAGTTCAATTCCAGGCAGGGCGAAACTTTGGGTAAGTTTCCTTACTCCACGTGCCTGATTATAATCTCTCTGAAAATAAATAAATAATAAATTGGTCATGTCAGTGGGACACTGCTGTATGCAATTGGCTGCCACATTTCGCCCACAAATATACAGTTAATTCACTTTACTGTATACTCTGTGAAGTGCTTTGAGACGTCTACAAGATGTGAAAAGCACTACATCAAATGCTAGGATTATTATTATTTTATTAATATCTTCAAGAAGATAATGATATGTTTGAAGAGTTTACAGAGAAAAAAAGCAGCAAGAATTCTTCTGGGACTAGGTGCTCTAATAAAAAGAGGCTTGCAGGGCTGAACTTGTTTTTATGAAAGTATGATTAAGGGGGACATGATCCAGCTCTTTACATTTTGAGAGGCTGAATAATGCAGATAAAAGCAGGCCATTTGATTTAACATAGAAAAAATGATCAAAAGAATGGTTTGGATATGAAAGGATCCTCATTCCATTTAAATATTAGTTTATATTGCAAAGTAAATAGTCTCTTAAAGGCCAGTGACATTTGGACAAAAGTAATTGAATGTTGCTACTACTAACTTTGCTTTACGAGTTAATGAGTACACAACTACGGGCTAAACATTTGGGTAAGACCCTTGATCATAAGAAATAATTTGTTTTATCTAACATTTGATTGTGAGGTAAAGCATGACTCAGGAAGACTTTCTGGTCAGGGTGAAGAGCAGGTTGGAACGGATGGTGAGAAGATACAGAGGACACAAGGAAAAACTGATTGATCCAACCCTTCAACTTCTGTCAGTTCTTCTCCCTTTGTGCAGAAACTGCAATAAATCCTCTTTTCTGTCTGCTTTTGATGAATTCCATTCAAAGTGAGTTGTGTTATTGAAAGCACATGTTAATAGGTGTCCAGCCTCCGCATCGACGATTCATTCAGCTGTGACGTTCATTGAGAGTTGAGTAGAGTTTTTCATAGCCCAAACAGTAGTCTCACTCCTAGCAGGAATACTTGAATACTTTCTGGAGCTAAATTTGCCCCCATCTGTACATTGAGGTAACAGAAATTTAATTCCACTCTAAAGTGAATGGTAGAAACCATTTCAGTTTGGCAATGGCTGTTTCCTTTGAGGATCGGGGATTGCAATACAATATGATTCAACCTTGAATTACAATACAGTATTTGTAATTTTAATAATAAAATAATAACTGTTGCATTTGATACTGCGCTTTTCACGTCTTCTAGACATCTTAAAGTGCTTCACAGTAAAGTGAAGTATTGTAAAGTGAATTGACTGTATATTTGTCGGCAAAACACAGCATATATTGTTTCTAACATGACAATTTGGAAGCAGGATTTGAGCACTGTGTACTCTAATTGCTGATCTTTATGTACAATTTGATGTAATGACTTTAATAAATGCCATTTTTGCTGATCTGGTAATGTGATTCTTGAAGGACAGTGTGTGATTTATTGTTATGCAATTATTTGCATTCCCAAGGTTAAAGTTATGTAAGTCAATAAGTAGTGGGACTTGCTTTGAGCAAGATGCTGGAGGAACTAAATTAAATTGATTTTGTTCACAATGGGGATATTTATATAACAATTTAAGAAACCACATTTTCCACCATATGTGTATTTTATATATCTCCCACTTGAGGCACATAAAATAACCATTTCCGTGTCTCTTCAGTCGAATGTCAATGAAATATTGCTTCTTACCAGGTAAAATAACCATTTAAATGATCCACGTGTTTAGAATCGTGTGCCAAATTTGATGCGGAGATCAACTTTGAAATAAGATCAAATGTGGTGAAGAGCTTTCATCATCCAAACTGTGATCTTGTGAAGAACTCAAGCCATTTTGATCATGTCACATGAAAATCATGAAGGTACATTTATTTTCATGACTTCCAGCATCCAAACACGAAATTCTGCAATGCTTTTACTTTAGGGTGCTAACTTGTAAAAACTGAAGAAGAGTCACGTTTGCACAACAAATACGGTCACTACACTTGACATGAAATCCTGTGAAACGCTTTGAGACATTCTCCTTGTGTGAAAGATTTTATATCAATGCAAGGATTATTATAATAATTATGCTGATATTATTATTAATAAGTGGCCGGTCCTGTAGATTTTTATTTTTAATTCATTCCAAGCACTCTGCACTGGGATTTCTGTATTTAAACAAACTCTTGCTGTCTCTAGATTCTAGTGTAAATGTGTGAGCTGTCTCACTTTCGTGCTGGTGTTCACCTGTCATCTCAAACCCAGCGGTTCTTGGAACTGGGAGGGAAGCTGGAAGTAAAGAAAACACATGCTAAACTCAAACAAATTAAATCAGGCCTTGGCACCTCCCTAATTCTCTGATCTTCTTATGTAACACTCCACTATCTTCCACCTGCACTCAGCTGTCTCCGGTCTTCTAGACAGCAACAATAACAACAAAATTACAATTGTGTAGCCTTCTGCTTCGCCATGCATTGAGCCACTACACCAAGAAACTATGAAACTCGCTGCTTAAATTCCCTATCCCCGTTCGCCTGTCTTGAGATCACATCTGAAGACATTCCTCTTTAACTATGCCTTCCTCCCACTTCTCCTCACCTCAGTGTCAAGCTCCAACACTGATTAACATTCCAAGACTCTACCCTGTGCGAATGGCGCCATATCATTGCAAGGTGTTGTTAAAACATGGTCCTGGAATAATAATCCTTGCATTTGATATAGCGCTTTTCACGTCTTCTAGACGCCTCAAAGCGCTTCACAAAATACATTTAAAGTGAATTGATTGTATATTTGTGGGCAAAACATGGCAGCCAACCACGCACAGCAATGTCCCACAAACAGTCATAGATTGAAATGACCAATTTCGCAGACCGTGACCAAACCAAATGATCACTGTTTTTCTAGAAGGATTATTATCTCCGGATAAGCGATCCACCAATCGACTAACCAGGTTCCTACTTACTCGTGACCACATTGCACCCACCCTCGACTGAACTCCATTGACTCCCCATCCCCCAGAGGATCAAATTCAAGATCCTCATGCTCACTTTCAAGGCCATTCACAGCCTTGCCCCTTCCTATCTCTCCAACCTATAAAGCTGCCCGCCCCTCGGTTCAGTGAGCTCTGGTCTGCTCCACCCGACCTGCCCTGTCATCGGTGGCTGGGCTTTCAGCCTCTCTGCCCTCACATTCTGGAACTCCATCTCACAGATCTTTCACCTCGCTTAACCCCTTGCCTACTTCAAGACCGGTCTAAAGACCCTCCTCTTCAATCATGCCTTCTGCCACCCTCCCAACTCTCTCCATCCCCTCCTAACTCTCTCCCTCCCCTCTCCCTACTGTGCCCCGCCCCTTTACTTGGGTCCCCACCTGACCGTTCAGGGCCTTGCGACATCTTCCCGACGCGAAAGACACTCTATAAATGTAATTTTGCTGATGTTACTGCTAGGTAAACAGAGGCATATGGAGTAAGGAAACCTGCCCAACATTTCACCCTGCTGGGAATCGAACCCAGGAATGGCCTAACACAATGCAAAACACAAATAGCAATAAAACAAATCCTTGCATTTGGTGAAGTGGCTTTCACATTGAGAGGACATCCCAAACACAATGAAAAGCTGAATGATTATGTAAGCAGTTATTTATAATTAACTACAGATGGGCCTTCTGATGTCTGACTGGATAAATGCACCACCCCATAAAGCTACAGAAACCTGTGCAATCTGTATATGTTGAGTTATCTGATTTCAGCCATGATAGTTGAGCGAGAGGTAGGGGGAAGGGGAAGGAAGCCAGACAAACTGTGCCTCTTCCTTCTGGGCTAGGAAGAGGAAAAACTGCCAGACTTCCTGATCAGATCTCCTGATCCCTATCCAGTAGCCATTGCACTGTATGCAGAGTGTGTATATCAGGTGAGAACAAGATCAGGTTGACTTTCTTCATTCCTCACACTCAACAATGACTATTAATGGCCCCTTTGAATGAGGTATTGGAGGGCTGTCAGTGCCTATGAGTCAGTGCCTCCTGGAGAGTAATGGATAATATTTGGGGCTAAGATAAAAATTATTTGCAAAACAATGTCTAGACAATGTAAAGAGTTAAATGTGAGATCAACTGTGCTATGAGCAACATTATTTCACAATCCTTTCTTACAAAGGAAAACCACAATCTAATCCCAGAAGTACTTAACAGGATAAAATAATCATTAAGAACTAGAGCCTAGATTATTTTAATGCAGTTATTTCTCAAATCAGGCAAGTTCACTACCACAGCTACATTTCAGTGTACTGAGATGATTATTGCTGATGTCAAAGAGTTTTAGCCATCTTATCTGATTTATATGATATGTTAGAATACTTTTTACTGAAACTGGAAAAGACAGCCATTAGTGGAAAGGAGATTCTCTTATTGATATACTGAGTAGAAAGATATATTATTGATTCTGTAAGAGAATGGATCGCTTCTTATTGGCTGTGTAGGCTGTATTTCAAAACGATCACATATCAAATTAGCGTTTCATACTATTCAATCTGTCAGCAAACTGTGATTAGTTTTTAAAATGCTGCAATGAATGGTGGAGTTTAACCTAGTTAAAGTGTGCATATTTTGTGATGATACAACAATATAAATGCTGACATATTTACATACTGACATCCAAGATTCTGTTATTTATGTTATTTTCAACAGAAGGCATTGAACAATGAGTCTAAGATGTCACTTGTACAAACTACAAGTCACTGTGCTAATTGTAACTATCAAAATTTTGCAAACTTTGCAAACTTTGCAGAATTCACTTAAATAAATAGTGTTTGCGGCTGGCATTTTGCTTTCTGGCCTATTGGGCATTTCCTGAGTTGGTTTCCTATTCAGCTGCAGTGTGAACGGCTTGTTACTGAACTATTACTGAGCTGAGTTCCACTGAGAATTGGAAGATTGGAATGGCAGTCTTTATGGCAGGACACAACCAATTTCAGAAGTTAATGTGAATGAAAACATCAACAACAATCTAATGCTAAGAGCTTTAAAAGTAAATTGCTTCTTTAACCAAGTGAGCTTAAGGCCAAGGTCAGTCTACTTAGGGACCAGAAGAGAATCAGACACATTCAGGCTTCAAGGTTGATACAATTACTGACAATTGGAGAAACACCTTTAATGTCAGATCAGTTCCAATCAGATGTGTGTCTTGCTGAGCAAAACTGGCGCTGTCTTTAACGCTAAGTGGGCAATTTCACTCAGAAAAGCAATCAGAATGTCACTGGTTCAGGGTTGTGTAGGGAAATTTGACTGCAGAAACTAGGAAACATTTCTTTGTAAAGAAGGTTATCGATAGCTGGAACAAAGTTACCAGGAAGGAGTATGGCCAGGACACTGGAAGAATTAGATCAAATGGGCTGTAGGGCTTTCTTGTGATCTCTCAGTCATCCACAGCCACATAACCCTAGAGGTGGCTGAAACCATTAGATAATCCTCGATTTTAAGATTTTACTAAAAATGTTGATTGTGTACAGTTATCCATCTTATGGACCAGATTTTTCAATTATTAATAATAATAGTTTTCACATCAGGAGGATATAATAATAATATTACTTGCATTTGATGTCTCAAAGTGTCTCACAGGATTTACTGCAATACGTAGTAATTGTTTATTTTGCAGGCTAACATGAAGGTCATAATTGAGCCTACAAACAGCCATGAAATTAATTATCAATTGATTTGGGCAGATGATAAAAGGTGTATTAACTCTATTTTAAAAAGTCTGGAGCAATTAAGTAAATTAATAATAATAATAATCCTTGCATTTGATATAACGCTTTCCATGTCTTCTAGACGTCTCAAAGCACTTCACAGAATACACTGAAAAATAACGTAACTATTTATTTGTTGTCGAAACGCGGCAGCCAATTGCGCACAGCAGTGTCCCACAAACAGTCATGGTTTGCAATTGACAAATGAGTGGCAGGAAGGTTTCAACAGAGATTAATTCAAGGTAATACACTGCAATTGGAAATATGTTCAAAATAAAGGGCTAACCCATCAGTTGAAGCAAAGAAGGAAATGGATTGGAATAATTTTTGATCATTCACTGAAGTCAATGTGCTTGCTGCTATCAACAAATCTCCTCAAATGCTGGGTTATCCCTTGAGAACCATTGACTTAAGTAAAAAACAAAAAATCCAAACCTTGTATAGATCTCACTGTAAAAGAAGTGGAAATGAGAGAAAATCAGATGGGAGGTCACCTCGAGCTAGTTTATCTTCTAACCCCAGAAAGGTTATGGAAGATCACCCAGTTACCTGCCTGCCCCCACTGTGGGGTGTGTGAGTAGGAAATATTAAAATGTAATAGCTGATAGACCAGAATAGCTACTTTTAAATTGTGTCTGCAATTGTGGGATTCACAACAAATTACACTACAAAATTGGGGGACAATTATTATCCTGGAAGGCTGCAAAACAACTTTTGCTTTCCGATCTTGATTTAGACTTTTCATTCCTTTTCTCAAACAACAGAGAGCCTGAAAGCAAAACGTGATTCAGATATACTGCATTGTATTTTAGGCATTCTATTTTCAAAAGGATATTGGAAAGTGTTGAACGGAGATCAATAATGAAAACAAAATCATTGTGACGTTTGATATAGTGCCTTAACCATGGAAAAACAACTCAAAGCACTTCACAGAGTTGTCTGTAAATATAGTGACTGTTTGTAGATAACTGCCAATTTGGGCACTGTAAATTTATTAACAGAATGGTTTGGGGATTTGGAGCTCTAAGTAAAGAGAAGAAGCTTAGCAGAACTGACCAAGTTTACTGGAAGAGATGCAATTTGGAAACAGCAAAGACTCAATGGTTTTCCATGATCTTGTTGGTTGGAAGGGGGAAGAATATTGAGCAAAGCAGTGCATAGAGGGAAGCAGATCAACTTTCTGTCCTTTTAAATTGATTATCTTTTGGAGCCAGGGTATATCCACGTATCACCTTCTCTATTAAATGGAGTAGATGGAGTCAAAAAGAGGAGTCTTTCCATGAAGTTCAAAACTCTACAGCCTCTCCTGTGTGCTTTCTCCTGGTCCAGTTTCTTTCGAAAGGTTAATGCAGTGAAGCTGTGGGCCTGCGAATCCGATTCCAAGTATTCTAGTAACAGGTGGTCTCTGTGTCCTTTGGGTTTTACCACTATAACACTGGCCTAATCTGTATGAAAAGCCATCTCCCACATCACTTTTTTGGAATCGGTGGCTGCACTGAAAATCTAACAGCGCTCTCAGTCGTGTTAAATCCTCGCCTTGTTGAGTGAATACTGAGTTACCTGCTTTTTAGATACTGCTTCGCTAATTATTAGAAAAGCCAAGATGGAACAAAAACAGCTTTTATTCTGGCAGTAGTTTTTTTTGCTTAGCTTGGCAGTTGGAGCAGGTTCTCGATATTTGACACCTCAGGAAGCCAGAGCGAGCAAACAGGAATCAAACTGGCTTCTCGCATCTCTCCTCAGGGGCTGCTATGAAAACACCTGGGTGTCACCAAGGCTGAGGAGAAGCAGGCAGCCACTGCCCAAACTGCGTTCCACTGTGCTTCTTGTTAACAGGTGGTCCTTGCCGTGTACAATGCTGCATTTTATGGTGTGAAATCTTCAAGGACTTAACCTCTAGGAGGAAAATGTGTAGCAGTGGCGGCCGGGCTGCTGTCAGCTGCTGAGTTCATTGCTTTGCTTCAATTAAGAGAGTTTATGCCCATGTAATCAGAGGCTACAATCAATCTGTTTGTATAACAATTTGATTTTAGGACATTGTATCAAACCTGGGTTGTGTTTAACTCTTTGAGTGTTGCTTTCTTCTTCATCTGATTGCTTTATATTTTTGTTGAAATTATTTTTGTTTTTAACCTTTCCCCCAATTCTCTCCCTTATATTCCTGAACACACTAACTCTTGCTGACCACGCTGGTACAGAGCCATGGGTAGCCTTACCCTTTAGTATCTCACCTAAATAATAATAATAATAAGAAGAATCCTTTCATTTTGATATAGCGCTTTTCACGCTTTCTAGACATCTCAAAGCACTTCACAGGATATGAATTGACTGTAGATTTGTGGGCGAAACGCGGCAGCCAATTGCGCACACCAGTGTCCCACAAACAGTCATGGATTGAAATGACCAACTTATTGTAGGTTTTAAATGGCTTCTCTTCATATGTGACCCCAGATAGTTGTTGCGAACAGATAATTGCACCATGGCAGAAAGGGTGAATTATATCCAATACTTACTCAAGCTCAATATCTAGGAACTGTCCCACAGTGATCTTTGGTTAAAGTAGCACCCTGGTTGATTTTTCCTCTCTCTAACCCAGGAGATGCTGAGGTTAATATGTTCTGAATGCTCTTGTAGCTGAGATCAGTTAACTCAGTACTGTACTGTATATACATAAGATCTAATGTGAGACTTATCTATAATAGAAAAATACAATACAAACTTACATTTGTAAGGAGCTCCTTAGGAGCTGAATAGTCAGGAGTTAGGACCCAAGCAACAACAACAACAACATTGTATAGCGTCTTTCACATCAGGAAGATGTCTGGAGCAAGGGGGAGGGTTGGGTTCAGGGGAGGTTGAGTGTAGGAGGGTGGTTAAAGGCACAGTTGAAGAGGAGCTTCTTTAGGCATGCCTTAAAGGAGGCAAGGGAGGGGTGTTCAAGGCAAAGGGAATGTAGGGTGAAGTCCCAGAGAGTGCGGGCAGAGATGCTAAAGGTCCAACCGCTGATGGTGTGGGGGGTTAGGTGAGGAACATGGAGGAGGCCGGAGCCTGCTGAGCAGAGGGAGTGGAAAAATTGATAAGAGGTCAGCAGATCCCTCCAAACATGCCCCAGTTCTGAAGAAGGGTCGTGGACCTGAAACATTGACTCGCTTTCCTTTCTCCATGGATGCTGCCTGACCTGCTGAGTTTTCCCAGCAACTTCTGTTTTTGTTTCAGATTCCCAGCATCATTAGTATTTTACGTTTTGTTGGTATAGTTGAGCCAGGTTGCAATGAAGACATGTTTGAGGGTTTTGGCAGTGGCAGAGGAGGGCAATATTGCCGCAGTGGGGGAAGGCAGAAGGTGCGTCATGGCATGTATGTGGGGGAGTAAGGAAAGTTGAGGCGAACAAGATGCCTATGTTCCTGACTGGCTTGGTGAGGTGGAGCTTGCATCATTCAATGCTAATGCTGCCAGTACCTGAGGTGCCTAGGTTTAATGACTCAATTTCATATTGGGCAATAGCTTTTAAAGTAATATTTACTTTCTCTCTACTTACCCTTTCTAATTCTACCTATACCACACTAACCACAGAGGAGAGCCACCAGGCAACAGGGCTACACGTGTTTGGCTCCTGGGAGATACTGAAAGGTGCTACACAAATGTAATTTGGTTGGTGTGGTTATTGCTGTTAGTTGTTTCCAGAAATTAGTAACTAATGTAGTAACAAACCTATGGTAGATTTGTCAGATGTCCCAATAGCCTCCACATTAGAGATCCAATACCAAACCTGTGAATTCTCAAATGTAGAGTGAGTGGATTTGGGGAGGTTCCTGCACCTGCACAGCCATCTTGACTTGATTGTAGAAGTAGCACAGTGGTGTCCAAGGGTTTATCTACATGCAAACTAATATGAATTATGTTTTGTGATGTCCGCAGCAGAATCGTGGAAAAAGCCAGGATAACTTTGGCAGGCAGATATTGCAATAATAATATATTTAATGTCTTTTCCAGTTTTATTTTAGACCTCCGATGCTCAGTTATTTTTATCACCACAATATCTGAAATATAGTTTAACTTTCATGCATATGTGTCTTGTGGTGCACACATTCAGTGCAGATGCTTTTAAAAACCTGTAATAAGTTGAAGCCCTTAACATCTCTGTCAAGTTTATCATCCCCAAATTGGTAACATTGACAAAAGAGTGTTCTGGCTCCCATATCTCAGGTTTTATCACATAAGTGACTAGCTCCACAATCAAGTCAGTCTTGCATTAGACGAGATCTGATTTTATAAATCCTTATCTGGGGCCTAGATTTGCAGGATTCATAAGAAGATTCCTGATTAGCAAATCCTGGATTGTGTCCAGAGAACTCCCTTTGAATAGGAATTCTATGGAATCTAATTATGGAGGTGAATATTAGCCAGTCAATAGTGAAAAGTATGGTTGATATAAGGTTATTTGTTGCTGAAAGA
Organism: Hydrolagus colliei; assembly: GCA_035084275.1. Lineage (NCBI taxonomy): Eukaryota > Metazoa > Chordata > Chondrichthyes > Chimaeriformes > Chimaeridae > Hydrolagus > Hydrolagus colliei. Next base: position 8,584,579 of record CM068744.1, on the reverse strand, counting down.
GACAATGACTCAGTATGACTTTTCCTGTGCTTTTTATATTCATATAATACATTTATACTTCTTTTCACAATATATATTACAGAGCTGACATGATTTTAATTTCAATAATCTGCTCCAGAAGATCTTGTCATCTACAAGTGCTGCAAAAATTATTAGCTTGACACTGCCCTTTGCTCCTGATCCTAGTGAATGTTATTCATACTCTGTCTTCTCTCATGTAACAGAGTTGTAGACATCCAGCTCCCAGGGAAACTGCATTTCTAAACATATCAGTTTTGTCACAATGTAAAGCTAGCTAGAATTACATTGGACATATTGGATGGTGATGTTACAGAAGCTGTAGGCAGTGCCTTGAAAAAAATGAATGAATTTTATGAAGGACTCGTAAACTTCATGGTTTTCTTGAAGAAGAAACGGGGAGAAAGCTGGGGAGTGGGATTCAGTTGCTCTGTTCAAAGAGCCGGCACAGACTAGATGGGCCGAATGGCCTCCTTTTATGCCGTAAAATTCTATGATTCTATAATGATATGATGATTCTTCAGTTGAGAATCTGAGCCAATACTCCTGAGACCGAGAGGACAGGGGATGTGAGTAAAAATAAGCATTTTAAAGTCTTGCGGGTTTTTAAAAAAAGGATGTAAGGTGTTCTCTAGTTTTTAGATTGCGATAATATATAAAGGACCAATGTGATGCCTTAAGACATCCTCCCAATGTTAAAGGCACAATATAAACACAATTTTTTGTTGTCGTTGTTGTACCTGGCTGTGTAAGGTGATAAAAAGAAAGTCAAGTAGCTCTTTGGAAAACAGTCTTACATTTGTTCTTATTTTGGAAGTTGATTTTTGAGCATTGTGGGGTAGATTGGGGTGCTTTAGTTTCCCCACCCCCAGGTATAAACTCTTGTCTTTCCTTTATAACATTCTTGCAGTTTTGAGAACTTGAATACTTCACGGGTTACCATACTGTCATTGTTAAAATTAGTAATTGTGGAAGTAGAAATGTGAGTCTGATCTTTACAATGAGGGAATCACAAAATGGATTAATGATCAGTAAATACTGGATGTGTCACTGTTGACTCCATGGTACTCATCTCGAAAGCTAATCCCACTTCCAAGCAAAGTAAACTATCATCCTTGCCTTGGTTATGGTTTCTACAATGTCTACACAAATGCAGCAGCCAATTTGCACATAACAATGTCTCACAAACAGTCATGAAATGAATGACCATTTTTTTCTGGGGATTGTTGGCCAGGACATTGGAAAAACTCCTTTCTCCTTTTGAATAGTGACATAGGATCTTTAACATGGGATATTCAACATCCAAATGATCAGATAGGTTGGACATTGGTTTGTCCCCCAAATCCTCCACTCCACCATCAGCAGTCGTGCCTTCAGCCACAACGCCCCAAAGCTCTGGAACTCCCTTCCTCACTCCCTTCGCCTCGCCCCCTCTCTTCCTAGTTTCAGGTCTGAGCTAATGACCTTTCTTTTCGACCATGCCTTCGGTCACATTTTTCCACCCACCCCTGTTTCAGCCCCGGGATTCGTCATTGTGAAGCGCTTCGAGATGCCGCCTGATATGCTATATAAATTGAAGTTGTTAATGTTGTTAACTGGTCATTCAAAGCACAGTATCTGCTTCAACGCAATGCTTCCCCAACATTACACTGTCAGTCAGTGTCAGTCCAGACGAAATGCTCAAGATCCTTAGTGTGGAGTTTGAATCCACAACCTTCTGACACAGAGGCAAGAGTATTGTTTTGGAGTAAATGTGTGCGGAGAGAAGATTGTGCCAATAGTAATAATAGTAATAAAGCAACAGTAACACAGTGCACTTTCCTGTTGTGCACAACAACAACAAATTGCATTTATAAAGCGCTTTCACATTTGGAGGATGCACCAAGAAAGTGAGAGGTTTGCAATCGAGTTGAGTGTTGGGATCAGAAAAATGTGGAGGTCAACAACAACAAAATTGCATTTATAGAAAGCGAGTGGAAAAGGGAAAATGACCAAAGGCATGGTTGAAAAGGAAGGTCTTGAGATGAGCCTTGAAGGACCGAAAGCAGGGACGTGGTGGGGATACTCCGGGATGGAGTTCTAGACTGCCATGCCAGAAAGGCCAAGGGCCCAACTGCCAACAGTAGTACATGCAGAGCAGGGGACGTGAAACAGGCCAGTGTCAGCAGAGCAGAGAGAGCGAACAGATTGGTGAAATTTCAATAGGTCACAGAGGTAAAATGTGGCAAGACCGTGGAGCGCTCTCAAGATGTGGACAATGATCTTGGATTTGGTCCTCCGGGAGATGAGGAGCCAGTGGTGCTGGGTAAGGGTGGGGAACACAGCCATGGGGAACACTGCTAGTGATGGTCCGCGGGCTGATGGAAACAAAGTGGTGACTATAGGAAAGATAAGAACATAAGAGCCATGAAGGTGGAGCTGAGAGGAGAGGCAGTGGAGAAGAATACAGTGGTCAACAGTGTCAAAGGCAGCAGAGAAATCCAAGGAGTGCAAGGAGACTAAGAGAGCCCTGCTCACCAATAGACAGCATAATTAACTTTATTTTAAGCACACGTTATTTGGTAGAAAGATAAAGTTGGCTCGTTTAAATGTTTAGTTTCCACGTCTATGGTATATCAGGTCATGTAGTTCAGTGGCTGCAGCTGAACAACACTGCCATCTAATGGGTTTATGCAGTTAACCTTAAATGAAGACATATGGGTATCTTGTTATATCAATAATAGCCGCCTTTAGTGCTTTTTAATGTGCGTTACAATATTATAAAACTCTTTTATTCTCTTAGTAGATAATTGCATAAATTGACAGTGGATTTCAGCCTGAAGGGTACAGAAAATAGTCCAAGACTGCCGCTAACAACATGTGCTGAAACTAACCAACATGTGTTGAAATCATGAGTCAGTTATGTAAGTTTATAGTCATGAACCTACAAAATTTATTCATGACTTAATCCCGCGGATCAGAACTAGATTTGAAACCATATCCCGTAGATTAAAGTGCAAAATCTAACCAAGGAGTGTGTCCTAAGGGCTAAGGTAACAATATTCTCTTTGTATCATTTTGTGTGTACATTTTATGTTAGTTGCGCACTGTTATTTTAGATTTGTTATTTTAATGATCAGGTATTCTTTCCTAGGCAGTTTGATATTTCCTGACGATGCACTCAGAGTGTGGGACCTCGTCCTCAAGACCTGGTAATATAGTAGAGGTTGTCATGGACTGTATTGCATGGGGTAGTGAGGGCAGGAAGATGCATTGTGGTGAGATCTTCAAAAAGGAGCTGATGATTGCTTCCATCTAGATTAGTCAGTCATGGCATTTTCAGAATTGAGTGACTTCCTAATTGACATTAAGAGGCAGAATGAAAATGATCCATACATGATGAGATTAAACCTTTGCTGTCTATTGGCTTGTAAGATCATGAAGCAATCTCAGTCCAATTGCTGTCTCATAGTGCAAATTGGTCCCGATTCTTCCATGTGCTTTCCCAGGGAAGGCTGGACAAAGGCTGGCTGCCTCCCTCTTGTTATTGTATGCCAGAGGTCATGGAGCCTGAACAGCCATTCCTGTAAAAACAATCTTTATGTATGAACGTCTCCCTGCACAATGTTTACCCTTGCTATCTTTCAGTTTCCTTGACAAACAAATACTACTGTAATTCATATCCATACATAACAACGAGAGCAGAAAGCATGAAATTAGGAAAGGAACAATTGATTAACAAAGCCATCTGAAACTACAGATTGGGTGAAATATATTCAGTTGCGGACTTGCTTCCCAAAAGAGCTCGGGAATGCTCTGTAAAATGGGGGTGACGATTCATGGGGGGTGTGGTGGTGAGTGGTGATTCGTGGGGGATGCACCAAATAGCATAAAACATCCCCAAATTTAAAAACTCACTTTGTCTGGCTTAAATGGAACATCCAAACAAAATGCCTGAGCACTAAATGACGTGGTAAACATCGGGAACCATTCATGGGGTCACTCAGGAAATTTCTCCGAATTCCCACATATCCAAACTGTCCTGCCAACTGTGAGTAACATAATACATACATTATTTTTTGTCTCATCATCCTAGGCCTAGGTCATCCCAAATTTAATATGCATAGTTAGTTCCTCATTTCGAAATTACCCAGGAATTTCTGTATTGAAAGGTTAAATTTAATAGTGTTTAGATCAGTGCAAGGAACCACACAGACCAATGAGGTGGAGAAGATATTTTCTACGTGTGGAGTGAATTATAAATGAAGAATGTTGGTCTCCCACAGTTTGAATGTTTCTTTTTCTTCACCCATTCCCCCCAACCCAGCCCCCCACCACCCCCCCGCCAATAGAAATTAGACGTTGTCTCCCAGTTAATTAACTGAAGACTACTAGCAAGCAGTCCATAATTATCATAAGTCTTTTGCCTTTGAATGACATAACAGGCCTTGCTTGGCAGCAGTTGAGAGGTGGTAATTTTAACTCTGGTGTTATTGCCAGTACTGAAGCCTAGCTGTGTTTCAGCTGTGGTACATTTGGAGCTGGAATTTAAGCAGAGAGGGTCTGTAAATCTGCTTCCCGCTCCACTGTAAATTACTGCCCTGCATTTTTAATTTCCTCTCCGCATACAATGCTATTCATTTGGTTCCAAAATAAACATGTGGTCCAGAAACTGCACGACTTATGAGAACAAACTGTCCTCTTCTCATTGCCTTTTACCTGTCAAGACCCTGATTAAACATCAAAATTCCTGATGCCATATATCAGGGCCTGGGCTGTGAAATGTTTATAATGCCACATTTACCAATTCTTAATTTTGTTTTTAGTTGCTGCTACAGCACTGATTGTTTTCATTCCTATTCACAGTTTAAAACACAAACGGCTTAAAGATTTATGAAAGTGTCAAAAAAAAATTGTTTTAATATAGTCTTTGAGGCTGAAGTGCTGCGGTCGGTAAGAAATCCAGGTTGTGAAGAGGAGCTTCACAGAGTAGAGTTTTGTAAGGTTTGTATGGAACATTCTGACAAAATTCAGAAGAATAATCCTGATAAATGGTAGTTACTTTAAACAAAAAAAAGCTTATTCAATTATTTTCTGAAAAGTTTAAACATTTACTGCAAAGTCTCTATTAGCAGCACTGAATATAGGTCACAGTGCACACCTGTGGTAATACTTAATGCCAAATAAATTACTACTTCAACTCCCAAAAGTCAGAGGATTGCTAATAATTTACGTCTTCCATCACAATTCTAAGTTTGATTTCTTAGAGTACATATTATACCTTTCTTTAGGTTAGGAAACAGAGTTATTTTGATGGCAACTGAAAAGTTACGTACCTTTGTCTTCATGAGCACATTTGAGTTAAGATGAGAGATTGCACTGACTGAGAAAAAATAAATGCAAACGAGTAAGGATTTGGAGAACAAGGCCATAATTTACAGACTTGTGGTGGTTGCCTTATGGATATGATGTAACTACCAGTAAGTTCCAAACCGAGGATAGGAAACCAAAATAATGGAAGAAATGGTTACGCATTTGTTGCAAAATTTTAATTCTCTATCCTTGTTGGAGGATGTTCTTACAACACAATTATGGCAATGGAAGGTAATAATTATCCTTTAATTCAATACAGTGCCTTTCACATTGAGAGGACATCTCTAAATGTTTCACAGATTATACTGTAATGTGGAGTGACTGTGTGTCTTGTGGACGAAAAGATGCAAGAAAAAGAGGAAGCATGGTTTCAGCCTAATGTATAAAAAAATGACTGCTCAGGATTTCTCAATAATGCAATGAGTTTCTCCAGTAAATAGATGAAGCATTTGGAAGAGGGAAGAACCTAGGTGTAATTCCTGGTCTATGCTGAATTAGCTGAGCTCACCCAAACAGGAGCACTGCAATTGACTTCCGTACTCAGGCCAGGTCAAGCAACTAGAATTTGCTTTTTATTGACCCCTGTATCAGGTGTGGATGCGAAGTGAGGAAAACATGATGTTTGAGAATGATGTCCTCACCCACTAGTCGAACATACTGCCCAACAATTACTCTGAAATATGAATAATAGCCACATAGGTACCTGAGCGTAACTGGTGGGCGGGATATTTTAACCCAATAGAGAAAGAAACAAATGTCAATCTACATAAATTGTTTGTATAATTTAATGTGTTTCTTTCCCATTTGTTAGCTGGGTTAACAGGCTAAGTGGAAAAACGGTGAATCGGGTTGGCCATGTGTACTAATAGGTGTTAGCTGGCTCAGATGGTAGTACTCTCACCTCAGTGTCAGAAGGTTGTGGACTCAAGTCCCACTTCGGGAACTTTGAATTTGCACAGTCTAAGCTGACACTCCAATACAGTGATGGTGTGGTTGGAGATGCCATACTTGGATATAATGTTAAGGAGAGGATGTCTGCCTGTTCAGGTAAAGGTTAAACATGTCATGACTGGCACTACATGAAACATGAAGGGTGTTTCTTCTGGTGTCCCGGCCGACAAATCCCCAAATAAAATTGGTGACACTCTTCATAGCTGTTTGTGGACTATGTGCAAATTAACTGCCACATTTGCCTACAAAATACACTGTCACTGCACTTCACTTGACAATAAATCTTTTAAAATGCTTCGAGGTGTCATCCCAACACGAAAGGGTTGAACCAAATGCAAGGATTATTATTATTTAGTTATTATTACATTTTATAGAATTAACATCAATGTATCAACTCTAGATTTGTGGTTAATATAAAATGGGGAGCATCTACAATTCCATCTGTCTATATCCATGCGTGCATAGTTAACCCGACTGATAAATGAAACCCTATTGTCAGGATTACTCACGAGATGTACTAACCTCCTGGAAGCTGCTGAAATTCATTCTCTTGTTAATAGTTATTTTGAGTACACAACAACACTGCAATTTCAATCTATGCCAATGGAACTATTTTACTCCGATCTCTCTGCCTAACAAATTGGCTGAAATATGTTATGCCTCATTCGGCTCCATTAGTGAACAAATTTGTCCCTGTTATTTAACATTATAAACAACACGACATTATAAAAGTAAAATAAAATTATATATTTTAAATTGTACTGCTGTACTAGGTGCCAATTTGGCATAATTAGTAGCTCTCTCACCTCTGGGTCAGAAGACTGAGGGTTGAAGCACTATGATGGGACTTTGAGCTCACAATCTAACACTCCGATAGATGAAACATTGCATTTTCAGAGATACTGTACTTCAAGTGAACCATTGAACTGAGGTATTGTCTGCCTGTTCATATAGACACTAAAGACCCCATGGCATTTCAAAAAGAGAAATGAATTATTCTGGTGCCCTGGCTAACAATCCTCCAATATTGATTATTGGCTAATTGGATAATAATATTGAATATTTACTTAATTATTCACTTCATACTAGGGAACGGCGATGTATCGGTTTTTCGATTAAACCCGATATGATTTTCAGATCGGTATGCCGATATGGTGATTCTAAAAAAAACTTTATATCGAGAGATTCGATTTAAAAAATATACATCGTTATATTTTTAATATCGTTCCTGGCAATATATCAATATTGTTGGTATTATCAGTGTAATGCGATCTTTTCCAGCTTACCTTGTCGCCGGCATTGCAACCTCCTAGACCTAGAGCATGGAATGCGCGTACATTCGGTGCGCGCGCACAATTAACGGGCGCGCACATCCGATGCGCACGCACACTTTACTGTGTATACTCGACGTGAGTCGTGGCGTCTTAACAAAGTGGCATCGCTGAAAATTGTAGTTTGAAAATGTACCTTTCTCATCATGGGGAAAAGAAGCCCCGTATGGGACTACTTTGAAAACAATGCAGTCAGTAATGGTGTGTATAGATGTACAGTTTGCAAGGTCTTGGTTAAGACATCTGATTCGAGCACGAGCAACCTGCGACAACACATTAAGCAGCACCACCCCGCCCAGCACGCTGCCCTCAGAGCGAAATCATTGTCGACAACAGCAGGAAGTCGAACCAGCGCTTCGGAGAAAGCGACAGGTAGTGGGGCCAGTGCAGCTCAAACAATTCCTGCTTTATTTAAGAGGAGAACATTGTACCAGAGAGGGGACAAAAAGTGGCAAAGTATCACGAACGCTGTCACTTTTTGCATAGCAAAGGAGAGCTTGCCAATGGCGAAGGACATTAATTCAGACTTCAGACTACATAAAAATAAGTGGCATTTTGTGGCTGTAAGTGTTATTTTTGTGTGTGAGAGAGTTAGAAGCCAGATTATCACTGCTTCTATGTGTGTGTCTGACTAGACACACACATAGAAGAACACACACACATCAAAAACAAAATCTCGAGATGTATTCTCCTCCATTTCTTGCTTGAAAGTAGCATGTAATGTCCACGTGTAAATGAGATCTATTACAATAGAAAAGAGAGAGACAGACAGTCTGACTGTTAGAGTTAGAAGCCAGATTATCACTGCTGTGTGTGTCTGACTAGACACACACAGCAGTGATAATCTGGCTTCTATGTGTGTGTCTAGTCAGACACACACAGCAGTGATAATCTGGCTTCTATGTCTGTCTCTCTCTTTTCTATTGTAATAGATCTCATTTACACGTGGACATTACATGCTACTTTCAAGCAAGAAGTGGAGGAGAATAAATCTCTAGATTTGTTTTTGGTGTGTGTGTTCTATTTTGTGTTTAGAGATGGAGGGAGAGAAGGAGAGGGGGAAAGTTGGGAGAAAGTGAGAGAGGAAGAGAGGAGAGGGAGGGAGAGAATGAGAGGGGGAAAGGAGGGAGAGAAGGAGCGAGGGGAAAGGAGGGAGAGAAGGAGAGAGGGGAGGGAGGGAGGGAGAGAAGGAGAGGGGGAAAGTTGGGAGAGAAGGAGAGAGGAAGAGAGAAGAGGGAGGGAGAGAAGGAGAGGGTGAAAGGAGGGAGAGAAGGAGCGAGGGGAAAGGAGGGAGAGAAGGAGAGAGGAAGAGAGGAGAGGGAGGGAGGGAGAGAAGGAGAGGGGGAAAGGAGGGAGAGAAGGAGCGAGGGAAGGAGAGAGGGAGGGAGAGAGGGGAGGGAGGGAGAGAGGGAGTGAGGGGAGGGAGAGAAGGGGGGAGGGAGGGAGGGAGGGAGGGAGGGAGAGAAGGAGAGAGGGAGAGAAGGAGAGGGGAGGGAGAGAAGGAGAGGGGGAAAGGAGGGAGAGGAGACAGGGAGGAGGGAGAGGAGAGAGGGAGAGTGGAGGGGGAGGGAGATAAGGAGAGGGGGAAAGGAGGGAGAGAAGGATAGAGGAGAGGAGGGAGAGAAGGAGAGGGGGAGGTAGGGAGCAAACAACGTATAATTCAAGACCTTGACACCAACATTACAAACTATCTGGACCTAGAGCACGCATTTCGAAATGTGCGTGCACCGCGACTGCGCGCGCATCGTCAGTGCGGACGCACCGTCAATGCGCGCGCACCGCGACTGAGCGCGCACCATAAATGCGCGCGCGCCATCAATGCACGCGCACTTCGAATGCACGCGCATGCGCAGTATAAAAACTCGATAGATCGGTTTAAGCAGGTATGAGCAAACCGATATATCCATATCCGGAAAAATCCCATATCGCCGTTCCCTACTTCATACCATATTCACTTACAAACACGCAGTCACTATACTTGATAGCAATTACCTGTGAAGTGCATTGTGAAGTTCTGACACCATAAATGCTGTAATCGATTGCAATAATTATAGCATTAATTATGAGTTTTCAGGGACAATCTTGCTTACCGAACAAAATAATGTTTATTCCACTTCAACAAACTTATTCCTTGGAGTGTGTAGAACAGAACAAATCCCAATGTAGCTGGAAAGTTAAACTAGGAGCCAACTAGGCTGACAGGCCAAACTATTTGAAACTATTTGAAATTCACCACTGGCTTCATAACATGTTAGTTTCTACTAAAGGTGGGAGATTGAAATGATATGTGATGCTTATATTTCTAGTAATGGTGACAGAGGATTCTGATTAATTTCACAGGCAGTGTGTTGATATTAATCCAAAATAGCTGTCAGCAGAAACTGAGGGTAGCTATTAAATAACAGACTCAAGTAGCTCTCCATTGACTCCACTGGTAAAGGCACTGCTGAGTGTGGCATTAAGCCATGAAGACTGGGAAGATCACACGTTCAATCTATGTGTTGAGTTAGCTGACCCAAGCCAAGGTGGTGTCAGATGTGTAGATTTGGCCTCAGTGTTCCTGAGCTAGGAAGAAGAAAATCAGCCAGGTTTCTGCTCCTGATCACGAACCAGTGAAAAGTCTGTGTGTGTGTGTGTGTGTGTGTGTGTGTGGTTTCTGAGTGCCTATGGCTTGGCTGTAATGCCCTCTCCTCCGGGTTCAGAAATTTACTGGTAGACTTTGGACATTTAGACATACATATATGAACGGTCACCAGAGTGAAAAACTAAAGATCACCAGTGTCTGTGGAGATAGAGACACTGGTGAGCTATAGACTCTCATGAGAAATCAGCGCTTCAGCACAAGAGAAGAAACCTAAGTGGGGGAATTTATTCCCCCCGACCAGATTTACATAAAACCCATTCCCATTTGCTTATAAAATTAGGCTCACTAAATAAATAACTCTACTAGTTTTTTAAGTACCGTACAGACTAGAGATTTTATGCACCGAGATAATTTGAATTGTGATGCTTGACGCAGCCAAACAATCGAACCACAACTGCATATGGCAGTGGATCAGCAGCTTATTGTGGGTGTCTGTACTGCACGGGATCGGAAATAATTTTATCGTGACTTTGCAAGCCTGCTCCTTGTCAGGTAGTTGATATGGAGCAGGCTGGAACCTGCTGAACAGAGGGAAGAACAGGTTGATAGGGGGTCAGCAGGTCAGAGGGGTAAGAGGGGGCAAGGCCGTGGAAGGCCTTGAAAGTCAGGACCCAGGATCTTGAATTCTTGAATATAAAGTCAGAATGCACAGAACAACCAAATTTCTAAAAGCGATTAGACAAAACCAATGTACCAGTGTTGTGATGGAAAAAGCAGATGTTCAAGCGGATTGTGCAACTGTGTGACATCTGACACATAAAATTCATGGGTATTTTTTCCCTTTTGCACAAGCTTTGCTCATGGATCTTTTTGTAGCTTTTGAGGTTTTAAAAAATCTCCAATTACAGGATAGCATTTGTTATGTCCAACTCCAGTCGTGAGCGCAAAGAAATTTTCTGCCAGATTTGGAGTTCCTGGAGGTGTTCCATTGCAATGTTTACACTGTAGGTGATTTTTTTTAAACAGATAAACAGCTGCAAATGATCAACTTCGGGGCAAACGATCGTGCCAGAAACCTCTGGAACACAAGAGAAATATCTTTCAATTAAATATCTTTCAATTAAACGCTGTCTTTACAAATTGCAAAGAACATGCATGTTTCTTAAAAAAAAATACACCCCCTGTAAAGGAGGCTGGTTCGTTACCAAAGGGACTGTGTTCACTATAGGAGCTGAACTTTGGGATGAGGGTATTCATGATCATGGTCTATTTCTGTAAAATATTCTAAATATTGACAATTGTAGGAGTGTTGATTTAACTCTTTGGTGCACAAAGTAAGCCTCCAATTAACTCGCTGAGCCTCTAGGTCTGTATGCTGGTACAGAAAATGTCTCGTTGGGGTGTCATTTTCACAGGGTGCTGATAGATCTGCACCAACAGCTTCCAAGGCTTTGTGAAGAGCATTTTGTATTCTGTAAAATACCCGGCATCACGATTGCAAACTGCACAATAACTGCTGGGAGAAACGTTCAGAAAAATAACACTGACATCGTAGAATATTGTTAGGTGCTCTCCCCTTTCAGAAGTTGACAGAAAGTTGTGAGTTCACGTTGGGACTTGGAACTCAAGTACTTTAAGATGACACTATAATGTAGTGCGTGTGTGTGTGGGTGGGGGGGGTGGGGGGTGCTAATGGTGGATGTTAATACCTCCCACACACTATTTTTGTTGAAGACAATGGTGATAACTGATGTAAAAAAACACTTTATCTCATCTGTCATCTTCTAATCTCTTATAGGAGCAATTCCTAACATATCCCATAAACTTAAACAAATGTCTAAAACTTTTAACACAATGGCTGTTGTTCAAATAGTTTTTTAAAAATACCTTTGAATCCTACTTCCTTGCTGCCTGCAATCTGCTTTTCTAATGCTCTCCTAATCTTCTTATAGTCTCTCTTTAGGACTCCTCAATGTTTTTATTATCTTTTGTTTTTCAAAATATGCTTGTGTGAACTTTAGGTTCATTTTCACCTTATTCATTCACTGTGCTCTTGGATTTGCTAGGTTTCTCTTTATTTCAATGTACTTTCTTTTCACCTCCCTCCCTCATCGTTATAATAATAATTACTCTTAAGTGTAATGACTGTGTAGCTGTAGGCAGACACAGAAGCTAATTTGCACGCAAATGTCCCAAAAGCGGACAGGAGTGAAGGATCGATTTATTTGGAGGATCATTAGCCAGAACAAATCTTCTCTTTTGAATTAGTATCATGAATTCTTTTATAGTCTGACCAGGCTCCTAAAGGGCAGCATCTCTAACAATGCATTATTTCCCCAACATTGCATTAGAATTTGACTTTAAGCGCCTCTGAAATATTACCCTTCATGAAGGTTGCTGTATAAATGCAAGTCGTTGTTGTTGTTGCTGCTGAATATGAGTTCAAACTGCCTGACATGGGGTTAAAACCCACAACCTTCTGACCCCGATAGAAATTTATATTTAAGAATAATAAGAATAAAATTATGATAATAATAATAATCCTTGCATTATCCAGCTGGTCTAACTTTTAAATGTCCTAACATTCGAGATTTTGTAGTATTTTGGAAAATTCTTACGTTAAATAATGGCAACTTGCATTATTATGGTACCCTACACATAGGATAATGTCTCAGAGTACTTCAAAGTGCTGGGGTTGGAAGCCAAGCAAAATGAAGAAGGAGGTGACTTGATGAATAGGTAGATTTTAAGGTGGGATTGAAAGACAACAGAAGTACATGACTTTATCAATGTGATAAATCAGCCAGAGAAGCCCTATACATGCAAATTGGATAAATGCATATTAATCTGTGTCAATCGGAAGGAAACTAGACCTTGAACTCACTCCATCCTTGGAGCCTGAGGCCTATATTCTCACAGCAACAACAACAAACAACAAAATTGCACTTATATAGCGCCTTTCACGTTGGGAGGATGTCCCAAAGTGCTGAACAGTCAGGTCGGGACCCGAGCGGTGTGGGGGAGTGGGGGAGGGTCGGGGTAGGGTGAAGGGGAAGGAGAGTGGGAGAGGGGGAAGAGTTAGGGGAGCAGCCGAAGGCTCGGTTGAAGAGGAAGGTCTTGAGACCGGCCTTGAAGGAAGAAAGGGAGGAAGCAAGGCAGAGGGGCTGCGGGATGGAGAACCTCTATGCAAGAACCTGTATACAACCCCAGCAAGCTAGCAGGACAGTATCCTTCCACCATTCCAATAGCATTTTTTCTTGACAAGTTGTAATGACACTGCACAGAACTTGACCCTGTTGACACAAACTTGATACTGTTTGCTGCTCTCCTAAATCAGCCCAAATTCACACCTGTCATGACAGACAATGAATAGATTAAATTAATCTGAAATTGGCAAATAAATCACTGGGTGAAATAATATTGCTCTAAGTATTTGAAAGAAAATGTGGTAGATACATACTGTACTTAGAATTTCTGGCCAAACTTTGAAAATCATTTTACAAAGACAAAAGTATTCCTGTCGTTATGGTTAGTAATAGTTAAGTATTTCATTATCATCACTCCCGGTTTCTAAGCATTACTAAGCATTGATAATTATCTGATGGCTGACTATGACTCACATTCTTCTATCTGAGAACCATTATATAAGATGAAGTAATGATGGGAACGTTATAGATATTTGGTTGAAAGACTCTGAGTCATTGTCCTGGGAACGTCACTTGCATTCACAGTCTACTGTTTCCAGCCATGCTGCTCTAATAGACTTTACTATGTCAGCCTATTTGCTCTGAAGGTTGTTTATTGTACAAGCTTGTGTTACAGATTGAAGGAAGTCCAGTGGAGATTGCTTCACAGATAAGTTTGCAAACGCTGACTGACACTCAATTGCTTCCTTCCTGTGAGGAATAATTGCTTCCTTCCTGTGAGGAATAATTGAGGGTGACGTAATCTAAAAGTTATTAGTAACTCTGATACCTTGAGTCCAGGGTGCACTTGTGCAGTAGTTGTGATAAAATAAGGAGTTGACAGGCTGATAGAAACTAGAGAGATTTTTCTTTGTGGAATTATGATGTGTGAATGTTTTCATTTATCTGGGCCTCCCCATAAAACATGTACTGACACTTGGAACATACCAGATATAAATGATCAAACAGTGGGTGATCGTGTCAGCATTCATTTAGACCTGAAGATGAGACATGTTGGAACTCACATATAATACATCTCTTCATAAATCTTCTCCAGTTCTGCTTATTAAAGATATTTTACTTCAGGAAAGTACTTTAGCTATCAAATGATAATCATTTAACTCGTAATAATAATTCATACTAGAGTGACTGGACAAAAGTTATTTAGTGCCACACATAGAAGACACATGATGCAGAACAGCAGCTTGTAATAAAATCAGGCACATTAGGCCTATTGGCTGAAGATTGCAATGCCTGTAGTCCTGCAGTTGAGTGGTTAGAGCATTCGCCTCGATACATGGGTTCAATTCCCGGCAAGGCGAAATCATGATAAGTTTCCTTACGCCACACGCCTGATAATAATCCCTCACGAAAAAATAATAATAATTTGGTCACTCAATCCTCGACTGTGGGACACTGCTGTGCGCAATTGGCTGCTATGTTTCGCTCACAAAATATATAATCAATTTACCTGTACTTTGCAGTATATTCTGTGAAGCGCTTCGAGACATCTAAAAGATGTGAAAGCATGGTATGATATGCAAGGATCATTATTAATGATCACACTGTGGTTTACTTGCGTTGACCACTGTTCCACACAGTGCAATATGTTTTGAAAAAAATCATTGTTTAATGTGGAAAGTTTAGTTGGTAGATAGCTCTAGACCTATTTGTATGAAGCAGGAAGGGGTTTTTAAGGGTCGTTTAAAGCTTCATTGTAGCGGGAGGTTGACTAAGAACTGCAGATGTAAGAAATGAAACACTGACAATAAAACCATTAGTGATAAACCCATATGTGTGGAGTAATGGATCTCAGTGTAGTCATGGTTTATGCAAATAATTTAATCCGATGAAGGGGATCTCAAACCCACTCTAACTATAGCAACTGCATTCATATTATTAATTGGATTCACACTTTTTCCTAAAACTATTGGCTTGCTGCCATGTATTTTAATTATCTCATACGTCATTTCATTCAGAAGCAAATGAATTGTCTGAAATACATGTAATAAAAGAATGAATTGTAACAATTTTGAAAGCTTGTGATAATATCTGATATTCATCATTCATCCTTCCTTCACTTTGGTTGAAAATCAATGACTGGTGCAAGTAATTTTGCACTAGTTATAACAACAACAACAACAACTTTGATTTATATAGCGCCCTCCACTCCGGACAGCGTCTCAGAGCACTTCGTTATACACAGTATCAGACCAGTGTATGGTCTGTCAAAACCATCAAATCATAACTTGCAGGCTCCTGTTTGGAGGATGGGTAAATGTACCATAATCCCCTTATTTAGTCAAAACATCTCAAAGTATTCCACAGATAATTACTATCAAATGCATTGTAGACAACCTGTATTTTGGCTTTAGTACTTCAGTCAATTTGTCTCGGGAGACGGGGTATAGACATTCATAGCTTTGTCTTTTCATAAAACATGTGCCCTCAGCATTAACATGATGTGTCAACCTAGATTGGTTTTAAATCCCAATATGGGACTTGAACCATAACGGTCTGTAACCTCGAATGAAACAAAAGAACTTGAGCCAGTGAGTAATCAAAAGAAAGAGAAGAACATCAGGACTTTCAACTGAATTGTAAAGCCAATGGCAATACATCTTGTATTGAAAATATAGGTAAAAATATACAAATTACATTACAGTAGATGCTTCATTTGACTGATCCTTTGATATGATCTGTACTCAGATTTTATAAACAAATATTTCAGTTAGTCAGCCACACTGTGATTTTCTTTCTTGCCTAAGACAGTCTGGTTCATATTCCTTTGCATTTCACAAGTGATTCAGTCATCCCTTCAATATGATGGTTGTGGATTATGTAACAACAAGCAACTCAACTAACCACATTTCTTTACAAAACAGCAATTGCAGTCAAGTGTCATGTTCAGTGTCTTAAACCTCCATTCTGATGAGGGAGATATAACGTTCAGAATTCCACCCACACCCTGTGACACTTAAAATGTTATCTTAAAACATAAACTATTTATCTGCAATTCTTAAAAGACCCGACTTTTACGTTCAGACTGAATTAAAGAATTTTACACAATTTTAAATATTGAGACAAAAATGATCAAACAGGCCAAGACTAAGTGGCATTTCAGGCCTCAAATTTGCAGATCCTGAAAGCTGGCAAAGTGCAAAAGAAACAGTGAACAAAACCATAGATGATAAATAATTTGGAAACTTGGAGTTATGATTTACCATCAGATCTAATGTATAATTATTGCAAAAGTACCTCCAATGTAACCACAGTGCATCAGTCACTTTTTAACAGTGGCTTTTACTGTAATTCCATGAAAATATTGCTTACATTCCACATTCAGAGATTGAGCAATACAATGCACTGTGGTGGTTTATAACACTGGCATGTTACAGATTCACAAATAGTGTTATAAGATCAACAAGGGAGATTGAAATAATGAAGAATATTGGGTCCATTTGATCTCATCGTCCAGGATATCAACCCTAGGGTCTTCTGATCACAGAAGACAAATTTCTTAAATGAGTCCAGTGTCCTGACCTCAACCACTCTTTCTGGTAACCTATTTCTACTGGTGATGAAACTGTGTAAAAAAAATGATGTCAGTCTGTAACATAGTTTTCACATTGTTGAACCTGTGCTTTCTTGTTCCTTTGCTTTAATGTTAGTCTGGATGGACATCCTCCCAACATGAGAGCCACTTTCCAAATGTAAATTGTTGTCGTTGTTGGCTCAGTAGATAGTACTGTCAATTTTCAGTTGTGGGTATAACTATGATGGAATTGGGAATAGAAACCCATCTAGTCTATGTTGATACTCCAGTGCAGTGCTGGGGATGTGCTCATTATATGAGGTTCCATCTGCTTGTTCAGATGTGGAGTCTTGTAATCCAATGGTTAGAGCATTCGCCTTACATGCAAAAGCCATTCTTGGACTGGGCAAAATCTTAGGAAAATTTCTTTACTCCACACAGTTTAGGAAAGTTTCCTTGATTTGCCAAATGCTTTGCAGTATATCCTGCAAAGCACTTAGAGATGTCTTGACATGATAAAGTCTTATATAGAATGAAGGAATTATTATTATTGTGGTGTATTTGAAAGATTGTTCTGAACTTCCTTGAAGCACAATTAAAAAAAAGGTGTCACATGGAAAATACCACGATCATTTGTGTAACTGGTCCTTTCAGACCCGAACAACTCATATTATTTAACCAAATTGAATTGAGGTAGCTGATACTAAATATAATAACGTTAGAGATTTTATGATTGGTCTCAACACTTATGAATGATATAGTGGAGAAATGTGCAATAATAATCTTTGCATTTGATGTAACACCTTATCACCTTGTTGAGATGCCACAAAGCACTTTGCAGAATATACTGTACTGTAAAGAATATAAAGTGGATTTACTGTGTATTTTGTGGGTAAAAAGCAGCAGCCAATAAGTAACCAATCTTTTGCCTGCATGCTTTCCAGTGATGCTAAACATCTCTTCCCGTGAGGCTGTTAAATGTGGGTACGTGAGAATTGAGTGAGCACAGAATCGACCTTGGCTGCGATGATTTCCAGAGTGGAATACCCTGCCTACTCTTACTCTCAATGTTCACACATAACAAATGGCCACTTGGGAGAGATTTAGGGCACTTGGATTCCATGGAACTGTACCAGAATGAGTCAGGGCTTTCAGGAGAGGAGAGAATAGATTGAAACAAGAAAATATAATGCATTCAAAAAAGTAATTGACAATAAAAATGCACATTAGTAATGAACATTTTGGAAAGGAAAGGAGCCTCTAAAATGTGCCAAAGTGATAGAAAAAGATATGGCAACAATTGGAATCCTTTTACTCTTTAAGTAGCCTAACAGAAAGGTGTACATTTAAAACATAATATGGCATAAAGTGGCTGCATGTTTCAGGATGTGTGGTTTATAGCAAAATAAACCACTTCTGATGCAGACCCCTTAAAACCACTGATCCCTACCATGTAGGGTCCATACCAAAAATCTCCTTTCATGTTACACTGTGGGTCACATTACCAACCTCACAAACCCTCTGTGGGCTCCACTTAATTTCTCATGGGTTTGGATATGGTGGCAAGCAAGCACTTAGGCAAACCATAGTGAAACCTCTTGTGGGTCAATGTGGCATGTGGGCTAGGAGACACAGACCACTGCTCATTCAATACGAGCAATGCTGATCAGCTGTCATCTACGTCACAACATTTCATTTTTCTAAAGCGTTCTGCTACATCAGTGTGCAACTGATGTCAAAGGAATGTGTCTTGATTTATCCGTTGTAGTGTGCAGCACTCTGAGGCACGGTCTTGAGTAAAGGCCGATATATAAACGCAAATTGTTGTTAAATCCACTTTCCACTGCCAAGAATTGGTCAAATCACTTTGAAACAGAAAAGCAACAGCTCCCTCTGTGCTTCAGAACAGAGATTTTTCTCTGATGCTCACTACACGCAGTTTTACATGGATGGGCAGGCTCACTTGGTGTGCTCTCTGTAATTTGTATATCATTGATATTTGCAGTGTTTACAAGAATTCAATGGATATTCATCTTCAGAGATGTAATGCAGTTACAGGACAATATCAATGATTTACAAATTACACAGGACCAGGCCTCTGCTGGTTCAGATCTGGCATGTATAGTCCTAGGCTGGATCTGTTCCAGCAATATATGGCTTGCAGATTTATTTTAGTACTGAACCATGCCACTCCTGCTGTTCAGGTCCAAACCTGTATTATTTCACAGAGTTACAAAGGCTGTGTTGGTATCCACTTTGGAGCAGTGCCCAGTTGCACTCAGTTAAAATGTACTGGTATAGTTTAGTAGCCTACAAACCTCAACACCTCCAATCCCACAAACACACACACACACACATACACACACACAAACCCATCAGTAAATGTTCCTTAAAGGAGACTACAGTAGTGAAATTGTTAACATCTAAAGTGGAGGGCTTGGAACTCAGCCCTAACTGACATTCAAAATAGTTTTCCCTCAATAGCCAATTGCTGTTTCGCTAATTTGCAGCTGTTCTATTATAATAGTAATGCAATAATATTCCTTGTATTCGCTTCATTAAGATACCTCAAAGGACTTCACATGATTTTACTGTAAAGTGTAGTGGCTGCGTATTTGCAGACAAATCCTGCAGCCGCTTTCCACACATCAATCTCCCACAAGCAGCCATGAAGTGAATGATCAATTTTATTTATTCTATTTGGGTGATTGTTGGCCATGACACCAGGAGAAACTCTCTTCTGTTTTTGAATAGTGTTGTGTTATTTTTAATATCCACTAGAACAGGAAGACAGGATCTCAGTTTAACATTGCATGCGAAGTACAGCACTTCTACAATGCTGCATTCCCCCAGCACTGCATTGGGATGCCAGCCTACACTGTTAGCTCAAAGTCCAGAAATGAGCCTTGAACTTGCAACTTCCTGACTCAGAGGGCTACCACCAGCTGAGCCAGGCTGACACCGGAGAGACAACAAAGTAATAATTTGAGGCAGGAGTGAACCATTGAGTCTTGCTGTCCAATAAACTATGACATTTCTGCAATGCATCTATCTTTAAAATGATAGGAATCCTACAATTAACAGGCTGGGCCATATTTTAGGCTTTCTGGATACCTTCACCTCATCCCTTCCCTTGCCTGTTTCAAAGTCTGTCTCAAGACCTTCCTATTTGACTGAAATTAGTTCCCCTTGCCACTCCCAGCCCCATTGGTCCCCACCCACCCCATGTCCAACCCCCCCCCCCACCCCTTCCCCCCAACCTTTGCCTGTCCAGCAATTTGAAAGGCACTATATGAATGCAATTTGTTGTTCTTTGTTTGTTGTATTGAAATCTACTGTCCTTGTTTCTCTGGATCACATCCCAATTTAAAGTGGCATTGAAAGTGTGCCAGGTTCTAAATCTCACTGATGTCACTATATGCATGCAATCCAATAAATAAGCCTTTTAATTGTCAATTTCACAAGATCTCAGTCTCCAAATAAGAATGTTATGCCATTTCAAATTCTTTTTGAATTTGCCCTAAAATACATGAAGGGTCAAGATTTAATAGTTTTTTGTGCACCATCATGGAATCATGCTTAGCTACCTGCTAAGCATGATCACTCCCAGATGTTAACAAGAGTGAAGGGAGTTATATTAATGTGAGTTGTTGGTCTTGTTACTATACATATGTAATGTTGTCATTGTTGCTGTCACACAATGGCTTTTGCATTCAGGCACAAATATAGTACAGTCACTTACAAACAGCACCAACAAATTACATTTATATAGTGCCTTTCAATCAGGTTCATCCCAAGGTTAGACCATCAAGGGTTCGTACCTGAGCTGGGGGATAGATTTGGGATGTGTGGGGCTGGTGGGGGTGAGGGTGGGTGGAAGATCACCGAAACCATGGTCAAAGAGGAAGGTGTTGAGATGAGCCTTGAGGTAAGCAAGGGTCAGAATCATTCAAAGGGACTCTGAGATGGAGTTCCAGAGAGTGGGGGTAGATAGGCCTGAAAGCCCGACTGCTGAGGGTGGGATAGGCAGTGTGGGGAATGTGAAACAGGCCAGTGCCTTTCGAGCTGAGGGATGGATGGGTTGGTAGGGTACTTTGGTAGGTGGGACAAGACTGTGGAGGGATTTAAAAGTAAGGACAAGGATCTTGAACTCAAACCTCTGGAGGATGGGGAGCCAGTAGAGCTGGACAAGGATAGGGCTGATAGGCTTGTGGAGCCTAGTGTTGGAGAGAAGCTGCAGATTTCTGAAATGTCTGCAGCTTGTGGAGAGCAGAGTCGGGAAGTCTGGCAAGCAAGGAGTTGGTGTATTCACTTCCAAAATACACAGTCAACACACTTTACAGTAAATCCTGTGAAGCGCTTTCGAGATTTCCTTGGAATGTGAAATACAAGGATTACAAGGATTATTATTGTAAATAGAGTCCAACATGTTAATTTTAACATTCCTATCATTTTAGAATGGTATGTGTTCAAGGCTGAATACTATCCAACACATGGCAATCAGCAAAATATTCTGATCTCTCTCCAAACCGCAGCAGGAATGCAATTATTAGTAGTTATATTCCAAGTGAGAGTTTTTGTGGTTTTGCATGTAGCTGAAATTAACCCCTAGGCACATATCTATAGTAGAATTCTATAGCACCCAACTGATAATGCCGCTAAATATATAAATATGTACATCTCTCTGTGCATTTGATTCTAGTTTATTTTGCTTTTTAGTTGTTAGATAAATAATTTAATTAGGATGATAATGAATTGCGAATATAAATGAAAACTGAAATGAAATGTCTATTATTGAATCACTGTATCATACAAATCTATCAATTTACAGCACAGTAGAAAGCCATTCAACCTATTGCGCCTGTGCTGGCTCTTTTAAAAAGCAATTATTTGAGTCACTTTTACTTGTCCTCTCCCCATATTCCTGTAGTGTATTGCACAGTTTTCAAAAACAATTGATCAGTTGTAGAAAGTGTATGCTTTCATTATATATTATGGCTAGAATATTGTGGGTTGAAGATCTAAATTGATATTTGAGCTGGTAATCTGGGCTGTGTTCAGGTGCAGTACTTGTCAGGGATGCTGTTTTTCAGATGTGAAATGTACACCAAGGTTCTGTCTGCCTGTTCAGGTTAATGTGAAAGATCCCATGACACTATTTAACAAAAAATAGGAACTTGTCCTGAAATCCTACAGATTAACCTTAGATCAATTGGTTACTAACCTCATAGATTTAAGTGGACATTGCTGGCACTAATGGCTCCTGTGTTTAATTGCAAATAATTCATTGTGTTTGTCTATATTTATTCACAAAGTACTTTGAGATATTTCAATGCGATGAAGTGCAATAAAAACGCACGTTTTCTCTTTCACAACCTTCATTGTTTTTTGTACTACAACTCACATACAATCCCTGTTGGATATAAATCAAATTTGCATGTAATGGGTGCATATTTCACAAACATAGCCAATGTTGCAAACTTGCAACACAGCTTTATGTAATATGCATTCCTCTATTAGGAGAATGAGATGCAACACATTTGTTTATCTATTTATCCAACTGAAGTTTCACAAACTTTTATCTGCATTACTCCAGACAGGCTTTTGGTGCCAATTTATACCCCCTAAAATATATTATTTTATTCAAATGCTGAGAAGTTGAAATCTTCTAGAGGTAAAAAGAAAAATGACACCATTCCTAGAAATCTGAAATTAAAATGGAAAGTCCATACACTTAGTGGCATTGCCTTAATTTTTGTCCATGTTAGGAAGGAGCCAACTAACTCTTTGCTGACACATAAAAAAACATTTATTGGTATTTGAACATGGTTTAGCAGAATGTATGTGCAAACTGCACAATGTACTAATTTAAGATAAATCTCTGTGTGGGAAAAGCCAGAGTAGCAAACATATGAGTTGTGGCAAAATAGGCTGGGATTTGGCCACTTTAGGTCCCCAATAACTTTGCAGAGAAGTTTTATAGATGAGTTTAGATGGCTTCTCTGGAACTATGTTATTATTGAGGTGTTTCAAATTTGTATGAAATAATACTGTCTATATCAGACGACTTTTATTCTGACAATGTTTTGATCTTTACTGGTGTGCAGAATAGATTTGATTGTATTTCTCAATGGATTGAAATTTTCGATACCATCTTGTGAGAATATCCCATCCAATTCAGTCTATTTATGGGCAGTGTTCCTTCAATTTGGAGAATTTTTTGGTCAGTCCATTACATGTGGAAACGCAACGCCATGCTTAAGAGCATCCAAACTAAATAACTTCACATATTCAGGGAAATATCCGATTCTCTGGAAAGACGTACAAACTCTCATCCTGGAGACGCACCCTGTTCATCTAATCCTGGAAAGTATTAGGCTCAGGTTAGCAAGAGCCAAGGCTTGGGAGCACAAGATTGTGCGAATGGGTACTGCTGCAGCTTTACCAGCTAAAACCGAATAGTTTGCCATTGTAAACACTGTCTGGCAAGCTTCCTGCTGCTTGTCCAATAAATTAATTTGAGCTTTGGCTTGAAGTAAGATATGTACATGACATATTTCTAGTCACTAAAAGGAGTTTCTACTTGAGTCTATTCATTAGGAAACAGAGTCAAATTTACCCTAGAACTCAAATGGAGGAATTAATATCAGGAAAGACTGAACGAGATCGGTGGAGGTAATGGCTTTTTCCAGTGCTGTAAGTTCTACAATGTTACTCTATGATCACTAGACTCTTTCTCTTTGCTCGGGTCTCTCATGTGACATGCAGTACACGTGGGATGAGTTTCACTCAACAGACATTAGCAGCTTATTTTAGCATGATCTTTCTGATATTCTAATCTTTCTGCACCCACCAACTTCCTAGAAGCCCTCTCAGTGCTGATCAGTTTGTTAAACTCTTGCATTGGATATTGAAGGGAGACTTTTTTTAAGCTCTCTTAGTTGTAGAAATTACTTCAAAGTTTCAGATACATGCATTTACTTGTCTGGCTATAGATGACTGAAAGGTCATAAGAACACAAGAGAGGTCTGAATGAAAAAGGCCCTTCAGCCCATTTATCCTTTGTGAATACTTACCCTACTGTGCTCCTATTACAGCATCAAGCAGTTTCTTACGTAGGTCCAGAATTATGGCCTCAGTCGCTTCCTGTTATGAGGATAGGGAACAGAAGCTGGCAATGTGCACCCTAGAAAAGAGAAAGTCGAAAGACAATTTTATTCATTTTCCTAAAGGACATTGAACCAACTGAACACTAAATAATTCAAGTGTTCAAAAATTTGTGAACAAAGGGAACACAGACTAGCTCAGAGGAGGGAAGGTAAGCAGGCACTTCACATAGATCAACATAGATTTATGGCACTGAAACAGGCCATTCAGCCCAACTCATCCATTCTGGTGTTTATACTCCCCATGAATCTTCACCCAATCCTTCCTTCCTCCCTCCCTCCCTCCCTCCCATATGCTTATATTCCCTTCTTCCCCATATGTTTGTCTAGTGCTCTAGGACATTCCATGTGTGACAGGTAATGCAAGTAAATACAAATTGTTGTAGCTTTCTCTTTAATGTCTCTTCCTCTATACCAGTGGTTCCCAACCTTTTTTTGCCGTGACCCTAAATTGGCCACCAACAGATCCTCCCAACCCTGAAGCAAAGCTCAGCCAAGAAGATATCTGCTTCTCTTTTGTGGATGAATAAGAAACTATTTCATATTATCATTCGTGGAGTCCTGTAATTCAATAGTTAGAACTCTCCCGTCACGAACAAGAGGCCTCGGTTCGATTCTCGGCATGGCAAAACCTCAGGCATGTTTCCTTACTTCATACGCCTGATAATAATCCTCATCAACAACAAAATTACATTTATAGAGCGCCTTTCATGTAGGAGGACTCAATAAAAAAAACGATAATAATTTGCTCACTCAATCCATGACAGTTCATGGGACACTGCTGTGCACAATTGGCTGCCACCTTTCGCCCATAAATATACAGTCAATTCACTTTACAGTATATTCTGCTTTGAGACATCTAAAAGATGTGGAAAGTGCTATATCAAATGCAAGGATTATTATTATTTTAAATAATCCCTCAATTCTCCCATCTGAGTGAGATGCATAATCTCTCCCTCAAACCAAATTCTTATTTTAACATCATAGTTTTCCTTTGATCGGTCACAAAAACAATTATTTCAAAATTGGTTTGGGAATAGTAGCCCCTTGATATAGAGCAAGCAATCTTTTTAATATTTTATTTTTTATCAAAATATTTGTCAATGTAAAAGTTTCCATCATTAAACTACTTTAACTAAGTTGCATTATCCAGAGCAGAACTGAATCAGCAAATCCAGAGCACCCATTTAGCTTCTGGCACAAATTATTTTAGAATTAATAGAGAATTCCTTTCAAGTTTGTTTTTAATTGATATTTAAAGCAGTGTGTACAATGCAATTGATTTGGTTCAGTTCAGACAAACTGACGCCAGTCTAAACATAAAATTCTACATGGTGAAGGGAAAATAGCCAAACTGGCAGCCAAAGTAGATTCAATATGGCTTCCCTCATCTGACCTTTCCAGGTCAAAGCTGATTCCTAGAAATCAAAACAAATATATGTTTTATTCAATGAATTAGAAGCTACATTAACTCTTCACTTGTCAGACGGTTTTAGTTCTCACCTCTGAGTCAGGATGATGATGGCTTAAAGTCCCACGTCAGGACTTTGAAATCCAAGGCTCATTCTCTATTGCAGTGCTGGGGCAGCACTACATTGACTGAGGCACCGTCTATTGGATGAGATGTTAAGCCAGGAACCCATCTGCCAGTGTGGGTGGACACTAAAGATCACATGGTATTATTTGAAAAGAGAAGGGTGTTTCTTATGGTGTCCTGGGATAGGAAGCGGCTATATTTTTAATGAAAGATTGCTCCACACATGCCCTGGCAGTGAACACTTTCAACACTAAGGACAGAACATGTGTCTCATGTGCAGCTATATAATGCACTTCAAAAATCTAAACATGGCACCTAACTTTCTGATCGCGTTAAATCACCTGATTGTGTCCATAACTCCTTGCCCCATTCATCCTCTCTGCCCCCACACTCCGGAACTCCATCCTATATCCCTTTCCCTCGCTTCCTCCTTTGCCTCCTTCAAGGCCGGTCTCAAGGCCCTCCTTTTCGATCGTGCCTTCTGCCCCCTTCCACTCTCTCCCTCCTATCCCCCTTACCCTTCTGCTCCACCTTGCTCGAGTCCTGACCCCTGATTGTTCAGTGTCTTGGGACATCCTCCCAATGTTAAAGGTGCTCTATAAATGTAATTTTGTTGTTGTGTTTGCTGTCACATCACTAAATCGTTTGTTCATAATAATAATTATTACACCAACTCCACTTTCGCTCATGCTTAGCATCGAAGGCATCACTGTACTGCTCTCTGAGACATTACCCTTGTGTTTCATACAGTACTTTATCACATGATTCAACAGGATCAAAATGCTTCACAACATTTACAACAGTGAATGTACAAAGGTAGGGGAACACAAGAACCAGAACAGCCCTAAAGTATCTTTTTTATCTGGGGATCTTTAACATCCACCTGAAAGCCAGATGGAGCTTTGATTTTGATATCTCATCGAAAGATAGCACCTTTGACAATGCAGCACTCCCCCAGCAAAGCAATGAATAGATGCTACCCATATGAATGGTACTAAATAAATGCAAGTTGTTATTGTAATTTCTGACAAGTTGTTGGTTCAAGGGTTAAACCAACAACCTTCTGATTCAGAGATGAAAATGCTATCACCCGAGGCTGATGCCTTTGCACTAATGCCTGACACCCGTACTGAGATGCTGTCATGAACTCCCTCGATCATTGGGAGTCGTGTGGATACGGAGATGGTTGAAATTGCACATGCTCGTGTGCAACAGCGTCAAGCTAAGCTAATTTGAGCAAGTCAGGCAGTTGAAATTTGCTCCTTTTGGAAATGAACATTATACCCCCCGAGAAAAAACCTTGCATCTGTTCAGAGATCAGAAATTGTGAAACAATGTTTTCATTTATGGAAATCAAAGTGCAGACACATATTCATGATTCTTTTTTTAAATCTGTGTGCGATAATTTATTCCAGGTCAGCCTCACTGGTGAAGGCAGGAGGAAGTGCAATGTCAAACATCATTAAAGTTGACAAATGCAGTGCAGCGTCAACTAGGATATTAAAAACAAGGAAACTACCAGTAAAAGCGCAGGCAATGTTATTGCTATATAATCTGCAGTTAACTACAATAAACACCATTCCAGGAAATAGTTTATTTTTTGGTGTTTATTCATTTTTGTCATTTATGTTTAAAAGTAACAATTTTTTCTATTTACAGCAAGGCCTGGGAGATATCACTGCTAAGCCATCCTGTCCATTTATCTGTATTACTCTGCACTGCAATAATAGGAAATCATTGAATCATAGAATTATACAGCATAGAAGGAGGCCATTTGGTCCATCATGTCCGTGTCAGCTCTTTGAAAAGTGCTATCCAAATCAATCTCATTCCCCCGATCTCTCCCCATAGCCTCGCAAAAAACATTTCCTGCTCAAATAATTATCTATTTTTTTCCTAAAGGTTGCCCCTGCATTACAATCTATTCCCTTCTTGGTTTCTAGTGCAATGATTCAACAAAAAACATTACACGCAATCTCAATCTTGTAAGTGCCCTCCAAATGCAGCAATTTTGAATTTCCATTTATCGATTTTTTCGATTCCAGGCAGGGGGCGAAATCCTGGAGAAGTTTACTTACTCCACTTGCCTGATAATAATGGCTCCAAAAAATGAAAAATTGGGCATTCAATCCACGATTGTTTGAGGGACACTGCTGTGCGCAATTGGCTGCCACATTACGCCCATAAATATACAGTCAAATCACTTTACAACATATTCTATGAAGTGCTTTGTAACATCTAGAAGACATGAAAAGCACTATATCAAATGAAAGGATCATTATTTTTATTGTTGATTCAGCTTCCACCACCTTTTCAGGCAATGCATTCTAGATCCGAATAACTCGCTTATCCAGAACTCTGCCGCCCGCATACTCACCCGCTCTAAGCTTCGCTCCCCCATTACCCCAGTCCTCGCCAGACTTCACTGGCTCCCTATCCCAGAGAGGATCGACTTCAAGATCCTCACCCTTGTTTTCAAATCTCTCCACTCCTCTGCACCCCCCTATCTCTCTGATCTCCTCTCCCCCCAACCCAGCACCCGCTGCCTTCACTCCTCTGGGTCTGGCCTCCTCCATGTCCCCCGAGTCCTCCGCTCCACCCTTGGCGGCCATGCCTTTAGCCACTACGCCCCGAGGCTCTGGAACTCCCTTCCTCACTCCCTTCGCCTCGCCCCCTCTCTTCCCAGTTTCAGGTCACAGTTGAAAACCTTTCTCTTCGACCAAGCTTTTGGTCACCTTCCTGCCCCTGCTCCTGGCTCGGTCCCGGGATCCGCTACTGTGAAGTGCTCTGAAATGCCGTCTGGCGTGGAGGGCGCTATATAAATCGAAGTTGTTGTTGTTGTTGTTGAAACAAATTCTCCTCACCTCCCCTCTGTTTCTTTCAACAACTATGTCCTTGGGTTAACAACCCACCTGCAATGCAAACAGTTTCTCCTTGTTCACCCTATCAAATCCCATCATAATTTTGAAAATTTCTATTAAGCCTCCTCTTTAACCTTCTCTGCAACAGCGAGAATAATCACAGCTTCTCTAGCCTCTCCTGATAAGTGAAGTCCCTCATTCCTGGTACCATGCAAATCTCCTTTGCATCTTAATAATAATAATAATTCTTGCATTTGATATAGCGCTTTTCACATATTATCGACGTCCCAAAGCGCTTCACAGAATATACTGTAAAGTGAATTGACTGTATATTTGTGGGTGAATCGCGGCAGCCAATTGCGCACAGCAGTGTCTCACAAACAGTTGTGGATTGAAATGACCAATTTTATTATTGTGTTTTTTTTTTGAAGGATTATTATTAGGCGTGTGGAGTAAGGAAACTTGGCCAAGGTTTCGCCCTGACCTGCCTGGATTCGAACACAGGTCTCCCCAGCTTGGTCTCCCCAGCTTGCAAGACAAGTGCTCTAACCACTGAGCCATAGGAGCTCCATCTTCTCCAATGTCTTGACATCCTTCCTAAATATTCTAGCTGAGGTCTACCAATATTTTATTGAAGTTCATCATAACTTCCTGACTTTTGTGTTCTATGCCCCTATTTATAAAGCCTAGTATCCCTTATACTTTTTTTTAAACAGCTACGTATACAGTATCTACGTATCTTGCCACCTCCAAAGATTTACTTATACGAACCCCCAGGTCACTCTGTTCCTTCACCCCTTTAAGATTCTACCCTCTACTACAACAACAGCAAAATTAATTTTTTATAGTGCCTTTTACATCCCAAGGCACTAGACAGACAGTATGTATCTAGCTTGTATTGCTCTCCTCATTCTTCCTCCCAAAATGCATTTCTTCACACTAAACTTCATCTGTCTACCTATTTTACCAATCTGTCAATATCCGCTTGCAGTTTGCTACTATCCTCCTCACTGTTTACTGCTTTTCCTAGGTTATTAGGAAATTTGTACTTGAAATAAACATTTGACTAAACGCATGTAGACTAGCACAAGTCAGGAATTTCTCTCTCAGCTATTTACAATAGGACGTCCTCCCGACGTGAAAGGCGCTCTATAAATGTAATTTGTTGTTGTTGTTGTTGTTCCAATAGTTAAAAAGAATAAACGTTTAATGCATATAAATTGAAAATACTCCCAAATGTGGGTCACATATGAAATAAAACCGTACAATATTTTGGAGATGAAAAGGTAAAATTACGTACAGATTCAATGCAATAATTATCACATCAGATCCGTTACATGATGTTGCATTATTTATTCCACAGAGTCATTTGTTGTTATCAGATACAAATTAAATGCAAACTAGTTGGCACATAAGCATGTATCGATGTTTATACCATGTGTATCGAACAGAAATCACTGACCGATGTTGTATTGAAGCTGATTCTAAACAATTTAATCTGGCTATGCGTCACAATCACAAATCAAAGCCTCTTATCAGCTATCTCCTGCCATTTGGTGCCCTGTGAGTTTTGTATTTAATATGGATAGATGAACACATACAAATGTAAAAATGTATAAAGACAATGGACAATCAATACAATTTCTACCTATGTTCTTTTTCTTGTGTTGGACATAGGATTTCAATTTATGATAACAATAATAATACTAATATCAATGATACTTGTATTTGATATAATGCTTTATCATAGCTTTGTGATTTCTCAAAACGCTTCACAGTATATACTATATATTAAATTGACTATATTTTGTGGGTGAAACACTGCAACCAACTGTGCACAGAAGTGTCCCACAGATGGTTGTGGATTGAGTGACCAAATTATACATTTATTGATTGATTTTCAAGGGATTATATTCTCCAGAAAAGCAATGCACCAATCAACTAACAACTGGGTTCCTACTTACCATTAGGCAAATAAAGGCAAATCGGACCCAGATCCTCTTGCTTACGAGGCAAGTGCTTTAACTAATACACCTCAGGACTCCTATACCTATCCTCTTTATTATACTAATATAACAACTATGTCCATCTGCGCTTCAGTTAGGATCTCAATAACCAATTGGCATAGTGACATGATTTATATTTCATCAGAAAAGTCTTGCACCAGGGAGAGACACCAATGTGTGTGCTCACACACCGCGTTATATCTGCGGTGGCCATACCTATGGCCTATGGCTATGACATTGTGATATCCTACATTACAGTGCACCCACATAGCCAAGGGGCAGGAACAAAATGAAGTACACACGCAAAGCCAAGCCACGGCAACAACAGAATAAATTTTTTGAAAGTGCTGAGTACTCCCACTGAGTCCTGCCATAAGGAATCCCCCCACAGGAGTCCTTCCAGATGAGAAAACTAAAGATGAAATGTCTGCCTGTGTGACAATCTATATTCCATATTGAATCCTTTAATTGCAAGCGTAGTTGCAATGGGTATGTCTGTTATGGTATTTCTAACTTACAGCTTATCCTGATACCAGTGGTGCAATAATAACAATCTCTGTTTTTCTACTTGTGGTTTCTGTTTGCCTTTTTTTTCGTTATTTTTCTTGCTTTCTTTTGGCACTGTTGCTGCAACAGGGAGATGCCTACAGCTCCTTCCCTGTGGCCAGTTCCCTTTGCAACCATCCATTTCACTTACAGTCAGAGCTGCTTTCATTAAAACACACAATCCTCCCTATTTGACTGCTCACCATGGTGTCACAGAAGCAATGGATCCCGAACAATTTCACACAACGTCAAACAAAGTCTGCCTCGGAGGGGGGAAGGAAGAACTTGGGCTTGCGGGCACTGAGCACTGGAAAGACGTGGATCTGGCGTGGAGTTTTGTGGCACCTGTGTTCTACATTGATCAAGGGACAGGGTTGTGAATAGTTCTAGTGCCAAAAAAACACAAAATCAACAGACTATGCTGGAATAAAAGTCCAGGCTTCAATACCAACTGAAATCCCACAGAATATTTCAGGAAAATGTCATGGGAATGGGTGCATGTCAAATCGCAGGAACATGTTTGTCTGCCCGCTTTGTCTCCTCTTCACGTGAAGGTGCTGACTCAGACTGGTTTCACAGGCTGACATCCAGCCTTATTCTTCACATTCAGCCTGTACAGACTCGCTCCTTGGCTGACATCCTCACAGATTAGGGAGCAAACCTGAAACCTTTGACCACTATTTTCATACATTTACTAATCATTCCCTTCTACCCTGATCACAATCTTTCTCACAATCCCACTCTCTCTCTCTCTCTCTCTCTCTTTCACTACCTTTCCCGGCCTCCATATCTCTTTCCTGTTCTCTTTCTGTCATTCATTCTGAAATAGTTTGTAGTCTCTCAGCCAGCTTCTCCCTTTCTACATGGACTTTGTCAGCAATTCTGGATGCTTCCAGAGAATTTGGTTTGATCCAACATACCCTGCTGTCTCTTGATGGTTTGTTATTTGCTAAACCATTGACTGCAACAACAACAACAACTTGCATTTATATAGTGCTCTCCACGCCAGAAGGCATCTCAGAAAGGTCTTCAGGCGCGACCTGAAGATGGAAAAGGAGAGGTTGAGGTAAAGGGATTGAGGGAGGGAGTTCCAGGGATTCAGGGGGAGGCCAGACACAGTAGAATGGAGACAGCGGGTATTGCTTTGAGGAGAGAGGAGGTTAGAGAAGTATGGGGGTGCAGAGGAGTGGAGGGATTTAAATACAAGAGTGAGGATCTTGAAGTTGATCTGCTCTGTGACAGGGAGCCAATGAAGTTTGGCAAGGACTGGGGTAATCGGGGCACGAAGTGTGATTCAGGTGAGAATGCAGATGGCAGATGAGCTGGATTTTATGAATACTGGCAGAGGGGAGACCAGCAAGGAGGGTGTTGGAGTAATCCACCCGAGAGGTGACAAAGGCAGCTTTTCGGGTGAGATATTGGCGGAGATGGGCAATGTGGCAGAGATGCAAGAAGGCAGTGCTGGTGAGAAACCGGATGTGGGGGAGGAAGGATAATTGGAGACACCTAGGTTGCATATGGGTTTGGAGAGTTTTAGGGGCAGATCGGGTAGGTGGAGGATGTGAGAGCCGGGGGACTGAAGATGTCGACGAGAGCCAAATGGTATGGCTTTCGTCTTGCCAACGTTTAGCTTCAAGAAGTTTGCACTCATCCAGCTCTTGATGTTTGACAGACATGTTTACAGAACATCAGAGGACTGGGGGTCGCCATTTGAGATGGAAAGGTAGATTTGAGTGTCATCCACATACATGTGGAACTTTACCCCATGTCTGCGGATGACATCATCAAGAGGGAACATGTAGATAAGGAACAGAAGGGGGCCAAGGTTGGATCCTTGGAGTAACCCGCAGGTGAATGGAGTCTCTGTAATGTGGGCGGGGCAGAAGCCAGACTGGAGGGGTTCAAATAGGGTGTGGAAAGAGAGGTGTGCGTGGAGCTCTGTCACAATAACTACCCCTGTGGAAATTTAGCATCCATTTTGAACTGTTGAAATGCAATATTTACATGACATAAATTCAACTGTTTACACTCTACTATCCCATTGGATGCCTAATAATAATCCTTGCATTTGATATAGCACTTTTCACGTCTTCTAGACATCTCAAAGCGCTTCACAGAATATACTGTAAAGTGAGTTGACTGTATATTCAATGGATGAAATGCAGCAGCCAATTGCGCACACCAATGTCCCACAAACAGTCATGATGAAATTGAGAACATACAAAACCAATCTGATAGTTTGATTGCTTAGTCCCTCAGGCTTGAAACTGCTCAGTGTTATTCTCTCTCTCTTGCCACGCCACACAAATGTTTCATTTAGAAAAAAAATACATTGTTCTCAAATACAAGATCAAAAAGAGAGAAGATCAACAGTACAGATTGAATCACTTTCTACAAAGAGTGGAGAATCTGCAACCTATCCCGGGGGTGGAGATTGTGGAGGCAGATTGTGTTTTAAGAGGGTATTAGATGGATAGTTATTTGGCAAAGAAATTACCTGGAGGGTACTAGAGAAACTGGAGGAGTGTAGGATTATGTTGTTTTGTTCTTTACGAGCAACCAGATGAACTGTATGGTCTTTTCTGATCCTGTACATTCCTATGTTTCTAAGTTCTCTGGCCAACTCATTCCTGATGGATTTGAAACAGTGACATGAGCGCCATGAAGAGGGAACTGTTGAAGTTTTCATGAAACAAAAACAGACATCGCTGGGAACACTCAGCAGATCAGGCAGCATCTATGAAGAAAGGAAAAGTGAGTCAACATTTCGGGTCCACGAACCTTTCTCAGAAGTTTCATTATCTGTTGGATAATTTGGTCTTAATACTGAATAATTCACGGCCATCATTCTATACTTTTATGGCCATCATTCTATCCTTCCTTTGAAGAAGCAACAACAGCACCACTAACAACCACAACTTGGATTCATATAGCACCCTTCAGGCAGGCTAGTGTCTCAGATCACTTGACAGTGGCGGAGCCTAACACTGAGCCAGTGGGAGGGAGATGACCGTAAGCACAATCCGAGAGGAAGGTCTTGAGGTATGACCTAAAGATGGGGAAGATAGGGAAGAAGGGGGCAAAGGTGGAAGAATTGAGGGAGGGTGCTATAGAATTTTGGTGAGTAATGGCTGAAAGTGTGGTGGAACCATTTCCCGATGGTGGAACAGAGGGCACAAGAGATAAGCAGAAAGCCAGAGCCAGTCGAGGAGAGGCGATGGATAGTGGATTGGGGAGTAAGAAGGTCGAAAGGATAGGGAGGTGCAGGGCATGAAGGAATTTACAGACGAGTTTGAGGATCTTGAAATTAATCCCTTCGGTGAAAGGGAGCCAGTGGAGCCTGAAGTATGCAGCAAGTCTTTTCCTTTTTGTCTTTACGGTGACATATATATTGCTTTCAAGTGCATCATTACATCACTACACAACATTGTTATGCTAAAACGCGTCTATGTCTTTGTAGATTGTTTGACATTCTTTAAAATATGAATGGCAAAAATGGATGCGTTTCGTTTTGGACACTGCAGTTCTCTCTGCTAGCCAAGATTTTAGGGGTTTATTTTCCTTTGTATCGTATTTGATGAGATATAAAGCATGTTTGTAAAGCACTCATTGGAGTGTGACTTGCACTTCTGTATGTTGAGACTCTGCTACCCAGAGTGGAAAACGGCTTAAAATTAATACCTTTCATGTAACACAGAAAAACTGTGATGTTTGTGTAAAGTCTACTTTACAGTGTAACCTGTGAAACACTTTGAGATGTCCCAACAACGTGATATGATGATATATCAAGTGCAAGTAATATTATTATTACTGTATTATGATTATGTTAGTAAAAAAACTAATTTATAATGTTGTCATCTGGTCTCTCCATCATCAGTGTCTTAACTGTACACATATCGCGAACTATTATTCTCGCAGTAAATCTTGTGCTGTGAATGCTTTTACCTCTTTCAAGCACGTTTGCCTCTGGATGGCTTAAGAAGGAATGCAATGCCCAGTTACCATGCTGGTAAAACACTACAGCCAGATATGAATTATTCTGAGATTTATGGCTTCAGATTTGAGATCTGTCATACTACAGTAACAATTTGAAGCGGGGATAGACCATCATTTCATCTGGCCAACCCATCAAATTTCCCACATTGAAAGATTTATTCCCAAAGAAGGTCTCTGTGATCAGCAGCAGGCATCTGTTTCCTATTGTAATCCAAAAAGACAACCAGCTCCCTTTATGTTGAAGTGCAGAAACAGGAACCTCTCTGGTTCATATTTTTTGTAAATACTCTCTGCAAAATAATCTGAGTTCTTACATGTTAATGGGATCATAGTGCAGTTCCAGTACATACTTCAATTAAATGTAATGCTTTGTGACATGATTTGTCTTTAATCAAGAAGTTGATTGCTGACTTTCATGTTATTTTACCCATGACTGTTTCATTATTTGCATATGTGTATATTAACCCTGCCTAGTTCTTACAAGCGTAGCTTTCAATGCCTTTACCAGCAGATATTACAAGGGTAGAGGTTAGTATAATCCTCATTATAAGACGATTGGTGAGATCTTTACTAAAAAAACCCACCTTACATCAGCACCTGATAAAGTTTGATAAGAGAAAAGCCATTTAACTCATCAATCCCATGCTCATTAGGGTACAATTTGAAGCATTTCATCACATAGGAGCACCCTCACTTCTGAGTCAGGGTTCAAGCCCCACATTGACGCTTTACACTCACATAGACTAGGCAGACACTCCAGTGCAGTGCTATGGATAAGTTGCACCATTCAGATAAGCCATTAAACTGAGGTGATGTCTGACTGTTTAGGTGGACGGTAAAGATCTCACGGCACAATTTGAAACGAAAAAGGAGTTTCTAGTCAACGATCCCACATTAAAATTTGTCATTTACTTCATGGCTGTTTATGGGACATTGCTGTGTTTAAATGGGTTCCCATGTTTGCCTTCAAATAGGCAGTCACTACCAAGTTACACTATATTCTGTGAAGAGCTTTGAGATGTCCTGATGTGATTGGCACTATATCAAATGCAAGCATTATTGTTATTAATCATTATTCACTAACTTTTCATAAGATGTTTAACATGATTCCATTAGGAAGGAGTAAACTGATACCAGAGGTCATGAAAACACTTAGCAAAATATTTTATTTCTGTGTAAACTAATAGGAGAAGAATAAAGTTTGAGCCGGTTAAGAATCAGGCCTTAAGGTCAAATGCTAAATTGAATATCTAATACTGTGTAGTAAGGGGAGCAGTGTATTGTGAGCAACGTTGCCTTTTTTGAGTGAGGTGATAAACCAAGATCCTGATCCCCAACTGTTCAGCGCCTTGGGACATCATTCTGATGTAAAAGGTACTTTACAAATCTAATTTTGTTGTTGTTGACTTTACACAGATAGATGCTAAAAGCACTGTTCAACTGGAGAAGGAAATTCCCCTCGATTTCCTGGCCAACAATCCTCCTGATAAATTGGTAATTCGCAACAAAGCTGTTTATTGGACCTTACCATAAGAGTTGGCATGTGTGCCTATAGAAACTGTCATCACTCTTGATAGTAACTACTGTATTTGTGAAATGCTTTGACGGTTTGATGTGATACGTCACGATAATTATCGCTGGTGAATTATCACATTGTTGATAAATGTAGTCAATGACGTCAGTTATAACTATCCTCCCCCACCCCATCATCATTGTGGGGTCATAGCTGGACACAGGCAGCCTGTGGGTTATCGCATTGGTTAGCTAGACTCTGTACCAACTTAATTCATCAAACAAAATCAGAATTTCACTATCACTTCACAAACCAACCAATGTCTCAACCTACAGGACAAATGGACTAAAACCACTCTGGCTTAATGGATCACTTTTAGAATTATAATACTGTAGTAATAATCCTTCTATTTGATTTGTGCCTATAATGTTGAAACTTCTCAAAGTACTTCAGAGGAAATTGCTGTAAAGTGTTATGACTGTGTATTTGTAGACAAAAGCGGCAGCCAATTTGTGCACATCAATAACTCACGAAGAGCAGTATTTCACAAGATATTGTTGGCAGGACTTTCTTTCTCAAACAGTGCCATAGGATCTTTAATGTCCATGTGAACAGTTTAAGGTCTTACCAAAGGTCAGGGTGGTCTTACCGTAGGTTGGGGTGTAAGACTTGAACCCACAACTTTCTGGATCAGAGATAAGAATACTATCAGCTAAGCCAAGCTGATACTTTTATCAACAATGTAAAAATAACTGGTGATAACTAGTGTTTCACATGTCACAAGTTTGCATCCCAGTTTCATCCCGTAAACCTGATTCCATCACCTCCCCCACTCCATTTCATCTGGCACACCCGCTCCCACCATAACATCAAATTATTGCTTGTGCAGCCTGTGGACGTTTCTCAAACAGAGTATCTGGTCCTCGGCAGCCAAAAGGTTGGACCACCCACCCACGTGGTTTACTAGGAAAGGTAGTTGGGACCACAACATTCAACTCATTTAAGAAACAACTTGTTGCTGTAATAAATGGTAGGATTGGAAGGATAAGCGGGCCAAAGGGACCTTGTCCATCCGAACGTCTCTTACAATCTTGTGACAGTATCTCCAGCATTGCAGCACTCCTCCAGTATTGGGGCAACAGTCCAGATTGTAAATCCAAGAAGGCTTGAATCTACAACTTTCTAAATAAGAGGGAAGAGCATTAACAGCTGAGCCAAGCTGACACATTTATCAACAATGTAATAATTACTGGTGATAATTAATCTTTACATGTCACAACTTTGCATCCCAGATACCAACAAAAGCTGTTGAGTCTGTCACTTAACTCCATCTTTTGCGTAGTGTGGTATGCTGCGGGGATGGATAAATAAAAATTGAGATGAATTAACGCTTTACTGAACACAATAGTTTCTGTGCTGCTGGAGCAGGAGAGAATGTTTTTTTGTGGGGGTGGTCAAGAATGAAGAATGGATATTTGTATTTGGATTGTTGTTTGTAACCCTGAAGCGGAAATGAGTAGGCAAGAATTCACAGAAATCCAGGTTTGTCCATTACATCGCTGTTTATGTTGAAACCAGATTGTGTAACCATAAAAATCTGTGAGTGCTGTTTTTGCGTTTTGTTTGGGTAGTTGAATGCTATGGTCTGCCAAAGTTCTTTCAAATGTGATTTTTACCAGCCTCAGACAGGAGCTCCTGTAAGCAAACTGAGTCCTGATTCCCATTACTAAATATAATTATGGTCACTGAGCTGCTTGAAATCTGGTGAATGTTAAAAAGGCAATAATGCAACATAGCTTTTATAAACCTGCCAATGTCTTAAGAGCTCCTTCAGGGTGGCCCAGGAGCACACCGTTGTCTCTTTTCTTTATCAAAAGAGAACCAAAAGAAAAGGAGATAAATAATCCAATCAATTTTTTAAACATTTATTTAGAGTTTTCTTTTCATTTCTTTCATCCTCTTATTTTTACTTTCTGCTCAAATTCAAGAACACGTGTTCAAATCCCTTCGTTCTCTGGCACCTCCCTACCTCTCCGATCTCCTCACTCCCCAATCCATCACCCAGTGCCTCCCCTTGACTGGACTCCAACTCATCCCTCTGACGCTCTGCCTTACATTGGCGGTTGCATTTTCAGCCACTACATCCTGAAAATCTGAAACATTCTCGCTCAACCCCTCCGCTTTGTCCCCTCTCCCCCCCTTTTCAAATTCCACCTGGAAACCTTCCTCTTCTATCGTGCTTAAGGCCACCTCCTCCACGGCTCGGAATCAGGCTCCGCCGGTATTAAGCACTCTGAGATGCGTACGATTTGGAAATTTGTGGGAAATCCAATCAAGTATGCACTATTGTAGTATGGTAGTGCTCAGTGACAGCCACAACAGCTTTCTGCAATTTGCACAGACCCCGACTGATATCAAAGACATTGAATTGCAATGTTGACCAGCACCAAGAAAATGTATTTTATGAACTGGTATCTCAGAAAAATGTAATAACTTAACATTAAATTAAACATCATCATGTAGCCCAAATGCTTATGTGCCTGGATGTGTGAAACTCTTTATTACAGCAAGGTTCCAGATTCTAGAAATAAAGTGTGAGCTTCCTGATAATCGTAGTCATTCTGATAATAAGCCTTGTATTTGAAATAGCATTATATCACGTCATTGAGATGGGGATGTCTCAAAGTACTTTACAAGATATGCTGTAAAGTGGTTTGGCTATTTTTATCATGGTGAATTTCCATATTGAAATATGGGCGTAATCTCAAATTAGAAAATAACACATGGTGAGTTGGATTTCCCTTGTTAAGTTTTGTGGAGCTGTGCCTTTGGAGATTAAATTCAAGTTTGTTCAGTGTAACAGACAAGAAACTATGTGGAGTCCTGTAACTTAGTGGTTAGAATACTCGCTGTGCAAGCAAGAGGATCTGGGTTCTATTCCCAGCAGGGTGAAATGTTGGGCATGTTTCCTTACTCCACACGCCTCCATTTGACCTAGCAGTTAGTAGGAACTGGATTGTTTGTTGATTTGCGGATTGCTTTTCCGGGGGGAATAGTCCAGTAACAAAAATAATAACAATTTGGTCACTTAATCCACAACTCTATTTGTGGACAATTGGCTGTCAAGGCTCACCAACATTCACGTTACATTAGATGCCGTGAAGTATTCTGAGACGTTTGGAAGAGATGATAAGGCGCTAAATCAAATGCTAAGATTATTATTATATTATTATTTAACTATTTACCAGCCTATGAGTTGTAAGTAGAAAATTGGACTTTCAGGCAAACCATCAGTTGAACATCAATAAAACCGAGGCCCTCCTGATTGGTTAAATTTTGCCCAAAATATACAGTCAATCGACTTTACAGTATATTTTGTGAAGCGCTTTGAGATGTCTAGAAAATATGAAAAGCAGTTACTATTAAATCTGCGGCCTGCATAGTGACACAGACCAAATTCCATAAACGCATCACACCAGTTCTGGCCAGGCTCCGTGAGTCAGGGGGAGAGGTAGGATACTGAAATAGCTTGATATACTGAAATGAGGTAGATATTCTGGAAGCATGAGAACAAATAATAATAATAATAATAATCCTTGCATTTCATGTAGTGCTTTTTCACATCTTATCGACGTCTCAAAGTGCTTCACGGAAAATACTGTAAAGTGAATTGACTGTATATTTGTGGGTGAAATGGACCAAAGGCCTTCTTTACGGGACAACTGCCCCCCGCCACCCCCCCCCACCCCCAACCCCCCGACTTGGAGTCAGGCTCCGCAACTGTTAAGCACTCTGAGCTGCTACCCATAGAAGGGCCGTTATTCTTTTTTTTTTAACTTATTTCTTAAATAAAGTCATCAAATCATGGAAGATACACCTCTAGCAAATGATCTCTGTTATATCTGAATCCAAGATGTCGAGTCCAAGGATTTTCAGGCGGTTTGTAATGCTAAAATGTTTGTTCACGAATACCATCATTTTCTATCAAATGTGAAGAAACTGTCTGAGAAGTTTTCGCAAAATGGTCCCTCTGGTCATGAACGAGTTAATAATTTCAAAACTGGGCAGAGCAGAGCAAATCAACCACAAAACAATACCACAGATTTTAATGGATTATAAGAACAATATGACAGCTGGTTTGTTTGCCACAATCTTACTGATTTTTCAACCTCAATAGTGACCTGGTGCTGAGTTATGTGCAAGTTGAAATGGGGCTGCTCATTTTAAATGAAGTGACACTTTAAGTTGCTTGAAAATCCTTTCACCTCAACACATTGCAAGGCCGAGATGGCAGGCTTCCAAAACATTTGAATGTAAAGGAATTGAAGGATAATAGTTTCACTTAATCACAACCACTCCAGTGCTTATTTTACAGCAATTACCTTATTAGGCAGTATTATGTGCAACCAGTGTTGACTGAAACATCAGAAACAGAGGATTATGTTCACTTGAAAGATTTGTCTCATGGGAAAACTGCTTTTGATGTGAGCTCTAGAGTATCAGGCATTTGTTTATTTCAGGTGTGATTTGTGTGGGCAGCATCCAGGTGTTCTGCAGTCGTACACTGAATACAAAAACTGGGTTTACATTTTCACTCTAATCTGACTTGCATTTACAGGCAGTGTTTGCATTTCAGTTGGGAAACGCAAATAGGATGGGGGGGGGGGGGGGGGGGGCTAGTAAAACCAGCAAAATTGGATAGTTTTCTTTTATCAAAATGTGTTACTCTTTCAAAAGAACCTCGGTGGATGTTTGAAAAAGAACATGAATGGATTTGGGGGTTGAGCAGGAGATTGGAATCAGGTTTGGTGACTCAGGTGGAGTAAACAGTGCAGCCATAATGAATCAAACAGCCTATTTTGAACAATAATACTGTCTGAGGAATGGATCAATACTTATATTATTAATAGTAGTAGGTCTAGTATCAATGGGGTTTGTACGGTTTGAAATCCACTTGAACAGACACACAGACAGGACCACAGTTTAATATCTCATCCAAAGGATGGCACTTCCGACAATGCAATATTCCCACGTTCCTGCTACTGCAACAACAACGTGCATTTATATAGAGCCCTTCACGTGGGTAGGGTCTCCGACCACTTTAGTCATTAATGGTATTTCTGTTTCTCCTGTAGTTGCATGACATTTGGCTGTTGGTATGTGTGGTACTGGAGCTCCTATTCTGTCACCATGGTGCTGCTTTGCCAAGTATCCTTCAAAGCCTCTCTCCTCCCAGGGTGCGCTGACACATCATTTTATTATATCACTTTATCTAGATTGAATTGTGGATTATTTTGTGATACGCCTTGCATGCTCTGTCATACTTAGCGTGACGTTAGCAACAGCTGCATTACAGGCAAATCAGAACTTGAGCTCACCTTGCTGCCAAATGAGAGTCAGTGTCACTGGAGCAACTTGTTTAACCTGAAGTTGCCGGGAAAACTCAGCAGGTCAGGCAGCATCCATGGAGAAAAGAAAGTGAGTCAACATTTCAGGGCCATGACTCTTCGTCAGACGTAGGGTCGTGGACCCGAAACGTTGACTCACTTTCCTTTCTCCATGGATGCTGCCTGACCTGCTGAGTTTTCCCAGCAACTTCTGTTTTTGTTTCAGATTTCCAGCATCTGTACTATTTTGTGTTTTGAGCCTGTTGAACCTGCTCTAAAAGGCTGGTTTGGGCGTGAAAATGTTACTGTGATTTGTGGCTAACTGTTGGGGTCGACTTCATACTAGAAGATATTTGGTAGAGAGTGTATGTGTTTATTGGGATGGGGAGGGAGGAAATACAAATCAGATTTCATCTGTCAGACAATTAGTAACACTGTTGCCTTTCTCAAAGGGGAAGATGATAGTCTGCTTTGAATTGTGATGTACAGTACTGTACTTTCTAATCCTAGCAGTCTACTATTCAAAACAAATAGTACAGTAAAATATTTACTATCTACACAGCCTTACAATGGAATTTGAAGGAGAGCGAACAATAGAATAACACATGGGACAGCCTCAATTGTGAGATTCATAAAATCCCCACCGTGTTATAGCAGGTTTACTGTGTGGGCTTGCAGCCAACTGATGTGTGGAGAACACATCAGTTCCCACGCTTAAAGGAATAATGACTAGGTTAGGGCTCCACCACCTAGTAACTTCTTGTTTTGTGCGCGCACGTACAAAGTGGGAAATATCATCCATGATGACCTGATGCCCAGATGTTGCCCATTTTATTAGTACAGGATACTAAAATGGCTGACCTCTGGGTCAAAAGGTCACCAATGGACATCATTTTCTCCTTTGCGCCTGCATTACCAAAGTGGAAATTACCGTAGACAGTGACCTCATCAACCGGAAGTCGGCCATTTTAACACAGAAAGCTGGCAGCATGTATTCGCAATGAATGAGATCCATAGTGCAACTGTGTTCTAGATGAATTCACACTGGAGTGAAGCACGTTATATCAGGACTGCGCTAAATGTGAGAAAGAAACTTGATAACACAATACAATTCACATTTATAAAGTGCCTTTCAGGTAGGAAGGACATCTCAAAGCACTTAGAGTAAATGGATGTTACATCCTAGTGTTTTAGAAATACAGCTTATAACTCCAGTTCTTTGTTTTGTTCTCATTCAAAGCATTTGTTAAAGTCCAGTCCAGTTTGAGGAACTATCTTGACACAAGCTATTGCCAGTGCTGTTCTTTGGTTGGCCAAAAGAAGGTCAGACTTACTTCCCA
The DNA here is from genome assembly GCA_035084275.1 of Hydrolagus colliei. Classification (NCBI taxonomy): domain Eukaryota; kingdom Metazoa; phylum Chordata; class Chondrichthyes; order Chimaeriformes; family Chimaeridae; genus Hydrolagus; species Hydrolagus colliei. Next base: position 8,541,271 of record CM068744.1, on the reverse strand, counting down.
GACAAAATATATTTCCTAGCTCATGTAAAAGGACATCGCTTTCACTTAGTGATGTTACCAACTAAATTCTGAGGTTAGGAAACAGTTTTATCAGGAACTGCGGGTGGCATGTCTCAAGATTTGCCACTTCCGCTGGGCTTTGAGTCATCCTGACCTCCTGATACCCCTCAGAAACCTCTCCCAATTTGGATGCCTATCCATAATCCTTGACTAGTGGGTGATTATTTCTGTGCAATTCATTTATGACATTCATGAAGGAGTACAGAGGTGATCTGTGTGTACTTTTATTGTGCAATGTATAACACTACAGAATTTATTACAAAAGTGAGCTGCAGGGTGAAGTACTGTAGATAGATTCCCCACTCCATGAAGAAGTGAAGTCCTGTAGCCCAGTTGTTAGAGCACTTGCCTTACAAGTATGAGACCTGTGTTCAAATCCAGGCAGGTCAGGGTGAAACCTTGGTCAAGTTTCCTTACATAAAAGGGCCAATTTAATCCCACTGGCTTGATCATTCCCCATGCACTCCAACATATCTATTGAATTCACTAATAAACAAATTAATGGACTTTAATTAATGGACTTTCACTGTAAAACCGTTGTGTGGCAGAGAATTCCACATTATAACTTCCCTCCGTCTAAATTATATTTTTCTAACCTCTCTATTAATTCTTTTTGCAATTATCTTAAATTGCCCTCTGATTACTAACTCTCCAACCAATGGAAATATTCTATCACTATTTTCCTATTGTAGCCCTTCATAATTTGGACCTCTATCAGGTCAACGTTTGTTTCTAATCATTCACAAACTCATAGTTTTTTATGTGCCATTAAAAATTTCTTCTTTAGACTATTGTGTATTTTGGTTAATTGACATCTTACCCACTTTCTCCTTCAGTATGCATTTTGTTCCTATTTTCTTTTAATAAACAGTAATTAACTTACATTTGTTCTCTCCCTCTTTCAAATATTTCTTCCTTGCTTCTTGGCTTTTTGTGCTAATGACTTTCATATGCTATCCGTGCACTTTCTCTAAATAGAGTTCAGCAGGTTTCCTTAGGAAGGAAAACTAGAATTGGAAGTTACAGAGAGAAGGATCAATGTTGATTTGGTTTAAAATATTTCAAGATAAATTAAAAATGGAAAAGGACTGCCAATTTTGAAAAATGTTTCTAGGACTGCCAAGTCTAATTATAGACAGCCACCACAAACCAGTGCGTGGTGCCTTTCTGACTCCCAATGAAGGAGCCAATAAGGTCTATTCTTGTATTCCCAATGTCGGGCAATGCACTTGGCCGCTGTCTCTCTCAAAAGGAATTATCCAGTCTTTTTTGTATAATGGTTGGTAACCACAACACAGTGCATACTGTCTCCTTGACTTCTGTTGAAGGAGCCATTGAGATCTTGCCCCTGCATTTCCCATGATTAAGAGACGGAGTGTCTTGGATGTATCCCACAGGCTTTATGTTCCCAGACTTATGTCTTTCAAATTTGCCAGCGGACTGATCAACAGAATCCAATTTTACTTCCTTGGTTCTTTCCTCTATTTCCAGTTGGTATAATTCCTGAAACTGACAATACTATATTTACAAGAAGGAATTTTATCTCCAGAGAACAACAATTTGTATTTGTATATCACTCTTCGCACAGGATAGCATCTCAGAGAACTGAAACAGCACTGAAGACATAATATTAACTTGTAGCCAAAGGGCAAGAGATTTTGTACGAAGAATGGAAGTATCCTTTAAGAAACTGAAAGGAATATGATAATATATGATAATAATCACTAATAATAATAGTAATCCTTGCATTTGATCTTGCGCCTTATCATGTCTTCAAAAAGTCTCAAAGCCCTTGACAGAATATACTGTTATAAGTGAATTGAATGTGTATTTTGTGGATGAAACACGGCAGCTGATTGCACACAGCATTGTCCCACAATGTCATGGATTGAGTGACCACATTTTTTTTGATGGATTATTACCCCCTGGAAAAGCAATCCGCCAATCGACCAACAATTGGGTTCCTATTTTCTGCTAGGTAAACAGAGGCGTGTGGAGTAAAGAGACATGCTTAAAGTTTCACTCTGCCAGAGAATCAAACCCAGGTCCTCTGCTTGTGAGGTGAACACTTTAACCACTAAGCTACAGGACATATTGCATCCTTACAACACCTTATCAAATCAATGCACCTTCCACAACGGGCGGACTTCTCAAGGCATTGAACAGTCAGAGATTGGGAACACAAGTTGGTCTGTTTCTGTGCTGTACATTCTTTGAAAATCTTTGTAAACTAAAGTTGAATACTGAATTCCTCTCCCTCACTGCTCCCCAGTCAGGCACTGTGCTACATGGTAACCTTACACTCTGCATCACAATAACCTGATCTTTGGAAACTTCAGGACTACATTGAAATCATATTCATCCCAGAAAGTGCAATCAGAAACATTTGTTTGCTGAGCAAATCCCTGCACATTTGTTCCAAACCCAACATGTATAAAATATGGTTATATAGTTTAATAGAATTAAAGAATAACACAAAACCATAGCGGGGTCATAGGAACAATAAGAGATCATTCCGCACATCAAACTGTTCTTTCAGTTAATTAGATCATAGCAGATCCTTTAATTCTATGCCAATTAATAACTCCATATGTCAAGTATCTATCCATGGAGCTCTATTTAAAGCATTCCAATTGATTCTTCTTCTTTTATGATCGCAGTGGTTAGAGCACTCGCCTTACAAGCCTGAGACCTGTGTTCGAATCCAGGCAGGTAATTGTTCAACCTTGGGCAACTTTCCATACTCCACATGCCTAATAATAAACCCTCCAAAAAAAAACCCACAATAATAAAAATTGGTCATTTCAATCCACGACTGTTTGTGGGATGCTGCTATGAGCAATTGGCTGCCGCGTTTTGCTCACAAAGATACAGTCTATTCACTTTACAGTATATTCTGTGAAGCGCTTTGAGACATCGATAAAATGTGAAAAGCGCTATATCAAATTCAAGGATTATTATTATTATTATCTCCTGCTGTCCATACTTTCACAATCCTCTGTGTGAAGATTTTTTTCTGATCTCCATTACAATAATCCTTGCATTGGTAGAAACATCAACCAACGTTTCACAGGATTTTCTGTATAATACATTGTATTGGTAGAGGCTTAGGAGGTCACAGAGGTAGGGTAAACCCCCAAAGAGACTTGTAAATGCAACCATTGCATAATATCATAACCACTGGCAACCACATGGCAGTTTTAAAGCTGTTACATTAAAATCTTACACCTCCCTTCAAAATAAGTATTGAATAAAAGATTAAAACAGAAACTAAATATTTCACTAATTGACATCAGTGTTCCACACTTTCCTGCCAGATCTTCTGCTTCATGTTAAAAAGAAAATCGTGACAAAATCTGTATCTTAAACTGAAAACAGAATATGCTTCTCGTTTCTTCAACAGTTGCAACCTTTGGAGGCGGTGCTGAAGCTGAAGGCTGCCAATGTTTTTTTCTAAGAAAGAGCTTGCGTTTTTGTAGTGACCTATCATGTCAAACATCTATTAGAGGAGACCTAATAGAGGTTTATAAAATCATGAGGGGATTTGACAGGAAAAACTGTTTCCACTGGTGGGCGAATCTGTGACTCGTGTTCACAGATTTAAAATAGTTTCAAAACGAAGCAGAGGGGAGCTGTGGAGAATTTTTTTCCCTCAGCGGATTGTTCGAATCTGGAATGCATTGCCTGAAAAGGTGGTGGAGGCCGATTCGATAACAACTTTTAAAAGAGAATTAGATCTTTATTTAGGGAGAACAGGTCTGATAGGTTATAGGGAGAGAGCGGGCAGTGGGATTGAGTTGCTCTTTTCAAAGAGCCGGCACAGACTAGATAGGCCAAATGTCCTCCTTTTGTGCTGTAAAATTCTATGATTGTATGATTTCACATATTGTGATTATTTTTGAAGCAAAACACATCAACTATTTGAGCCATGGAGGCCTTCGAAGGTGAGAAGGAGGGTTTTGAACTTGATTCTCTGAGACATGGGAGGCCAATGAAGCCAGGCAAGAATGATTGTGATTGGTTTGCGGAGCCTAGTATGGGAAAGGACATGAGCTACAGAGTTCTGTATAATCTGCAGCTTGTGCAGGGAAGAGTTGGGAAGTCCAGCAATCAGGCTATAAGATCGCAAAGTTTTGGTAGCCTGCGGTGAGAGGCAGTGGCTGAGGTGGGCAATGTTGCGGAGGTGGAGAATGGGAGAATAGGTCACCAGAATGTAGGGTTTGAAGGATAGGTGAGGGTTGAACAGGGCAGCGAGGTTTTGTGTTGGCTTAGTGAGGTGTAGAGTGCAACCATGAATAGTGATAATGTCAGCGCCTAAGGTCAGGAGGTGCCAACAGGAACCACATTAGAAGCCTCTATATTTCCAACATTATGTTGGAGGAAGTTGACTCGTCCAGGACTTGATGCCTCACAAACAATTAGATAGAGTTGGGTGCCATCTGCCTACATGTGGAAATTGACCCCATGCCCAGTTTGATGTTTCAGCTGGAAAGCAGCACATCTGACAATGCAACACTCTCTCAGTACAACTCAAAAGTATCAGTTTAGACCATGAGCTCAAAGTCATGAAATGCGGCTTAAAAACAACGAGGTTGTTTCCACTTGTTGAGGAGTCTGTAATAATAATCCTTGCATTTTATATTGCACTTTTCACATCTTATTGACATCTCAAAGCGCTTCACAGAATATACTGTAAATTGAATTGACTGTGTACTTCTGGGCAAAATGCGGCAGCCAATTGCACACAGCAGTGTCCCACAAACAGTTGGGGATTGAAAATGACCAATTTTATTATTGTGTTTTTTTTTAGGACAGATTATTATTCGGCGTGTGGAGTAAGGAAACTTGCCCAAGGTTTCGCCCTGACCTGCCTGGATTCAAATACAGGTCTCACACTTGTAAGGAGAATGCTCTAACCACTGAGCTGCAGGAGCTTCAGCCAGGGGACACAGATATAAGCTTGCAATGAGTGCTAGAGAATTTAGGAGGAACTACAGGTACTTCAGATGCAAGTGAGTTTCTGGCTTGCAGCTAAGCAATAGTTGAATCAGATAGGATAGATGCATTCAAGAGGAAGCTGGACTTTCATATGAGGGAGAGGGGAACAGAAAGGTATGGAGAGTGAGAAAGGAATGGGTGAGAACTTGTGGAGGATAAACATCAGCACAGAATGGTAGGGCCAAGCGGCCTGTTCCATGCTTTACATTCTTTCTGAACAACCTTCTGACCTGAAGGTGAGAGTGCCAAAAAACGGAGCCAAGCTGACAGTTTATAATTTTTTTTTTAATAATGTGAATTTAATTGGAGCAGATGAAGAAATGCTGGAGACATGGGTTGCCAAGAGACATGGAGATGAATATAATCCAAAGTACATTTGAGAATGAACTGCTTTGTCCCTGTGTGATTTTAATCCCTTTGTATTAAAAACTGCACATCTCCTACAGCATGAAAAAGAAAATATAACCAATCAACTCGTGTGATGGGATTGCGTCCTGCCTCAACATGAATAGTGTTTTGAAATATGGCCTACAGGTGCAGAAGACCACCTCAAAGAGCAAACAAAATAATTTTCACGGTGTGATATTCAGAAATTATGTCTATTGACACTCCAGTGCAGATTGTAGAAGAGATATATCTCAGTTTCTGTGACAATCCATCAGGTAGCACCTGAATTTTGTTTTTCATGAGTTAGAAGCAGAAGTGCATGGTCGCTTGAGAGTGATATGATTTCCCCTGATATCACGCAGCACTCTATTCGATATTAAAGATTCACTTTTAGTGTGTCCCTTTATTGCTGACTTTGCAATTCTGCCAAATGCAGTCACTACACTTTACAGTGAAATCCTGTGAAGAGTTTTGAGGCATTCCCCCCTGACATGAAATAAGCTTATATCAAAGGTAAAGATTAGTATTAATCTTCTCTTTGCTATACTGCAGGATTTCCATTTCTCAGAGATCTACAATAGGTCCCAAGTGACAAGAGGAGATTCAGAATTGAAGTTGCCCCATTTCAATAAAGAACCTCAAGTTCCTGCAGGTAACTGTGCTGTAATCAAAGAGTACTATATACATATTATATATATTTAATGACCATTATAGTCAATGTCTGTGACTGTTTTTCAATAATAAATACTCATTTTATTTGTTAAAAGTCAATCGGTAAAGGAAACAAGGTGGGTTTTGGGATGTATGTCTGCACAATGGTGTTCCAAAATAAATGCCTGTTTTCACTAAATTTTCACTTTTTTATATTCACTTTATTTAATTTCATTTAAATTTCATTTATCACCCCCTCCCCCCTCCCCCCCTCCCCCCCCCCCCCCCACCCCCACACACCCTTCTCCTCCATCCCAATTTTCTCATTTTTTGATAGAAAAAATTAGATCCTGGAAGAACCCTCAAAATACTGTACCCAGGTTTTTATTTTGTGAATAATAAACCCACCTTTCATGGCCCTTATTTCCTTATTTATATTTAGCCGTGTAATTTGTGGCAGCCCTCCATCCTCAAGTTTCTAACAGAGTTTGAAGTTTGTCACCTGAGACTAGAGTTGTCTGTAGTCTGCTACAAGAGTCTGCAGCATAAGTTACTCCTTTATCCCAGAATGGGGCTCATTTTGTTTTACTCAAGGCAATGCTTCACATGAAGTGTCGCCTTGTGTTAGGGGCTTTTGCAAGGGAGCATAGTTTCAAACACACACCTTCCTTTGAGAAAAAATTGAATACTGGCCAAGATATCTGTATAAGTATCTCTATGTTACCTGTGACTGTTTATTTAAAAGCATATTTGTTCCGTGTGCAGATTTGATATACTGTAATATTTATTTATAGACAATTTCAATTCCAGTATAATGGGCTCTAATTTGCAAGATTTCCAAAGGGTATTTCTAAATACCGGAAATTGAAGTTGCTTGCATCTGTCTCGGGAGCATAGATGCGAGACTCTTGGGTTTGCTCCATAGTTAATAGGAATGCACAAAAATGATATGTTATCAATATGGCCTTATATACCATGTTTCAGCCTAGCTCAGTTTGTAAGCACCCTTGCCTCTGAGTTGAAGGGTGTGAGTTCAGGACCCACATCAAGAATTGGAACTCCAATGATCTATGCTGACTCTCCAACAGTGCATTGTTGAGATGCTGTCTTTCAAATGAGACTTCAAACTGAGTTCCCATCTACTTGTTCAGGTGGTTGTTAAAAATCTCAAGGAACTATTTGAAAAGAGTAGGGACTTTCTCTGGTGACCGGGCCAATAATCTCCTAATAAAGTTGATCATTTACTCCATGGTTGTTTATTGGACTTTATAGTGCACAAATTGCCTGCTGTTTCCCCTACGTAATAAACAGTCACTACATTATAGTATATCCCATGAAGTTCTTTAACCTGGCCTTCCAACTTGAAAAGCACAGTATCAAATATAAGGATTATTATTTCTACTATAATATTTCTAAGAATATTTTTTTCCAGAAGTGCTGGATTTCAGGCCTGAGTAGGTCAACACCTCACCTCACCACTCACCCACCCCCACCCCCACCATGCTCAGGTCTTGACCTCTGACTGTTCATCACCTTGGAATGCCCTCCCAACGTGAAAGGCGTTCTATAAATATAATTTTGTTGTTGTTGTTCCATGCATATGGAGTGAAATTACACATGGACTGATGTAGGTTTCTGATAGACATGTAATCTGGGAAGTAAACATGCACATCGCATGTAAATATACTTACCAAAAAGTTCTGAGTTTCTTTGGGTGTTTGGTTGGTATATTGTTAGGGCCAAATCAGTTATCTCCCTTTGAATTGCCACAAACTAGATTATAAATTATTTATTCAAAAATCAAATTGCCACCAATTTGAGTGAGTCCTAGGATGGGTGTGATAATATTTTCCTTATCCTGGAAAATAAAATGTTCTCTTTCTAGTTTCTCAATCATTATTTCAACTGGCCATTTTTGATCCCGACTGGATTGAAAAGTCTCAAACAAATTTCACTTATGGCAAGTAATGGATCTGACAGCAAACTAACTACAGCGGGAACATTTGATTAATTAATAGGCAGCAAGTTTGCAATAGGTACAAGACGAGCCTCCTCTGTACTGTGTGTTCCACACAAACACAGAAGACTCTGTTCAGACTGACAAACCTTGATCTCCAGATAAAGGCTGAATTCCAGCCCCGGTCAGAACTGGGATTCTGCCTTGAGACACTGAATCAAACCATCACCCTCCAATTTGTATGTACTGTATTGTGTCACCTATTTAGTGCTGTTTAGGACTGCTGTGGTAGTTCTAATCGGAATTCTATTCTTGTCATCAGTATAGTTGTCATCGACTGAGTCGATGACAACACAACTTTGCTAACACAGCAGTGGTCATTTCGCAGTCATTTCGCAGTCAGAGTTCAGCTCTCTGAGATGTTGTGCCTTTTCGCCGATGAGAAATAATCAGAAAGCACTGGCCGCTGTCATCACTATTAGGTACTACAGTAAAAGTCCGTTTATCCGGCACCCGATCAACCGTAACTTCAGAATAACCGGCATCGCAAAAAAAAAGGTTCGCATTCGATTAACCGGAAAAATGGATTGAAAAAAAATACACATATATTTTTGCCATTTTCGGCCGAATATCTGGAATGCACTTTAACCGGCATTGGCCAGGTCCCGAGGATGCTGGGTCACCATTACTGCCTTGCTTGGAGGGGACGTAAGCAGGGTTTCCTTGATGCTGAATCGAATTGGCAATGAACAGTCAGAATCGAGTCAATCCTCTATGGCAGTCTCAGTATTTGCTTTCTGAGCCAGACAGATGTGAAGTACTGCAGAGCACTATTGATGACAGATCAGACAGACTAACTCATCAGTACGACTTGAAGGGGCTGTCTGTGGGTGGATTCTTCCTACTCAGCTTCTTCAAGCCAGAGCTCAAACGGGTGAGGTAATTAGCTAGACAAGCAGCAGGAAGTTCAATGTTAAGCTATGTGGTTTTACTGGCTGGACTCCGTCAATATCCCAATGCAAAGTCTGGGTCCCCAAGCCAGCTACTGCCAACCAGTACCTAATATTCCCTGAAATTAAGTGAACAGGTTGTGTCTCTCCAGAGAGAGAGTCTGCATTCCAATCACGGGAATTTCTATGTGTCAATGGGATGTATGAAATTCTGTTTGATTTGGATACTTTTAAGCATTGTATATATCAGACACCGGGCTGACTGAAGGAATAATAATAATAATAATACTCCTGCATTTGGTACAGCGCTTTTCACATCTTCTAGATGTCTCAATGCACTTCACAGAATATTATCACTATTGGTCACTATTATAGTACTTGGGAATTTCCAGTTTCTAATGATCAGATTCACAACCTAAATGAATCCATAAATATTTTGTTGCATCCCAAACTCATAAATGTATATTTAGATACATGTTATATCAAGAGCGAGTTAAAATAGTCAGTGAAATTAAGGAAACCTACCATAGCACATTGTATTCAAGTAACAGGTGTCAAAACTGATTAGGTATTTAACTGCAACATGTATTTATGTTTTGCACAGTCTGTTTAGTACTATTTATGTAACTTGTGTAAGGTTTCTTTTCTCTGGAACATAAAAATGACTTATTTGAAGTTTGCATGAGAATCATACTGGTAAAGAGAAGAATGATGTGGAAATGTTCTCAAATCACCTTTAATAAAGACAAACGGTTGCTAGACTAGACATAACAATGGATAGAAAAGCCATTTGAACACTCCGAAAGCTTTTAATGAACTGTTATGGTCTAAAGAAAACATGGTAAGTACAAAGCTACTTAATTTATCTCCATTTCATGTCTGTTGAACTGGCAAGGCCATGTCTTTCACTCTGACATTGCTGCATACATCTTCCAGGTTCCTGGCAACATGCCCAACAATAAAAGTATACTGTTCATTACTATAGATCATGGCTTTCTTAGTTGGCTAATAGTTATAACTTAAAAAAAAAACGTTAATCGCAGTACAGTGCTCCAATTGAATATTCTAAATATACACATGAAGTTATGAAGTGATTCGAAAGATTGATGCACATCCCACATGTTCTAATTTCGTTTTATATCAGCTGGCATAACACAATGCAACATTTGCCAAACTTATGTGTAATCTTATCAAGTCATTGATTCGTGAATAAAGGCAACAAAGTATTGTAATACAGGGATTCAAACAGAAAAAGTATATTCACTGAAGCTCACATTTAGGTGAACTAGTATTTGTTTTGATCAAAGCTTTGCTGACTGTATAGTTTGAAACCAACGCTTTGACTGGCTGCTTTTTTTTGTTTTTGCATTGAAACAATTTCGCAATGCAATCAGTGCTATTGGCTACAATATTAATCAGGTTTCACTAGCTGATTCCAGGCAAACCTTTAACTGTAAAGATATTATGATATTGAAGAGTCGGGTGAACCGAAAAGATTAATGGAGTTTGGCGCCAGTTAGTGGAACTCTGTGCTCTGTGCATGCACGTAACTTTTCTTAGTCCCCAATGAGAGAGCACATCAGAACAGATAAGAATGGAATAGCTGTCACTACACTGCTGAAAGCAATGTCTAATTTGTATAAAACAGCTAAGACTGAACTGGTGACCTTTAATTGGGAGATGGTTAAGGGAACTGGCTAAGACACTTGCATCACAGAATGAGCAGGCAAAGAGCACACAGGGAGATCAGGTAGTACAGTAAAACAAAAACGCAAAAATACTGCAGATGCTGGAAATTTGAAACAAAAACAGAAATCAATGGGAACACTCAGCAGGTCAGGCAGCATCTATGGGGAAAGGAAAAATGCGTCAACGTTTCAGATCCACGACCCTGCGTCGGAACTCAAGTTCAGGCAAACTATTTGTAAAAGAAATACGAAAAGGAGTTAACATGGGTTAGAAAGACGTGTTTCTAGAAAGAGAAGAGATTGAAGGATGTGTAGAAGAGGAGCAATATGGAGAGGAGGAGGGATTTATATGGTATGGCAGGAAGGATAAAGAGAGGCGTAGAGTTAGTGAATGATGGGAGACAGAATTGGGGTAATTTGTTAATTAATTTAGACACAGGCCTAAATCAGTAAAGGGTATGCCAACCAGCCAAAACGATAAGGCTCTATTTCAAATAGAAGGTTGATGATGATTAGTGATACTGTTCAACAGAGATAACTTTTCTTTGTAATACTGAAAAAATGTTGCCGATTTTTACAGGCAGCTCAGTTGTGGTTTAGAGTGAAAAATACTGGAGTCACTCAGAATGAGCGTGCTCATGAATAAAGGTTGTGTTACTATGGGTACGGCTGAAAAGCACAATGTAATAAAACTGAGGAGAAAATGTCTCCATGTTTATTTATACAACTTCCCCAAACTGTTGGGGAATAAAAATCACTGATGTCTGAGTGGTCTTTCTACAATTCTTACTTCTCTTTTTGTAGTGAAGTAGCTCACGAATTGACAGATGTTGACACCAGGAGAGAAAAGCCAGAGCATTAATAATAATAATACTAATCCTGGCATTTGATATAGCACTTTTCACATCTTCTAGACGTCTCAAAGCACTTCACAGAATGTACTGTAAAGTGAATTGACTGTATATATATATGGGCAAAATGTGGCAGTCAATTGTACACAGCAGTGTCCCACAAACAGTCGTGGATTGAAATAATCAATTTTTATAATTGTTTTTTTTCGGGATTATTATCAGGCATGTGGAGTAAGGAAAACGTTTCCCACGGTTTTACCTTAGCTGGAATTGAACCCAGGTCTCTCGCTTGTAAGGTGAGTGCTCTAACCACTGAGCTCCAGGGCTCCAGGAAGTACAATTTAATTTTGTTTCACCCACAAATACAATCAGTAGCCACTTTACAAAATATTCTATGACACATTTTGAGATAACTCAATGACGTGATAAAGTACTATATCAAATGCAAGAATTACTATTATTATTACATAAATAAATATTGACAACAGTCATAACTCTACATTAATTTAGCTTCTCAACACCATAGGATTTGGTAAATTCTCCAAAAATGGATTTATCAATTCCATTTTCTCTCATTGTTTTAAGATAAATTTTCTAATGTCAGAAAGGCCGGTGTTCTATCTCTGTTCTGTGTTGGGTTCGCTGTTCTCATCTAAGGTGGGATGATGTTATTATTTGTGCTCATCGAAATCCAAGTGCTCCCTTGCTGGAAAGTGTGCGTGTATGGATGTTAAGTGAGAACAGGAGCTGGCTTTGTTGTGATGCCTTCAGTCATTTATTGAGCCAACACATAATCGAGGCTAACCCTTGCATAATCACCATTTGGCTAAGGTACAGAATGGTGACCAATACCCATGGAACTCTACCAAGAAGTGAATCTGTGCCATTAGTAAACAACTGAGGCAGAAAGGAGGTGGGATGAAAAGGACAACTTTAAATCAGACCAAAACCTCTCATTCTGGTGATTTTTAAATTATTTGTACTGATGGGCATGAGGATGAACATTTTGTTCATTTGTATTGAGAAAAACAATCGCATCAGTAGGACTCAAATTTGAATAATTAGGCAAAATGTATAACTTTGTGAGTCACTCTCATAATACTGTAATAATAATAATCCTTGCATTTGATAATAGTGCCTTTTCAAGTGTTCAAGACACTTCGCCGAGTATACTGTAAATTGAATTGACTGTATATTTTATGAGCGAAACGCAGCAGCCAATTGTGGACAGCGGTGTCCCACAAACAGTCGCAGATTGAAGTGACCAACATTGTGTTTTATTGCCCCCCCGGAAAAACAATCTGCCAATCGGTTAACGACTGGGTTCCTATTTACTGCTGGGTAAACACAAGCATGTGGAGTAAATAACTCGCCAACATTTCACCTGGAATTGAACCCAGATCTCTAGCTTGCAACAAAGTGCTCTAACCACTGACCAAAGGACTCCACAATGTGAATAGTGTGAATTACTAATAAAATGTAAATGCTCACTGTGTATTAAAATAATTCTTATGCTTGGTATTGCATCTTATCATATCCTTGAGACGCCACAAAGTTTTTCACAGGATTTTACTGTGAAGTGTAGTGACTGTGTCTGTGGGTGAATGCGGCAGCCAATTTGCACAAGTGAGTGACTGCTGTTGGTGCGGTTCTGCATGAGTTCATTCTGGTTTCTCAATAACCACAATGTAAAACCATGTCTTAGTATTCAAGGATAACAATATGATTTTCAAACCATTGCAAGAAAAGTGCTAGAGCAATAACACATTCTGCGGATTTACTAGGTCAACAGGATTGGTTTAACACTGCAGGGTATTTGCAAACTAAAAACAAATTGCCACTCTTGCAAGTATTGTCAGTCATCCCATTACGGTAAATAGTGTTTCCAGGCCCCTGTGCTTAGGCCTGTGCTATAGCTCTCTTGAGACAATTGTGTGTGTCTGTAAAAAAAGGAATAAGCAACATATAAATATATGGTTATTTTTACCTAAGGTATGTGAAGAAACAACATTTGAAATATTGAGTATTTTATCCAGATGTTTCATGATGTTTGAGCCTGTGTTCTTTCAAATTATAAGAATTGTCCCAATGTGAAAGAGGAATTTAATATTTTCCAAATTGTTCTAGTTGCAGATTCAAACCTAACTCAATCTTTAATTTAGGAAAATTAGTACAACCATATTGCAGACATATGTATTACACAATATTTATCAGACACAATGGGGGCACAAATGTACTTAAGTGTCTATGTTTTTATGAACGAACTAGTTGTTATGATGACAACTTGGGAATCTATAGTTTCTTCTGTTTATTCAGGAAGCTTTACTTATGTTAAACTATTCTGACTCAGACCACCCTGAAGTGTACAGTGTCAAGTTTTATAAGAAACGTAAGCCATGCTTAAGAGAACAGGAAACAATTAATAGTTAATATAGGAGGCAAACAGGGTAAGTAGTAGTTCTAAGACACTTCCTAAATATGTTGGCTTTATTACAATAGGGTCATATTGCTTTGACTACTAAACATCCTTTCATCATAATTATTAATGCTTCAAAGAAACTTGGCAGTCCATTTCACATGCAGCAATTTTCCCTGAGGAAGGGACATTATTAAAATATTTTGTGAAATGCTACAATGAATAGAATCTAGGGTTGAAATACATTCTTTTCTCTATGTCAATGTGGTTGACTCTGCTACGGGTTGCCATGTTTCGCTCATTTTATATATCTTTACATTCTGCCACTCAAATGTACTTAATGTACTTGGGGGCAGTGAGAAAACAAATCTACAATCCACTGTAGTGATACCTTCATCATTGTCAGAGCTGGTACAGATACTGATTAATGATTACGGCCCACAAAATACACAGTCACTCCACTTTACAGTGTGTCCTGTGAAGTACTTTGAAAAGACCTCAAACGTAAGCAATATTATTATTTATCAGAAGTACGAGGATGAGGGTGTTTCATGTAAGGTTTGGTTTAGTTAATGCTTTAGTGTAGCCTAAAGATCACTTTAGATCACAGACAAAAGTTATATGTCTGTGTGCTCAGTTGGCAGTGTTCCTGCATTGAGCCAGAAAGTTGTGGGTCAACTTTGGGACATTGAACTCAAAGTCAAGGCTGACACTTTAGTGCAATGCTTCATTGTTGGAGATGCTGTGCTTGTCGGAGCCCACGTGACTATTCTCTATTCAATTTTATTCCTCCTCCACATGAATTACCTCATCCATTCAGCGGAGGAAGTCAATATGTTTGCCTCCAATATACAGGGACTAGACTTTACAGTAAATCACGTGAAGCGCTTTAAGACACCCTCGAACATTAAAAGCACAATACCAAATACAAAGATTATTATCAATATTCACAGCATTTCCTCACCACAAAGGTTCATTACATGTAATGCAGATGTTTCTTAAAACTTTCAATCCTGTTTCCCAGTTATTTTTCTTGAAAACGGAAATGGAGGAATTTCAACAAAGGTCTAGAAAGAGACCTGGAATTCCTGAATCAGGTCGATATTGTTCTCAACAACAACAACAACTTTGATTTATATAGCGCCCTCCACGCCGGACGGCATCTCAGAGCGCTTCACAGTAGCGGATTCCGGGACCGAGCCAGGGACAGGGGTAGAAAGGTGACCAAAGGTGCGGTCGAAGAGAAAATTCTCCTCACAATGCATGAATCCTGGACTCGTCTACCGCATGTGAGACCATTAGCTGTCTCACTACGCCAATTAATGGCTAATATATCCTGTCAAATGTAAATTTTTAGCATTTTGCTGATTCAATGAACAAGTAAATCACCGATTCCCATCTTAATTGAATAAAGGGGAAATAAATAGAGCGCATGGAAATAGGGGCCCACAAATCTATTTGGGACCAGGCCCACAAAAGGTTAATCTGGCTCTTCTTGGAGGTACAGTACTATAAATGAGTATCAAGCAAATCTGTTAGGCAAATGCTGGTAACAGAATTGTGTTTAGATAACTCTCATTTTATAGCAAACATCGGTTTAAGGAAAATATACCAAATCAAATCAGAAGAAGTAAAGGCGCAGTAGGGAAAATAATCTGTCCAAAGGGAGTTGATGCGATAGTAAAATTGGGTTGTAAAAAGTACAAATATAAATATAGTGGATAGTGGGTCAACATCTGTAATGTTATTTAATCCACAAAATGCAATGTTGATTCACTCCAATCTTTAATGCAACTTTACAATTCGATTTCTTTCAAATCCCCTCTTTCACACTCTCTCTCCAAATCTCTCTCAACTTACTCTTCCCGGAATCCTTTTGTACTTTAGCTCTCCTCCCAACGTGAACAATAGACAATAAAGATAATAAATTGGTCATTTCAATCCGCGACTGTTTGTGGGTCACTGCGGTCAATTGGCTGCCATGTTTCGCCCACAAATGTACAATCAATTCACTTTCCAGTACATTCTGTGAAGCGCATTGAGACGTCTAGAAGATGTGAAGACCACTATATCAAATGCAAGGATGACTATTATTATTACTTGTCGCATACTTAACTGCCACTTGTGTTGTTAAAGCTAATATACAACAACAACTTGCACTTATGTAGCACCCTTCCCGACAGGGTAGCGTCTTAGAGCGCTTAACAGTGGTGGAACCTGACTCTGAGCTGGGGGTGGGAGGGGGAGCTAGCCATAAGCACAATCGAAGAGGAAATTTCTCAGGTGGGACTTGAAAGAGGGGAGAAGGGGCAAGGCGGAAGGATTGAGGGAATGCTCCAGAGTTCTGTGGCCTAGTGGTTGAAGGCATGATCTCGGATGGTGGGGTGTAGGGTGTGAGGAATGAGATAGGGGCACTGCAGCCAGAAATAGTTACTGTATAAAGTTGTTTTAATTTTGTTGTCTACACTTATAATAGGGGAGTTGTACGATCAGGGCCCATCCACTTTGATAAATTTCCAATGAGTAAACTTCTCCCTTACTCAAAAATATGTTTTGATCAGATTGCTGGGTAATTCTATAATACTGTAAATAATAATTCTTGCATTTGAGTTCTTTTCACGTCTTCCAGATGACTCAAAACGCTTCACAGGATATACTGTAACATGAATTCACTGTATATTTGGTAGCGAAATGCGGCAGCTAATTACACACAGAAGTGGCCTGCAAACAGTCGTGGAGTGAGTGACCAAATTATTATAATTTTTTTGAGGGATTATTATTATTATTATTATGGCTTAGTGGGTCAGTTATGTAGTCAAGCCATGCTTTGGGGACACAAATATTTTCACCCACAACAACAGTCAATTCATTTTGCAGTATATTCTGTGAAGCGTTTTAAGATGTCTTGAAGATGTGATCAGGGGCTATATCAATTGCAAGGATTATTATTATTATTATGATTCAGGATTTTGTGCAGTCTCAGCTAACATGTTGGTGCAGACGTTGATGAGCTGCATTATCTGAGGTGCTGCCTTACAGATGTTTCTTCCCGGTGTCCTGGCTAACCATTTTCCAAATATAATTAGGCATTCACCTCCTGGCTGTTAATGGGATATCGACACACATAACTTGATGGCTGCATTTGGCTACAAATACATTGTCACTACACTTTACAGTAATCACCGTGAGGCCCTGCAGCATCAAAGGCGCTATATCAATTGACACGATTCTAAGTTTTAACTGTACAAAACTGTATTGGGGTATCTGAATAAAAAACAGTGGCTATAATAGCGCAGGCTGATCACTGGCAACAACAATGGTGACTGTTGATAATTTGGTGTCACGGCGTGAAAGGTATTATACAATTGTAATTTTGTTGTTGTTACAATAGATACAGGTTTTGGAGTTTTAATATAGTTTTATTTAAATTGCAAAACACTTTTACAATTCACACATCAGAAGTGATCTTTTTTGATTTACAATGTGTCCACATGCTCCCATTTTTCAATAAGGGAAACAAATTAAAATCTTACTTTATATACAATATAATTGTATTGGTTGCAATGGTTGCGATGCCTCACTATCCCCTATACCTTCATGTTTGCAGTCTTTTCAACCCACTGTTCCCATTTGCTTTATAATCCTGAACAGATTGGATTTTGACAGGGATAAAATTGATCTCCAATTGTTTCATCATGCAACATGTCTTGTTATCCTGGACTCCTATCATCTTTTATCTTGGAAATTGCGTTGACTTAGAAGCAATTCTATGCTTTTTATTATGACAGTGTCTAAAAGTTTCAGGAGAGTCAAATATAATGCATGCATTTTAGAAGCTTACAAACAATATTTATTATTGATAATAATCCTTACATTTGATAAAGCACCTTTCACAGTGGGAGAATGTCTCAAAGCGCTTCACAATGACTGTTTCTTTTGTGGGCCAATTATTTCTGCAGTTTAGTCTAGTTCTCTTACTTCTCTTGGCATTTGTACAACAGAATTCCAAAATGATTTTCTCTGCCTAAGCCACGCATGGTACAAGTATAACAGTGGTGGAAGTTGAGATTCTTTCTTTAAAAATATCCCATATTTGTTTTGATTGTGTTTATGCAATTCCTACAGTAGGATTTAAACAACAATTTGTAACAGTTTGTCAAGGAATTGAGGACCTGAACATATAAACATAATAAGAAAAAGCTTTTAATTTTAATTATTTTGTCTAATTTTATTTGGATTAAGTTTCTAACTGCCAGTTTTCATATCCCTTTGTGGTATTGTACCACCCCCTGCCTCACTCTTATCCTTCAGTTCCAGTTATGTTGTATTTGTAATACATCCTCAGATCAGATAGTTTATCTTACAAAGTTCTCAATGTCAAATAAGATAATTCTTTAATGAAGGATCGAGATCTCTCTTTACACTGTTTTTTATTGCAATTAGGCTGTCAGAGAGAGAGAGAGAGAGAGAGAGGTCCTTACATTTGACATTTCAGTGTTCATATACCTATCACTTGGTCCTGACTCAGGTTTGATAAAAATATCTCCTGATGTTCATTCTGAAATTGCCGTTTGCGACACTAAACCTGTTGCCTTGTTCTGCTGTCTTGGTGCATCACAAATATTGTTCTGAATTTACTTTCTCATATCTAATTTAAAATTGTGTATAACCTTGCAAAGCCTCCTCTGAAGCGTCTTGTTTCAATCCTGAAGAACCCAAGCTTGTCTAATCAGTGCTTGTTCCTTTAATACTGGGGACTATCCTCATTGCTCTCCTTTGCTCCAGGGCTTTGAAGAGAACGGTGTGTTATTCAAAGAAATAGGTTTACTCCACTCTTGTCAGCAAGACAAAAATGTTGGTGTGAAGCATATTTGTGCCCTTGCACTTAATAAGCCCCATATTAATTTGAAGGAACACTTTGGAAGCAATTACATTTCTGACACCCAGCTGACCGATAATTCAAACAATCCATATTGCAGAATAATTGATTTTCTACTTATTTACACTTTGGAAAACAAACAGACTTTCTCACTTCAATGCCCAAATAAAATGTAAATTGAAAATGATTTACAATTTACATACAAAAAATTACTGGATCTTTCCTTAACGCAACTCTAAAGCAATGTTTTACCAGACTGCAATGGTTTTCTGATCTCCCTCCGTCTCAGAGGGATATCTCACCCCTTAGTAGTAATAAGTTGCTGTTTAATTTTGACCAGTCTTTTGGCAATTCAGCTTTCAATCGAGAGAGGTTAATGATAACCTTATATCTTTCTATCATCAATTGTTTTCTGGCTTGAAGAACAAGTTGGATATCAGCTCCCAGGATTTTATAGTATTATTGTACCAAGTATTATTTTGAGCCTGTTGCTAACAGTTTAGTGACCTGACCTGCTTCTCAAACAGAAATTTTGCATCGTCTCTTCCATTACTTCTACGATAAAAAATTATTTTCAGTACAAATTGATAAAACAACAAGATTAAGACTATTTCTCACAAACAGTTTGAGTGCACACCTTGAGTTGAAGAAAGCACATTTGGTGTTCAGACACCATCTCGGCATAACTCAGAACATACTTTGTCACCAGGTTATAGGAGAAATATTTTGTATATCATTCAATAAGTCCTGTTCCTGAACATCCAAACTTTGAAAATGAAACTATAAGGAAGTAAGCAGTTAAAATTTGATGTACAGATTTAGCCATTATCGCAATAGGAAGAAAGAAACAGAAAAGATAAACAAATTTTTCATTTTATTAGAACCACAGTACAAATCACCCTTTTTCATAAGTTTGTTAACGTACAGTAAGCAGAAATGGACAGAAAATATTTATCTTACTGCAGGGAGCATGACGTATTAAGATCAGCTTAACATTTTTGTCTTGCACAACTGACAAAACACAAACATTACTCCATATATTACTTATGTACTCCATGAGGAATATACAAAGGATCTGTATACACTACAGCACAAAGCGAAGCACAATTTGATTGGGATGATATCGCAGTAGTTTCCTTCTTTTATAGCCATTATTAAAACATATTCTTAAATGGAATTCACTGTACAGAGCCACGTAAAACGCATGCAGTCACAGTAGAAGGTTGTGTTACATTTCAATACTTGGCTGCCAGAAGTCCTTCTTTCTCCAGAAGCAGATCCGCATATCTTTGCTGGAGTTCCTTTTCTCTCTCTTGCTGCCGCGCGACATCTTCTCTCAATGACTGATATAATTGGTAAATTATTGGGGGAGGGTGCCGGAGAATGGGAAAAATAAAATACAATTAGTGCTAGTCATGAACAAGCAATAAACGAACACTAGTCTTTTCAGAAAAGTACCTAGCCATTAACAGGCCAGCTGCTCAACACTTGCTTTACAGCCTTTTGACAGCAAGAGGTCAAGAAGGGATTCTTGTCACTCAAGTCCTGTTAAACCCTGCAAGCCAAAGTCATACGTGCGGTCCCAGCTGGACAAGAGGCAGGAGGTTTGTCAGACAGTGCTTTTAATTGGCAAGCTATGTGGTTTTAGTTGGTTAGACTCCAGTAATACCCAAGCCTTGGTGCTCAAGCCTTGGCTCTTGCCAACCTGCCTCGAATTCCCTCAGGAATAAGGTAAGCGAGATGTGTCCTTCCACATAGAGAGGGCACATTCCAGTCTAAACCTTTACCTTGTCAACTGTAAATGAAGTGTTTCATGGAATATTTAGTTTGGTTTGGAATATATTTTTAAGCATGGTGATGGGTTTCTGCATATATCAGACATCCAGCCGACAAAACAAAATCAAGCTAGAAAAGTACAGTAGAACCCCATTTTGGCATTCTGCATTTCCATGTTACATGACCAGTGATGTCACTACTGCTAACTTGCTGCGTTTTTAACAAAAAGTCTGGCTTCCAGGTGACCAGGTTGCTGGCAATGTCACTTCCTGCACATGTTAAGCAAGTCAAACAAATAACAATAGTCAAAGCAATAAAATTGCTTGTTTAGTACCTGGCTCGGTCAGCTCCATAAACAGTTTTTGTGTAAAACTAACTTATAAACACAAAAATGAAACGAATAAATGTGGTTCTTTTTAAAGAAGTAATTGCTAAAAAAAATACAATTATCTTATACTCATATCTGGACTGCTTTTGTATCAAATAAAATTCACCAATTACATTTTGTTATGAATCCCAGTTTTCGAAGCCAGATACAGCAACTTTACACACTACATAAATAAACTAATAATGATGTATTCTTAAAAAAAAGTTACCACAAACTACTGGATACTCCATTCAGAAAACAGTCATTTACTAATTATGTAAAGGTCAAGCTAATGATTAAATTACCTCTTGGCGTCTTGGAATAGCAATATCTTCATGTTTCTTCAGCTCCTCAAAAGTACACAGCTCTAGGTGTGCCTGCTCAATTTGATCCCATAGATCACTCAATTGCTTGATCAGTCCCGTAGCACGCGACTGGTAGCCACCAAGCAAAATCTTAAGTTTCTTTTCCATTTTTGCTGCCTGTTTTGCTTCTGTGGTCATGTGACCTCGATTAGTCTAAAAATAATAAATAAATGAATGATAATCCTTGCAAGCAACTGTTTGCACCATCGGCTGCCATCTTTCTCCCACAAAGTACAGTCAATTCACTTTTGCAGCATATTCTCAATTCTGTGATAAGTCACTGTATCAAATGCAAGTATTATTATTATTATTATTATTTCATCAAGCAGCCTTCATGCTGGGAGGACATCTCAAAATACCTTACAGGATTTACTGTGGAGCCTCATGACTATTTTGTGGGCGATCTTGCCGCCCAATTTATAAACAGCAACATCCCATAAACACACATGAAGTGAATGATCAATTTTATCTGGGAGATTGTTGGCCCGGACATTGGGAGACACTCCCTTGCTTTGTAAATAGTGGCACTGATCTTTGAGATCCACCTGAACAGACAAGGCAAGACCTTGGTTTGACATCTGCTTAATATTGGGCAAAAGCATCTTCTGACACTTGTAGAATTAGAACACATTTCAGCTCACTTTTGTTTCATTGACTGAGATCTTAAATCACAATGGCGGCCAAGATCTTTAAATTTTCACTTTTCAACAACTTAAATAATATTTGGGAGGCGAAAGGGAGTGAAAACAAAAAAAGGTGGTCAAATTAAATAATATATAAAATGGCCCATTAAGTACAACCACTAGAAATGTGCTCATTTTGCTGTACTTGTCCTAGGTCCCAACCGCATAAACTACTATTTCAGGCAACCAACTCAAAAAACGGATAAATGGTTATGGCACCTTTGAGCTGTAGTGCACTGGCAATTTTGCAAAATGCTTACTGCAATATGGTTTGCAGCTGTTTTCAATGGCAAGAGAAGCAGTGTAAATTCTGTAAATGGAACTGCTACTGCCTGATTCTTAGAACTACCCATGTGAATGATTTCCAACCTACTTCCCACTTTTCTCTGCCAAGATATTTTAAACAAACCCACCCTTTGTGAATAGCTTCCTTGATTAACTGAAATCTATCCTCAAGTAAGAATAGAACATGCAAACCTTGCATTCCTGTTGTGCTTTATATTTTTTTAAAAACTAAATGGATTTTCGATTATTTTTCAATGCACAAAATCTTCCAAGCAACATATTACAGTGTGTTTCCATATTTATTTCATGTGAAGAATTTTGCTGATTTTCCCTAAAAATAACACCAAGTTCACTGTAAAACAATAAGTATCTGAAAATACTTTTATAAAAGTTTTAAAAAAAGACATTTAGCAGAAAGATATGTCACATACCAATGGTTTTTGTCATGTCGGATAGGCAGTGGTTTTAAAATGTAATTTTATGCAAAATTCTAGACTTCATACTAGAAGTCTAAATATTTAGAACTAATATTTGACCACCAAAGTCAAAGAGACATGCACATTTTTTTTTAAGGGAGTTCAGGGAGTTCCATATTTTAAACTCTGGCCAGTTAGATCACTGAACTATAAAAGCGTAATTGTTAGCAGGGAAATTAAATAAACAGGTTTTCTTCATACATCTTAAATATTGTCCTTATAATTGTGTTGCAAATACAATAGGGTTGCTCAGAAAGATCTACATTTGTTAAAGTGGTCGGTTGTTAATATACATGAATACAAAAATCAATTCCACTGTGTTTACATAGTCTTTTATAAAAAAAATCTGTATATATTATTATTTTGCATTTAAGATTAAAGTCCTGCCTGGATGTGCAAAAATCAACACTAGTAGACGAAGGCTGCACCCTACTGGACAGATGCATGTAATTCCCTCTGACACAATGATATTGCACATGTGAAATAAATTGTAAAAATATTTGTACAGATGAGATCAAGGGGAAATAAGCCAAGTTGGGTCAGGGCAAGAAAGAGATTAATGATGTTCAAGGAGAGTGTTGAGTATGCTCCAATTCCCCTTTGATGGGAAGAGACCACATAGGCCATGGTGTAGCCTTGTGAGCCGCAAGACTAAACTATTTTGTAAAAGCTGCTGTTCAGATACCTTTAGGTATGATTGAAATGGTCCTTTCTGAATCCTTGGTAAGATTGCTAGTTATGTACGTGAATGCTCTCAGAACAGATATGGGAATCCCTGTCATGGTTATATTATAGTTAGTAAAGGTATATGCAGACTTGTTTTCAGGCTTCAGGAAAAACCAGCAAACACGCCCGAGTATGGTGGGTTGATGTGTAAGCTTCTATTAGATACTCTGAAGAAATTCAAACTCAAAATAATTTTGCAATGGAAATATGGGGAGATAGTTCATTTTAGAGCATCCAGCATTTGCCAAATTTATCTTAACAGCACTTACAGAAAACTAGCTTCAAAATTAAAACCGTATTTAAGTCCTGGTGAAATTCTGAACGCTCAAAAATACAACCTAAGAATAAATCTACACCCAGATCACTCCCCAATACAAAGGTAAAAAGTATTACAATTGTAATTAAAATTGTAATTAAAATATGAATTAACTCCCAAGACAATAGGAATTTTGAAATCAGGAGAAATGCTGGCTCATAATACTTAAATGAGATGCTTATAACACCTGCACACCTAGAGTTTTCATCACTAAATTTCAGTTGAACTTAAGGCACATTTTATTATTATGAAGATGATATGATTAACAGGTGTTCAATAAATTTTAGCATATCATAAATATTAACTGTATACAGTACTTCCAGATTTTGAGGCCGCAAAACATCCAAAAATAATATAAGCTTAGATTTCCTATTTCCTCCAGCGTATCCAATTTTTTTCTGTAAGAATGCTTATACATTCTCTGTATGAGTGGAGGGGGGAAATAAAGAACAAGCAGTTTCCCTCTCAATTTTTTTTTTAAACAAACTACACTTAACTCTTCTGATGACTGCTTGCATTTTGCAATCTTTCAGAATTTGTAGAACACTTTTTCCCATTAAGGAAAATCTTTGAAGATTTTCTCACAACTTTGTAAAGAAGATTTATGAAATACAATTCAGAAAACACAATGGACCATAAAACATTCAATTCATATTGTTTTCTTGCCTAAACTCCAAATTTCTTCCATTATGATGGTTGGCCAACTTGTATCCTCTCTACGATAACTAGGACTAATTAGCAGACTCCATGGCAAAATTGCAGGAGGACAAATGCTGTTTAGCTGTATGGGCAGATAGATGGCAGATGTGCCAATGGGATACATGTTGTGAATGTTGTGAAATTTACATTTTGGGAAAAACTAAGGAAAAGTTCTAAAAGATTGCACTGATTAAAATGTAAAATCAACTCTGGGTTATATTATATATGGAGTATTACTGTATATACAAAACTAAGAAATGTATGTCAAATTTATACAAGATGTTGATTAGGCTGTAACTGTGAGTACTGCACACATTTCTGATCACTCCATTAAAGACCCTAGAGTCAGGGGAAGGGTACAATGTAAATTCACAAGGATGTTATCAGAGATGAGGATAGATTTATGAGGATTTTAAAAAATTAGGTCCATTTTCACTGGAACAGTGAAGTTTAATAGGGAATCTAACACAAGTCTTCATTTCCTGAAAGGAATTTTTAAATATAATTTTTTAAATAAATATAGTATAAATGGTTAAAGATTATTCCCACTGGTTGGTAAATGATTAAGGAACATAAAAGGTCAGGATTGTCACTGGAAGTGTTGAGGAGGAACATAAATGTAATCAGGGGACACAAGTATAAGACAATGACTACACCAGACCCGGTGGAGCGAAGGCAACGGGTACTGCTGTGAGGAGAGAGGTTAGAGGTAGGGGCCTGCAGAGGAATGGAGGGATTCGAATCAGATAGTATGGAGGCATTCAAGCTGAACTGGGCCTTCACATGAGAGGGAGGAGAATAGCAGGATATGGGACAAGGTAAGGATTGGGTGGAGAGTCATATGGCGTATAAACAACTGCACAGACTGGTCGATCCGAATGGCCTGTTTCAATCCTGTGCATTCTTTGTAAATCTTTGCTAAAACATGGAAAGTTTTGCCACAAGTAGTTGTTGAGGCTCAGACTAACACTTAAAAGGGAACTAGATAACTATTTTGAAGAGTTTAAAAGGGAATGGGGGTTCCACTGAAAGCAATAACAGCACATTGACTCGATGCGCCAAGCTATAATTTCAATGATTTCTAAAGCTTGTTCGTTACTTATAGTAGGAAATGGAATAATACTTTTTCCGCATCCAGCCTGCACTTTACTTGACTGAGTACGGATATTTGGCTACAAAAGCATTCAAGTTCCTAGTCCAAACATCCCTCATCTCCAACAGCACATACATATTTTGCTTGCCAAATACAAACAAAAAAGCTTTGTGCATTTATTAGTGTTTTGGCAGTGTTCAAGTATTAAACATCCTTCCACTTTGAATGTAACATTAAAAACATATATTCCGCATTAATACACACCAAGACAGGTCACATCTAATTCAAAATTGCTTCATTTCTCGCCTCACAAGGATTTGTTTTTACTGATTTGAGCCTTTTGCAGGAGGACAATCAGAAAGAATGGTCTTATTGGCAAGATGAAGTTAAGCAAAAGA
This sequence comes from Hydrolagus colliei, assembly GCA_035084275.1. Lineage (NCBI taxonomy): Eukaryota > Metazoa > Chordata > Chondrichthyes > Chimaeriformes > Chimaeridae > Hydrolagus > Hydrolagus colliei. The sequence goes on along the minus strand of CM068744.1, from coordinate 8,515,250 downwards.
AAAAGCACAGGTGGATTTGGCTTCCAGTGATCAAACAAATACTAACCTCCAGTTTCTTTTCCAGTGATTCGATTCGGTCTTTCTTACTAGATAGATTGGCACGGGTGTATCTATTCTGCCCAGGAAGGTATAGTACCTGGCTGTAACACTCTTCCCACACCTGGTTATATGCGTCAATAGGAAGGTCTCCATGGCTCATACCATGCTTCACAACCTCCATCTCTTGTGCCAAAAGTTCACCTGCCTGGAAAAAGTTTGCACAACATATTAAAGAAAATTATAACTATACAACAATTGAAAAACAAACTTTCAAACTCTATTGCTAACAATCTACTGTAGACATTAGTTCAAAATTGTCAAACCTAAAACTCCATACTAGAAATAATTTTTCTATCGCATTTGGGAGTTTGTTCCAAAATTAGATTAAATTTAAAATCTATACCAGTTTACTTCAGTGCTTTTTGGGTGGACTAAAATTGGATGATATATTAAAATGAAAAGAAAAAATGTTTAATTTCCACAAGAGGTGAAGGGTACTCTGATCATATAGGTCCCTCTTCAAGGATAGCAAGGTCCCAATGCAGGTCAAGCTTATACAACAACATTTGTATAGCGCATTTCGTGTTGGGAGGACTCCCAAGGTGTTGGGGCAGATAGTACTCCAGATCTGAGCTGGGGGTAGGGATTGGGGAAAGTGGGTGTCAGGGCTGGGAGGAAGGAGGTTGATCGGCCGCACGGTCGAAGAGTAGGGCCTTGAGGTGGGTCTTGAAGGGAGGCAAGTGATGGGGTCAAGCGGAGGGACTGTGGGATGGAGGTCCAGAGAGTGGGGGCAGAGTGGCTGAAGACCCACCTGTCAATAGTATCAGGCAAGGCGGGGGACATGAAGCAGGTTGGAGCCTGTTGAGCGGAGGGAGCAAGCAGGGGATTAGGAGGTTGCAGAAGTAGAGGGGAGCGAGGTCATGGAGGGTTTTGAAGGTGAGGACTAGGATCTTTATATAACATACTTTATTATTATACTGAAACAAACCTACCAATTGTTTTGCGTTTTGATCTAACTATTCTGATATTTAACCTTATCTCTCTGTTATTACCCTCAAGTTTAAGGCTGTGCTATTTTGATTGATTGCCTGTCTTTCAAGCCCTGGGTGGCCATAACTTTGTTCAGCTAAATATGAATATTGACGCTTTGTTTGATACAGTATTTGCCAAGAGCTTCATGTCTCTGGCTCTATTTCCTCTCTGGCTGCTATTTCAGAATAAAACTGACGGTGTAACCTTGGCTTTCTGTTTGCCCATGAGCTAACTTTGAAACCACACTCAGGCCATCACATCCAGTTATAATCTTGGGGAAAGATTTTGTTTCCAATGCTCCCAGCTCCATTCTCCAGAGCTTTAACTAATCCAAAATCTCTGCTACCCAAGTTCTCTCACATACAAGGCTCAGCACGCCCTTTAACCCCATCATGGCAAAGCTCCATGAATCCTCATCACTGCGAAGCATTGTGTCCTAGATTCTTGCCCTAGTCTTCAAAACCATCTAGTCTTGCGCCACCCGACCAATGCAATCTTCTCAGATTGCCCACTACAGAAGATTGCAAGTTTAGTTCCCTTTCTGTACTGAGCTAGCTATCTCAGTGGAGGCAGCAGTTGCAATGGGAAACACGGCCTCAGCCACCTGGGTTAGGGCTGGTAATATTATACATGCTGATAACGTGGGCCAACAACAAATTCTACATAACATATCCAATGGGTCAACAGCATAATACCATCATCAAAGTCCCTCCTGCAAGATCTATCATTGATTAGTGGTTACCATCAGATAAATCACATTACAAACCTTCTTCATATCTTCCTTACTAATTTTTTCATATGTATTCTGATCCAGAAAACTGATGTGCTCAGCATTGTTCGAGCTTGATCCTGCCCCTTTTCCTCTTCTGCCAAAGGGGTCTACATATGGATGATGAAGTGCATCATGATGAAGCATTATGATCATCTCTTTCTTCACTATCTCTTCAGCTTTCTGCATCTCAGTCAAAGGTGGTTCAACATTAAGTGGGCGCAAAATGGTTTCATTCACCTGAAATGAAGATAAAATATTCAAAAATTTAATATTTTCAAACAAATATTTGTTGAAAGCACAACAACAACTTGTATTCATATAGTGCCCTCCACGCCAGACGGCGTCTCAAGATCGCTTGGTAGATCAAAGCTGCTTACAACATATTTTAAAAAGGTTGCCATTTTCTGATGTCCACTTTTATTTCCAAACAAGGGGCCCAACTCTTGGTTTGTGCTCTATATTTGTGTGTAACTGCTAAGGATTATGATCGTCCATTCTACTCTATCAAAGATGTTATTTATTTTCTATGGGTCATTTATATTTTGCACAAAAACTTCGAGAGTGTGAACACAGCAAAATTAAACCGGCTACATAAAAAATATCAGTTATATAATATTCACAATCTTTTCCATCTTGCTATTTTTGCCAACATTTTATACTGTAATTTGTTCCTTTCCACACTAACATTTTGTGTGTGCAGTATAATAACTTACTGGTTTCCGATTCTATATTTTTTCCAATTACACTGAATATTATGTTTTATACTCACATCCGAAGGTCGTGGCAAGCCTCGCTGTACGACTTGGTGTCTCTTTTTTAATTCTCTCTCACGTTCAGCGTCCCTCATTGCCTGGTGGGAAAATAAGGAATTTCTGAAAATTCTGTGCACCAAATTAACACAAAGTAAATGAATTCTCCCAATGCCCTAACGGAGAAAGGCAATGTCAGCTGTACCATTAGGTCGTAAAGACCAGGAAGGTCATGGTTTTGTTTCTCTATCTGCTGAGTTAGCTTATTTGATTGGAGGCAATGGATGTGATGCTCCAATTAGCTTCAGTTTCCTTGGGTTACACTGGATGAAATCAGTCAGGGTATCCGTTCCTGATCACTATTCAGAGAGCAAAATGGACCTGTATGGACGATAACTGCAGACTGTATCCAACCAAGCTGTGATGTCCTCCATGGTCAAATATCTCACCACTCCTCACTTTCAAGGCTTACAAAAGTAATGACCACTTGGCTAAGGTATACAGACTATATCTCAGTGGGAGGGATACATCAAACGTTTTCAGAAAGGAAGGAAAAAAAAGCTATAAAAAATGTAATTGATTGCTTTGTATATCACTAGATTGAAAGTTAGCTTAGAAGAATTCAGATTCGATCATAGATTACTAATAATGAAGACCCTGAAAGGGATCTATCTGGTTGGGGAAGAGAAAGGGGAGCTGGGAAAGACGAAGAGGCATCATTTGCCTTTGATACTACCTCTGAAGAAGCTCACCTGTTTACGAGATTCCACATCTGCAGCATCTTCTATGAAATTATCTTCTGTCTCCTGTTCCTCAAGCTCTCGCTCGGCATTCTCCGGCAGTACAATTTCAAAATCGTTCTTTGGAGTGGGAAGGTTCAGCAGCCCCATTCGCAGCTGTTCACGATGCTCCCTTTCCTAAAAGGGAGAAGAAGGCAACAGAAATGAAAACTACAGTAAAATAATTCGCTGCAGGTTTTTGTAAAATGTTGACATTGGATTTCAATATTTTACAAAACTACAAATAAAATCCTTAAACGTATAATAAACTAGCAGTGCTGTGATTTTTTGTGCTCTTAATTCTTGCTCAGGTCCTGACCCCTAACTGTTCAACACCATGGGATGTCCTCCCGATGTGAAAGGCGTTTTACAAATGTAATTTTGTTGTTGCTGTTTTTAATATTAATTGCAGTCCTCGTCATTTACTTTGCATTTCTTGGCCTCTATTAATGGATCTAGCTATTTTAAATTCCTGAAGCGTATAACATTTTCTGCAGTCCCTCCTGCTCCTTAACACCTCTACGATTTTTGTAGTGAGCTACGCTTGTTTTACCCTCATCTGTTGCAGCACAGGAGACTATTCAGTTCACTGTGTCTACAATTCTACGAACAGAAGCTTTCTGCATAATTCCATTCTCCTTTTCACCCATATCTTCTGCTCTTTGCACTTGCCCACAACTTATTTCAACACCATATCTAGCAAATATTCCATTATTCCCCAAATTTTAATATTTCCTTCCATTTTGTTTTCATACATTTCCTCAGAATCTCAGTCAACTTGTCTAAAACTGATTCCTTCGAGGCTTCCTTCTATATTCCCTTTTTTTTAAACCTTGAAAGTCACATAATTTTCTCTAGGCTCCAAATATCTCTTTACTAACCACCAGCTGATTATTAGTTAAAACTAGATTCAGGATTGCACATCCCTCAGAATAGTATTTCAAAAATTCCCCACAACTTCAATACATTCATGCTCACAAATGGAATTATAAATGCCACATTTCATAAGGAGACCAAAATTGCCCAGAATCGCTACTGAGGACCAGGAATTTGTGCGTTTTACAACCTCCACAGCAAAACATCTACTTCCTTCTGATTGTCCAGTGGCCTGTAGTATCAATATCCTTTTCTGATAACCCTGCAGATTACCAAAGTTACACAGAATTCCAGGAGCCTCTTTTAGTCAAAGTTTAAATCATTTTTAATCCAGATTGATAATTACATAAAGTGCAAAATGCCAGAAATGTGAACCTCCTCCCAAACAAAAATGCTGGAAAGCTTTATAAACTAGTCAATCAACACCTGAAAGAGAAAGCCAAGTTATTTTTTCAGATGTGATCCTTCATTAACTAAAATGCTAATCCTTCATCTTTCAGATGCTGATCGACCTGCTGTGAATTTCCAGCATTTTCTGTTTTTATTTAACCCAGTTCCCGCTAATTACCATTCCCACTGTGTACACAGGATTTTCAGATGTTCATCTGGCTGAGGGTCAAATCAAACATATATATTATAAATATTGAAATTATCAAACATTTAAATACATAAAAGTGGTAAGAGCTTCTGACTAATGAACAATTAATGTTGACATCTGAGCAGATGTTATATTGAACACTCCAGAATGTCTGATTTTTAAAATCTATTATATATGGCATTGTAGCAAAAACATTCTTTATCAGGGGAGGAGAGGCACATTTTTCCGTTTAAACCTCGAAAAACATAAAAATGTACTTTCTCAGCATTTTGCTTATTTTAAAATGTAAACATACATTTTTAACTCGTTTTAGTTGGAGACAGTCATTCAAGCGGAACTAAAATGTTAGGTTAAAAAATTCCACCACAAGAGAACAAACAAGCTTTAGCGCTTTCTGTATCCAAACTCCATAGTGTTCTTTATTAGTTATATTTCTTGTTGCAATTATAAAAATTCAATGCAAAATGCTGGGTGATCGCTGTAAACGATGAACATTATTGTTTTTGTCAGGAATTTATTTTGTCTGGATTGGACAAGGTTAAAACACTGCAGTAGGATAGATTTTACTACATTTGTTTTGGCATTACTAATTTTTCAACAGTTTATGGAGGTCTGCAGGACTGGGCTCCTTCACCTGGAAACAAAGTTCAAGATAATCCATTCTCCTACCAGTTGCTTGGTGTTCGAAGGATCATTGTAGTCCACCATTTCCTCCCCTGGATTGATGTTCAGTTTGTCTCTTAAAGGAGTCCGTCCTGGGGTTGTTGTAACAGTCGGTTTCGGAGTCAGTCCACCATGTGGAGTCAATGTTTCATTGCTTTGTGTTGGGGTTCTAAAATATAATTTTTTAAAAATGACACTTTTTTCAATGCTGTTCTTCCTCCGAAAAGCTTACTTGAGCTGACAATGTAAAGGAGCTCCAATAAATAGCAACTCGATTGCTCAAGGACTAGTCTTATCGTAGCGTGAGAATCATTATTCTACAAAGGAAAAGACAAACGGCAATAGTGTCTACCACTAAAAAGCATCTCCTTCAGTGATCAAATCAAATCTGAACTTTACTTTTTTTTAAACCTATCCTTCAATTTATTTTTAATAAATGAATGTCATTTGCAGACATGTAAAAATAACTTTAAAGTCATCAAGCTAACTAATTCCCCCCCACCTACCCCTGCCAACTTAAAAAGTTTAAAAAGTTAAGATTAGTGACAATTTTGGTATGGTTGCCAGGTCTAGTAACAGTGCAGTTAATAATAATTTGAATAATTTCATAAGGAAACATAGCGTGTAAATTAAAAGCAGAACTGAGGTCCGTTTTAGTTTTTTAAAATGATATCTATTTACTAATGATTTACACGGAAGTCAAAACCATTTATAAGTCTCTGACGATGTGAAATTGCTACATTTTAGATCCCACTTACTAGAATACCATTTGGCCCATTATATTTGTGCTAGAGCTTACTCTCTCATTGGAGCGCTTTGCTTTACTCTACATGCCATTTAGTGTAATATTCTACCAAGTATTTATCTAATTCTCTAAGTAGTTATCTAATTTTCCAAGTAGTTATCTACTTCTCTTAAAAATACTGTATAGCTTAAACACGCATTGGCTAAAATATTTTTAATTACATTGAAACAAAAATTAAGGTAATTTTAGATGTCTTTTTACCTAAAAGGTGTGGCAAGAACTGTGTTGGGTGTTTGAACCACTTGACGCTGCGGGGTTACTCCAGAGAAATCACTTTCATGGAGTGGGGTGTTTAATCCGCCTTTCAGAGGCGTATCAACATTTGTCAGTGCCATCAAGTTCTGAGCTTCCTATAAACATAGAAAGAAAACAACTGAATATACCAGAATTTTAATAGAACTTAAACAAAAACAAATCCCTTCCCAACCACCCCAGTGCCCCCACAGTATCCACAGCCAAGGTTGAGCATGATTTATTCCTTTGGTGGCTGCCAATCCTACTTTGAAACTAATGATTGATTAATGTTGACATCTGAGCAGATGTTATATTGAACGTACTCCAGAATATCTGGACGCGTTTTTTTTTACCTAATATATATGGCACTGTTGTAAAAAAAATTCTTCATCAGGGGAGGAGAGGCACATTTAGCATTTTAAACCTTGAAGAGGTGCTTGATAGCTTTCTGGAAATGATTTTCCTTCTCATGTAGTGCAGCGTGATGAGGAAGACCAAGAGGTTGTGGGTTTGAACCCCATGTCAGGACTTTGAATTCAGAATCCAGGCTGACACTGTTGAACAGTGCTGGGGGAGCATTACAGTGTAGCTGTGCTGTCATTTTGATGATGTGCCGAACTGAACTCCAATCTACCTGCTCAGATGGATGGTAAAAGATCCCACGGCACTATTGGAAAGAGAAGGGAGTTTCTCCCAGTGCCCTGACGAACAATTCCCCCAGATGAACTTGTCATTCATTTCATGGACATTTGTGGAATATTATTGTAAATTGGCTGTCGATTGCACCAACAAATATAGTCTTTACAGCAAGATGCTTTTATCAAATGTAAGTACGGTAAAAGCCCGTACCTTACAAGGCATTTCAGCCTAATATCACTCAGTTACCTGGAGAATCCGGTCTTGGGCTGCTGGAGTACGCGCTGTTCGTAAACTCAGGCCATTGCTCGCGATGTTGTATTCAGACAGCAGAGCATTAGAAGCAGAGTTTGGCATTCCAGATTCCTCAACGGTCTGACAGGCGATCTCACTTGCCTGGCCAATTTTGACTACTTCTTCCAGTTCAGCATCTGAAATCTTAATGAAAAAACACATGCAATTTTTTAAATTTTAAAATTAAATTTAGAATGAATTCATTCGTTTTATTATTCACATATTCTACGGAAAATTGTAAAAATGATCCATACACATTCTGTTTGAAAACAGTTGAGGAAAAATATATAGATCTACAGTGTACTTATCTGCACTGCAGGATTATGTCAATTAGGTGACAATTTCTAATACAGTAATACCTTGATAATCCGACATTCTGAAATCCGCCAAATCCCTAAAACCAGCAAGGTTTCAAAATACATACAGTATCAGATTTTTTCTGCTTGTAGTTCTCGGCGTGGCTGCTTTGTCATCCAGAGCTGTGGGTGGAACGTGGCTATTTTTTTCACTTCACTACTGTCAGTGCTGTGTTTACAGCACACATGGTGTTTGGGGCGGGGCTTCCCCAGCCATTTCTAGGGTAGGTTGCTAAACACTGGCAAACTCCGAAATCCGGGAGGTGAGTGGGCCCAACTGTGCCAGATTGTTGAGGTTTTACTGTATCAGAATGGGAAGTTGAGGGGCATGGCATATTTGATGTCTTGCTAGGTAACATTAACTTCTATATCCTCAGCTTGGTATCCAGCAAGTCTGTAATGCAGGCAGGAAAGCAGTCGATGCTGAAGATCAGCATTTCTAATTTATGGAACCATTGCTCAAATGTTAGGGAAGTGTGTATGTGTTGTGGAGGATGGTGACAGTGCTCATTTCGTGAGGAGTGCTGCTGCTCAGCAGGAAGCTTGAAGAGAATTATTGGTGCCTGTTATGCTCCTAGTGAAAGCAGGAATGTTTTTACTCAAATAATAAATTATCTATCATCTTTCTTCTTAACACCCTTCTGTTTTGGGACAATAGCGGACATTGTCTGCATTAATATGGAACCTCACTATTTAACTTACTTTAAGTTACATTTAACTTGTGGTTTTAAAGTGTCGAGAGTATCCTAACCACTACCCAATAGACCACATAAAAGAATGCACATTACCAAAATGTTCATTTTTAAATATAATATTTTATAATATACAGGAGAAGCCCGTTTATCCGTGATCCGATCAACCGGATTGCTCGACCCCCTCCCGGGGCAATTCCCCATTCCAGCAACCAAGAGTATGCTCACTTTGTGCATGCGCGCAATGCATGCGCATACGCACTTGTTAAGCTTACGAACAAGTAAGTTAGTAAGTTTTAAGTGCTTTTGTACGGATTATTTTACCAAGTGTGCTGAAATCTTTATTAGTATGTATCCATACAATATTCTGTTACTATTTGGTATTTTATTAATATGGTATGTTTTAAAATAAGTACATTTTTTGTGTTGGGTTTTCGGCAACTTGCTGCCCGATTATCCAACACAATCAATTAGTCGATCCCCCAAGAGGGTGCCAGATAAACGGGCTTTTACCTATACTTAGGTAGCATCTACTCTAATATATATCTGTGTCTGTGTGGGAGGAGGCAGAGATAGGGGTAATATAGCATACATCTTTGAAGCAATGAGCAATTTAATTGTCTGTTCCTTAGCAAACACTACATAACTTCTCCTCTTTTCCGAATGGGAAAACTACTATTTACCTGCGGCGCTGGAAGAACCAGTTTACTCCTCTTCTTGGTGAATTCAGACACGCCGCTGATTTGTAATATGGCAGATGGCAAATCAGATTCCTTCTTCTTTTTTAGGCGCTGCTTATCTTTCTTTTGTTCTGCTTCTTCTCTTTCACTGAAAGTACAAAATATGAAGTGAAAAGTATTAGAAGATATTCAGCTTTTTTGGGGAAGAAAAAGGTACTGGATATTTTCCACTCAACCAAGACTACATAAAGCGCTATATCAAATGTAAGAATTATTATTATTACATTGGAATTCACTTATTTTCCATTGTTTGCTATACAAGGAAAGTAGTAAATTGTAGAGAAAAACAACGACGACATGACTATAAACCCACAAGTGACTGGTGGGGTGGGGGGGGGGGGGGGGGGGGGTGGAGGATGAGGATGGAGATGAAATGGAGGCGGTTGGTTAAGTAGGAATTGAACTACGTGAGTTCAGACCCACTAAGGTGGATGGTTAAGAAGAGGTGGTGGAAGAGGATGGCGGGGATTTTTCTGGCAGAGAAATCCAGGAGGACGAGGAGGCAGAGGAAGACTTGGTCACAGATAGAGAGGACACAGTTCGTGACACAGGGTGAAATCCAGACAGTGTGGGACAGAGGAGGGAGTGTGACCAAAGTTGATCTGCAACAATGCGGTCCAGGATTTTAAGCAAGAAAAGACTCACGATCTCAACTCTCCATCCAGATGCTGCTGCCGAAGTCTCTTGAAGTCTGGTTCAAGTATTTGATAGTTCTCCTCAGATGTATCATAAAAACCTGGAGCAGGCTTCTTCTCAAATGGAATTTCAGCATTATAGTCAACTCCTCTTTTCTTCTTTCTTTTCTTCTGTATTTCTATACCAGCAGCTCGCAGCTCCCTGCGCTTCTGCAGTGCTGCAAGTCGTCTTTGAGAGAAAGTAAACAAGTCCATAAAATGTACACAGCCCATCAATTTCTACTTTTAAGTTTGGAACATTTATGCTTAAATAATGCTACAATTCGAACATCATTAAAACGCTACGACTGATTCAATCAATTAGGAAAATTGGTTAAAATCAATGTTTGTATTTCACAAATAATGTACATATCAAAATAAAATTAATTTAAACAATTATAACAACAGCATAGCTAACATTACAAGTGTAGATATACTATACAGGCCTTTCATTTGTGGGACCTGATTGAATTATCCCTCCTCCTTTCTCCCTGATATCTACTGTTGGATGCAAAAGCTATATGTGAAATCAGTGTACGCAGGCTCACCCAAAGATAGGGGAGATGACTTTCCAGTGTGAGATTGTCCTTAGTCTGACAGTCCACTCAGAAGGATATTTAGTATGAGAACCATGAAGTGTTATATGTACAGTAGAGCATGCCGACTGAGGTGAGGCTGGGGCAGGTGCTGGAGAACATTATTGCTCTTCAGCTAACAACGATATACAATAACTCAGGAATGCTTGGTACTGACAAAAGGTGTTCAAAGCCTTTCATTTCTCAGCATTAACATCTCTTGCCTCATAATCCCCAAATTCATCAACAAAAAAAATGTAATCTTTCAGACAAATACATTTTTATAATAGAACACGTGAGGCAGGGTTTCGGAGTACAAGTACGTAACAGTGTCGGAGCAAAAATGCATTGTGTGTCATTTCTATACCCCGGGCACACTCAGTTATCCTGACTCCCTGTAACTATGAAGTGCAAAAAAAGTTAAGAGTGAGTGTAATTGTATAAGTGGCATAGTATGGGGTTAGTGAGCAACAACAAAATTACATTTGTATAGTGCCTTTCACATCAGGAAGACGTCCCAAGGCGCTGGATAGTCAGTGCTTCAGACCCGAGCTGTGGTCGGGATCGGAGAGGGTGGAGTCTACACGGCAACTTCTGTCCAGAAATAACTCACAAAGTGTATCAGCAATCTTGATTCTCAAGCAAACCGTATCGTGGAAATCTTTCCGTTAAGACTAACCTGGCTTCTTCAAGTTGCTTCTCTCGTGCTTTCCTTTTGGCTTTCTTGCCTTGGGTATTCGCCAAACGAGCTCTAGCTTCTGAGAGCATCTCAAGTTCATCTGAAAGGTAAAACCCCAAAAGATTCTTACAAATCCGGTAATAACTCATTTATCATCATATCAAAATATACAAAAGGCAAAGAAAAATTATTAAAAATGTCTTCAATTTCCATACTATCTAATCTTTGTTTATTCAAAAGCTTTTAGGCATCATAATTATTCTTAAAAGGAGTGAAGTGGTTTTGGGATTTAGCCAGAGCATTGAAGGAACACATGATTTAAAGAGATTCATTATCACATGTTCCAAGAAATCACAGTAATAGAAAACAGATTTCTGAAGGGAGCCCAAATAGATTCACACCTCAAGGTGGGTTCAACAGCTGTACCTCAGCAGGGTTCCACTTTTTGTGGAAATTCACAGGGATTTGTGGCCTTACATTTCAGGAAAATCTTAAGGTTCAAAATCACTTGATAAGTTTCTTGTCTATTTAATAATAATAATCCTTGCATTTGATATAGCACTTTTCACATCTTCCAGACGCCTTAAAGCGCTTCACAGAATACACTGTAAAGTGAATTAACTGAATATTTTTGGATGAAACCCGGCAGCCAATTGCGCACAGCAGTGTCCCACAAACAGTCGTGGATTGAAATGAACAATTTTTATTCTGTTTTTTGGGGGATGGATTATTATTATTATTAGGAGTAAGGAAACTTGCCCAAGGTTTCGCCCAGACCTGCCTGGATTCGAACACAGGTGTCACTCGTGTAAGGCGAGTGCTCTAACCACAGAGCTACAGGACTCCACACATTATATATCTTATATAGTACTAAAGGTTGAGATTTAAAATAATTATTTTTATTGTTGAGAAACTTCGGCGAAGGCCCAAGTGCATAGTGCAAGACACTACAGAGGTTGAGAATGGGGAATGACCTATATCTATTCATGTTGAGATGACTCATGTTTTGGTTTAAATACATGTCTATTGCTTGTAGAAAGGTTAAGAAAGGAAAGCACTCTACATTCTTGAGATACCGGGAAAGAAGGAGTCAATGTGACCAGTTTAGAATTTCAACGTTGTGAAAATATAAGGAGGAAGACTGTATGGCACTTTGTTTGGTAGGAAAGATCAGGCCACTGTAGTAAAATGGCAATGGTTGTCATGACATTAAAAAAACAGCTTGATAATATGATAGGATGGTAGGATGGGTATTCTGAAACGATGAGATCACCTGGGCTTATGGGCTTTATTCACCCAAATTAATTGTGATATTGTGGTTGTGAGTGAGGAAAAGAAAGTTTGTTTGTGGAAGAGGAATTATCATCTATATCTTGTATAAGAGTGGGAGAGGAATGCTGCAGAGGACTTTCAAAAACAGTTTAAAGCTGTTGAGGAGAAAAGCAGTTGTCAAAGAAGAAAGTAAGGTTCTTGAAGGCAGCTTTAGTAAAGTAAATATTAAGTGTTCCATTGGATACCTTGGAGATATTGAGGTTAATATTGGCAACAGATGAAAAGTGGAGTCATTAAAAGGTAAGGGGCATTAGCAGTTGGTTGATGTGTCAAGTGATGAAGAAACTTTCATTGAATTTGAATGCAAGAAACTGTTCTTTACTTCCACATAATAATAATAATCCTTGCATTTGATATAGCACTTTTCACATCTTATCGACGTCCCAAAGCGCTTCACAGAGATACTGTAAAGTGAATTGAATGTATATTTGTGGGCGAATCGCGGTAGCCAATTGCGTACAGCAGTGTCCCACAAACAGTTGTGGATTGAAATGACCAATTTTATTATTGTGGTTTTTTAGGACGGTTTATTTTTTAGACCTTGTGGAATAAGGAAACTTGTCCAAGATTTCGCCCTGACCTGCCTGGATTTGAACACAGGTCTCCCCAGCTTGGTCTCCCCAGCTTGCAAGACAAGTGCTCTAACCACTGAACCACAGGAGTTCCGCTGTCAAAATCCAAAGTAAGTTTTTTGTAGGCATTCCAACAAATAGGCTAGATAAGAAGCTTTTCCCATTGTTCCAAGATTATGGTGTACTTGAGAGAAAAGCATTCAGTTCTTCCACTGTCCTAGCTGTATTTCTCCTTTATCCAACTTAACCAACCAAATAATAGTGGTGATTTGATCTTTGTGGGCTATTGTTTTCAGATTAACCGTGGTGTTCCCTGCATCGAACAGTATCTATAAACTTCAAAATAAATTGGATGAAGACATTCAGGACATTTACATGGTAAGGCTGTGCAGTAACATTCAAATAATAAGTCAGTTGGGACCATAAGCTTTAATATGACTTATACGAAGTCTGAGTTACAGGCAAAATCTATAAATTGTATAAAATCTGATTTAATCAATAATTTACACTGCACATGCGTAATTCAATCCAGCCATTAAGTGTGAATGCGGTATTTTGTCACTGCAGCCAATAAGTGTGTGTACGGTGATGGGTCAAGACTACATTTTCCATGATTCAATGTGTTTTGACTCATGGGCACTTACTGACAAGCATTGGAATTTCATTGAATCGCGGAAAATTAGGTTCTTTTGCGCATGCGGTGACGGATTGAGACTACGTTTCCCACGATTCAATGCAGCTGGTAAGTGCAGGACATATGGAGAGCAGGGGAGCAGAATTACGAGTTAAATTATAAAAAAAGACTAGTGTTCAGAAATCTGAGTGGTTTTGAGAGGAAACTAAATAGGATTTGGGTACATATACAATAAACCTGATTATACGATTTATAAAGATAAGACTTGTGTAAGTTTTACTGCATTAAGTGGAAGAGTTATTATTGTAGGGTATGATTTACAGCGGTATCCAAAAAGAACAAGTCAAAGGATTGTCAACTGTGCATTGGGATAATATTAATCCTTGCATTTGACATAATGCTTTTCATTTCTTCTAGACGTCTCAAAGCATTTCACAGAATATAGGGTAAAACCGCGGCAACCAATTATGCATTGCAGTGTCCCACAAACAGTCTTGGATTGAGACGACCAATTTTTTTGAGGGATTATTATCAGACGTGTGGAGTAAAGAAACTTGCCCAGGGTTTTGCCCTGCCTGGAAATCTGCCCAGGTCTCTCACTTGCAAGGTGGGTGCTCTAACCACTGAGCTAAGGACCGAAGAAAAAGACAACTGTTCCTACCGTTACACAAACTGCACGTAAGGAAAAAAAAAGGCGACCACAGGTCACAAAATCTAAAAAGAGCGATGCAGAAACTGCAGAAACACATTTTTAAATAGGGTTATCAGTGAATAAAATAAGCAGCTGAGTTTGATGGCTCGACTGGCTAGCTAAACAGTCATTAAGCAGCTGGGAAGAAGCTTCCACAGTGGCAGACACAGGAGTGGGAGCTTAATGGTATTTTCCCCATTTAAAAGTTTTGTTTAAATGTGCCTCATCAATCATTTTAAGCCGAACAGCAGGTTCACAGATATCCAGTTGCCAAATCACCACTGGAAAGTTTTTAAATTGAGTTTGGGCATTTCTTTCTGCACAGCAACAATGATTGACAAAGCAGCATGCCCCTGCTCCATATGTGCAGTACTTTTATTACCACTTTGAATCGCATTGTGTATTGGAGTTATTTTTATCCTACATTCCTGAATTCTATTATTAAGTTATGGAATATCCCTACAATCTTACAGAGCTGTGACTTGACTTGTAAAGCATATACAATCTGATATTCAACAGCATTGATCCCACTGTACCTAAAATGCTTTAAAACCAATGTATGATGTAACAACAACATTACATCTGTATAGCGCCTTTCACGTCAGGTGGACGTCCCAAGGTGCTGGACAGTCAATGTTTCAGATGTAAGACAAGGTTTGTGCACTCAAACTATGAATTTATGAGGATGGTTCACAGTATTTTGCGATCTCTATATTTGTGCGGTCTGTCTGTATGTAGCCACACATGTGGAACCTGACTAACCTTTATTCTGCTGTATAAGTCAATGTACATGATTGAATTCCAGAATGATTTGGAAAAAAACAAAGGCCTGTTTTTTTTTATTTGGTCAGCTGGTGTCTAAGACATATAGAAGTCCATCACCTTCAAACCCATCATCTGCTGTACTATGCTGAAGGCTCTATGACATTCTCTGCACTACCAAAGCATCGTTCTGCACTTTCTCCTTTTGTCATTGTTGGCATACTGGAGGCAAATTACAAATGGCCGAAATCTCATGCCATCTCATGGTAAATAATTTTTTTTGTAGAATCAGTGCTATTTGGGATTTTATCATCACCGAACTAAGTAAAATTTCTCCAAACGCATTATTTTGACACAATGTAAGAATCAGGTGACCTTCTATTTGAAAGGATGTGATCGCACCATGCATGGTAATGATATTGCAGGTTTATATTTTGTGATCTCTTCTGGAGTTTTATTTCTTAACATTTGACTGTAATTTTCCTCATATCAAATATCGTATTTGATATTACATAGAATATACAGCACAAAAACAGGCCATTCGGCCTGTTCCCCATCCGGGATTGGTCTATCCCGGCGTTTATGCTTCACGAATCTCCTTCTGTCCTTCCTCAACTAAGCCTATCAGCATAACCTACTATTCCTTTCTCCCTCATGTACTTATCTAGCTCCCCTTTAAATGCATCTATTCCATTTGCTAAACTACACCTGTAGTAGCAAGTTCCACATTCTCACTATTCTCGGAGTAAATAAGTTTCTTCTGACTTCCCTATTTGATGTATTGGTGACTATTTTATGTTGATCGTCTCTGATTTTGGAAGGCGCTCTATAAATGTAAATTGTTGTTGTTGTTGTCTTCCCCATAAGTGGAAATATCTTGTCTGTGACTACCCCATCAAAACCTTTCATAATTTTAAAGACCACTATTAGTTCATCCCTCATCCTTATCTTTTCAAGAGAAAAGAGTCCAAGCTTGTTCAGCCTTTCCTGATAGGTGAAACCTTGCAGTTCCAGTAACATCCTTGGGTAAATCTCCTTTGCACTTTTCCAATGCCTCTATATATTTTGTATATGGGCACCAGAACTGTTCACATTATTCCAAGTGTGGTTAAAAGCCTCTTCCTCCCAACATGCCCCAGTTCTGACGAAGGGTTGTGGACACGAAACTTTGGACTCACTTTTCCATTCTCCATAGATGCTGCCTGACTTGCTGAGTGTTCCCAGAACACTCAGCACAAAATAGTTCTGTTTTGTTTCAGATTTCCAGCATCTGCAGGATTTTGCGTTTTTTCTTGTTATATAACCAAGGTTCGATATAAATTTAGCATAACTAATCTTAAATTGGTAAGTGTATCACCCTTTGCTTTTTTAAAAATAAATGTAGGGATATTTGGTCTGACATTGCAGAAACCATCACAGATAGCAAATCTCATCAGAGTTACTGTATCCATACTAATTGGCCCCATTGCCAAGATATGAAAGCAGTGTGGAAAATCAGTCTCTGTACGTTTGTGTATCTCTTTACTTCTGAGTATCTAATATTAAATAATGCTCATGGAAATAGAGAAGGGAGTTCCTCCTGGTATCCTAGCGAACAATTCCCTCAAATAAACTGGTCTTATCCTATATGGCTTTTTGTGGACGTTGAAATGCACAACATTTTTCATGTTTCCCTACAAAATCTCTTCACTTTTCATAAATTACCTGTGAAGTGCTTTGAGAAGTTCCAATTTGGGTATATCAAATGCAAGGATTAATAAATGTATCTAATCATATTAAATCATAAGCAATAATATGGGCCATTATGATATATAATTTGAAGGTTACACATAACCATTGAAAGGGATTTGAATTTTATAGCTAAATAAAGTTGATAGTTCAGAAACAAGCAAGAAGATTTGAAATATTAGTAGTGTGTACCTTCATCCATATCAACCGGATCAGGCCTGGCTGGTTTCGTTTCTGGATTTGGATCGATCTCACCAGGTTTAAGTTTTCGAGGATCATCAGCAGTTTCTTCTTCATGATCTCTCTGGGCAGCCTTGTCTCTGAAACATGTTTAAATCTGTTTAGTTATATGTGTAGCAGGCATATATACTGTACAACCCCAGAATTTAAATACTATTTAAATGACCATTGCCATCAAAATTACCTAAACTGTCCTCCCGAAGTGAAAGGAGCTCTAAAAATGGAATTTTGTTGTTGTTGTTGTTAGCCAATATCCTTTAGCTGAATTACAGTAAAAGCTTGTTTATACGGCACCCAACCAACCAAAACGCTCAACCAACTGGTATCTCCCAATACAATTCACCATTCCAGAAACCGGATCTCATACCAGGGCCATCCGGTACACTTGCAAGTATGCTCACTTTGCGCATGCGCACTTATTAAACTTAACGAACACTGGAATTTTTATTTTACCGAGTGTGCTGGAATGCTTTATTGGTAAGTAGCCATACAATATTCTGTTATTATTTAGTCTATTTGTATGTTTTAAAATAAGCTAGTTTTTTGTGTAGGATTTTCGGCAACTCGCCACTCGAATATCTGGCATAGATAATTAAACGGCAACGGTCAGGTCCCGAGGGTGCCGGATAAACAAGGTTTTACTGTAATGTGAATTTTCTGAGATGCCCTTTTTAACATACCTGGCAGACATCACAGAATATCATAGGAGTCATGGGAAGTAAAGACATCTGGAATATTGCTAAAATCATACCTACAATGCTGGAGACATTGCTTAATGGAAAAAAAGGATAAAATAAAATTTGAAAATGTCAATGGAAGGCTAATACTCCCCTATTGCTGATAATGTTACATCGGTCTCTTCCAATTCCAAATAAATTAAAGAAAACATTCACACTGTAGAATTTCAGTTTCCAGGCACATCATGCATTAACTTACAGGAGGTACTCATAATGTTCCAAGCATTGGGCAGCTGTTCTTCCAATAATTGGAGCTATGGTCCTCCATTGGGTGGGCATCAGCTTTGCTAAGTGCAGCAACTTCTCTTCTTCTTCCCTTGACCATTCAGTCTTTTTGATACTTGGATCCAGCCACTCATACCTTAGTTGCAAACAAACATTAACTCAAATTAACCAAGCCAAAAAAGAACAAATTCAAGCAGTTAAATAATTTTATTTAAAAAGAAACAATGCATTTTTACTGCCGTATAAAAGTCACAGGTTTCAGCGCCAACAAATGTGCTTTTAAATACAGAGAACCCACAAATTATAAATACCAATTTGCCAAGCCAAAGATATGTGGGGTTGCATAGAAAAACAATTTTTTTAAAAAAATTGTGTATAAAAAAGTGGTGACAGGTAGGCCATTATAAAACCCAGTCTAAGTCACTCAAAATAATTAAGGGTAATTTGTTATTTTATTCCCCAAATAAAAACTCGAAAGTATTTTTCAGGTTAATTTGTTCCATCAAGAACAGGAGAAAATCAAGAGAGAAAACAAAATAAAAAACAGATAACTTCTGTGAAAATTGTATTTATTTTAGAATATCCATTTACTTCTTGCACTTGGAACTGCTTGGTTACATTATTGACTTTTCCTGTGGAAAATGGGGTATTTATCGATAATTTTTAAGAAAATGGTACACCAATTTAATCTATCAAATATAAATCTATCTTATTTGACAATGTTTTTCTGAAACAGAGCAGTTGAGAAATAATAATCATAGCAATCCTTGTATTTGATATCGCGCATTAGCACGTCTTCGCTTCATAGAATTCACTGTAAAGTGAATTGAATGTATATATTTTGTGAATGAAACACGGCAGCCAATTGTGGAGAGCAGTATCCCTCAAAAAACTGCAGATTCAGTGACCAAACTATTTATTTATTTAATCCAGAAGGGATTAATACTTCCGGAAAAATGATCTGCCAATCGACTAACAACCAGATTCCTACTTATTGCTTGAGTAAATTGAGGTGTGTAAAGTAACAACAACAACGACTTTGATTTATATAGCGCCCTTCACGCCAGATGGTATCTCAGAGCCTTCTGAGAGTAAGGAAACTTGCCTAACATTTTGCCCTGAAGCAGGAATCGAACCCAGATCCTCTTGCTTATGAGGTAAGTGCTCTAACCACAAAGCTACAGGACTCCAAAAATCTCCCAAAATTGGATCAAACAAAATTCATCTTTTCTCTCTAGAGGTGAAATGATTGAGAACCTGATGGAGATGTATAAGATTATGAAAAGATTTGGTAAAGGTGTTTGTTTATGGGCTGTTTCTGCTTGTTAGTCAATTGTAAATGAGGGAGCATGAATAACAAAAACTAAATTTCTAGAGCACTGTTCACGTCAGGAATACATGAACACAAGATAGCTAGTGGTAGATATAATAGGGAGTTTAGGAGGACTTTCTTCAAACAGAGAATGGTGAAAATGTGAAATTTGCTTTTGGTTGAAAAAAAAGCATCATTGTATTCAAGAGGAAACTTGATATAATAATCCTTGCATTTTATACAGCGTTTTTCACGACTTCTAGACATCTCAAAGCGCTTCACAGAATACACTGCAAAGTGAATTGACTGTATATTTGTGGGCAAAACACGGCAGCCAATTGGGCACAACAGCATCCCACAAACAGTCATGGATTAAAATGACCAACTTTATCATTGTGTTTTCTTTGCAGGTATTATTATTAGGCGTGTGGAATAAGGAAGCTTGCCCAAAGTTTCACCCTGACCTGCCTGGATTCGAAACACAGGTCTCCGACTTGTAAGGCGAGTGCTCTAACCACTGAGCTACAGGACTCCATACATACATGAGGGTGAAGGGAATACATAAGGATGGGAAAAATAAATAGAAAAATGAATAGTAGAGATGGGACTTCCGTAGAGCATAAAGAGTGGAATGGACTAGTTGGACTGAGTGGTCCATCTACTTGCCATATTATTCTTGTAATTCTACAAAATACAATTACCGTAAATACCCGCGTATAAGGCACACTCGTGTATAAGACGCACCCCCCACTTTTGACCTTTTCTTGGTGAAAAAAAACGGAAGCATTTTCGATGATATTGCCAGCAGAAGGGAGGGAGGCAGGAGAGACAGGTAGGTAGGGAGAGAGAGAGGCAGGCAGGCAGGAAGGAAGGGAGGGAGGCAGGAAGGGAGGCAGGCAGGGAGGGAGGCAGGCAGGCAGGGAGAGAGGGAGGCAGGCAGGGAGGGAGAGAGGGAGGCAGACAGGGAGGGAGGGAGGGAGGCAGGCAGGGAGGGATGGAGAGAGAGGGAGGGAGGCAGACAGGGAGGGAGGGAGAGAGAGAGAGAGAGAGGCAGGCAGGCAGGGAGGGAGGGAGGGAGGTAGGGAGGGAGGCAGACTGGGTTCGGCAGAAGGCAGGCAGCAGGCACGGTACTGAAGTCCGCTACTGCTGCCGCTGCCCGGGCGGCCGAGACCGAAGCCCTATCACCCGTTCCCTCCCAACCCCCGCCAGACACTGACCAAAGCCCGGCTGACAGCGCGCCGGCCGCCCCTCCTGTTTACTGTATTTCCGAGGCTCAAAATTTCTTGTACCTGCGTATAGGGCGCACCCCCAACTTTTGAGATCTTCCGATGTGAAAAAAAGTGCGCCTTATACGCGGGTATTTACGGTAATTCATATGGTCATCAACATTCAAAGCATTTTGACTAATAACTTAGTTTCAAAATATCTATTAAAACATAACCTGCAATTGATTTATGCTATGAAATTGTCTTACAAAAAATACAGTATAACATCTGTTGTGCAATTGGCACCCAAAACAGATATTTTTTTAAACAGCTTGTGGCATGCGATACAATTATGTTGTTTTATGACATGACCATGACCACTTTAAGTTTTACATCAAGTTTTATGATACATCTATAATTTAGTTAGCAAACTATAAATCCTATCACTATTTCAAAAATGTTCAATAAATTTCTTTGACCAAATTATATACAGAATATCTGGGTAATCAGATGTGATTTATTTCAATGAGCCTGTAGTAACAAAATCATGGCACTGAAGTTAATCTTTTGTGTGAATGGAGCTGCTGAGAACATACTTCAGCAGTCATCCATATTTATATACATACAGTGAACTTAGAACCATCTGGCCCATTTTGTAATCGGTCTTGCGACGTCCTTGTGATGTGAAAGGCACTTCATAAATGCAATTTGTTGTTGTTATTGTAAAGGACAAACAAATAATTCATACACTTATTCTCTATTTCCATTCATTCAAACAATCTTACAAAAGATATGGATGAAACGATCAAAAAATTTATAACATTCTATTTTAACCAAAGTGCCATGGTCCTCAAATAAAGTGCATCTCACTTCATCACATAAATGCAATCTGAGAAATAGTTACATACTTGGTAAATAAGGCCATGAAAATATATTGGGGGGAAAACGCAAGATTGAAGAGAACTCCCATTGACAGAACAGGCCTGACTAGTCAAATGGCTTATTCCTGTATCTGGGAACTCCATTTGCAGTACTTTTTACATTTGAAATTGCACTTTATCACTTAATGTGTCCGAGGCTTATGTAAAGTGTGTTTTGGAGCAAATGCTGCAGCCGGTTTGCACACACAAACAACTATCAAGTGAAACCTTCATCTATCGCCTCTGGCGCTCACCCTCATCATTTTGCCAAATCGGATTTGAGTTTCTACAAAAGAGGAATGTTGTTAGATGTGATAGGGTTTGAGAGTGGGTATGGAGAGGGGATTAAGGTTAGTGTATTTACACCTGAACAGGCTAGTTGAGCTAAATGGCCTGTTTTGCTGCTGTACAGTCTACTCAAATCTATGGACTGTAGTTGCTTCATTTTTTCTATTTTCAAGTGTGCTTCCTTTGCACTGGACACTAATAAAACATGGGTGAGTAAACGGTAAATGCCAAAGGAGAAGAAATAATAAACTGATTGTTTAATTTTTGTTCATCCATCTGCCACATACTATATACTTATCCTGCTCACTCTCCCATTTTCCCTCTCGACTTAATGGAACCACCTAACATCTGATCAAGATAAAGACTGTTAACACAATCCCACTTCTGTGTGGTAAACTCTCTGTTGTAGGCACTTCAACACAGCATCAATACACCATTACGCACTTGCAAACAATATAATTTCTTTCTTTCAGAAATTGCCATCAAGAGTGCATCAAGATTTGATTCAGTTTGTGAGATTTCTTTCAACTGATGTGCAAATGATTTTTTCATTTACTATGCTTAAACCTTATGTTCCAACTTTCAACAGGATTAAACTGTGATTTTTAATAGAAAACCATCTAAACTTACCATCTGGCTTTGCACTGTTTGGCAGATTTCCTGTGCAGCAAAGATGCAATTCGAGACCATTGGTTTTTGCCATATTTCATAACAGCTGCTTTAAGAATTTCATCCTAAACAAAAAAAAGTGAATTGTTTAAGGAAGAAATAAAATCAAGGCACAACACTTTAAAGCAAACTAAGTGTTTAACATTAGAGAAGTTATGGCTACAGGTTGACTTATTTATTGTACATTTGCTGAGTCTGAAATCTCGCATCCAGATTTTCTGACCCAATAACGAAGAACTACACCATATAGACCAGAAAATTACAACAAATTTACATTCATATTGTACCTCTCATGTCAACAGGATGGCTTAAGGCATGAGGAGGTGACTGGGGTCAAAAAGATAGGTCTTAATGTGGATTTTTGAAGACAGAAGAATAACCATGGTAGAGGGACTCTGGCTAGAGTTTAGGAGAATGGGGGCAGAATGGCTGAAAGCTCACCCACTGATGGTGTGTCGGATGGGGTAGTTGATGTAATCAGGCCAGTGTTTACTGACAGGAGCGAATGGGCATAGCAGTACTTTCACGGGAGGTCACAGAAATAGGGTCAAGTGATGACATGGAGGCGACTGAATATGAGAATGAGGATCTAGAATTTCATCCATTGGGAGATGGGAACCCTGTGGAGCCAAACAAGGATAGGGATGATGGATTCAAGCTTAGAATAAGTTCTCGGTAGTCTGCAATTGAACTGTGGAGTACAGCAAGCAGGACAATTGAATAGTCAAGAACGGACATGATGGAGGTGGGAATGAGAGTTTCCTCAGGCCGTAGGTTGAGGTAGTGGGAGCAAAGTTTCAACAACAAAATTACATTGTATAGTGCCATTCACATCGGGAGGATGTCCCAAGGCGCTGAACAAACAGTGCTTCGGACCCAAGATGGGGTTTGGGTTCAGGGGTGAACCGAAGGCACGGTCAGAGAGGAGGGTCTTGAAACAGAGGCAAGGGAAGTGAAGAGGAAGCCGAGAACAAGAGATCAGGTGCCGGGTTTAAAGGACAGTTGGCGATGAACAAGACCAAAGCTTCCACAATGTATCCACGAGGTGGACTGAGTATCCATGTAGATCAATATGGTCACTTTTGAATGTTAGTCTGTGCTGAGTTAGCTGGTACAGTAGTTAAGGCATTGCAGTTGATCTCTGGATTAGGAAAAAACTATTTAGGGTTCATATTCTAGACTGCTGTCCAGAGACCCCGTGCTGACGTTTACATGTTTCGAGGTATCAGGTGAGGAAAGGAAGACGCTTGACTGAGATGCCACAGATCAAATAATCTCTCAACATTCAATCAAGGTGTGCATATGAATAAAGGGCACTGGCAAAGATGTACATTAACGGACCAGAAAGGCTTACTGAGATTTTAATATATACCAGCCACACAATACTGTTCCCATGGCTTAAGCAGCAATTCAGTGATGGAATTATATTTTAGAATAAGTTAAATATTTATTCTTTACTTATACACAAACTACTTTTCACATTTCCATATAATCATTCTGTAACTGTCAAGGATTCATACATGTTACATCTGACCTACTCGAAAGCTTGCTTCCTCACAATATACTGGAACATTGCAATGTTTTCTCTCAGGTTATTGTTCTCCGAGTTCAATAACAACTTGCATTTATGCACAGGTAACATCTCGAGAATGTAAGAGTTCACACATTCTCCCTTCCATTCAAAACAGTTTTCCTATCTACCCTGAAAAAAAAACCTCCCCTCTTCATCTACTGCCCGAGTGCAAACATTTTTTTTAAAAATGTTCATAAACCAAAGAGCCAATTGACAAATTTAGGAAAGAACATTGTGCTCCTGACCCGCTGTTTCATTCCAGCCCACTACGTCTCCAAGACTGTTTTGGTGGATTTGTGAATCGTGTGCCAAAATCATAGCACTAGATTTGTTTCTGGATTTCTGGATGATCTGTAACCTATGAATGGAGGAGCTGGGAAGGCTGACAAGCAGGGCATTGGCGTAGTCAAGCCTGGACCTGATAACGGCATGAATGAGAGTTTCTGCGGCCTGAGACAGTGGCGGAATTGGGCAATGTTGCAGACGTGAGGGAAGGCAGAGCAGGTAACGGCATGGATGTGGGAGAGAAAAGACAGTTGAGGATTGAACAAGACATCTAGGTTCCTGACAGGCTTGGTGAGGTGGAGTGTAAATCCATGGAGTTGATGCTACCAGTGCCTGAGGTGTAGAGGCATTGGCGCAAGCCAATCAGGATGGCCTTGGTCTTCTTGACATTCAACTGTAGCTCTCATCCAAGACTTCATGTCTGACAGGCAGTCTGTTAGAACAGCAGCGGTCCTGGAATCAAGGGTGTAGGTTGAAAGATAAAAGTTGGGTATCATCTGATTACCTATGGAAATTGGATGTCTTCGAATAATGTCACCAAGGGGGAGGATATAGATGTTTAAAAGGAGAGGGCCAAGGACAGAGCGCTAGGGGGGCACCAAACGTGACAGTGCGGGAGCTGGGGGTGTACCTGTTAGTATAATTTGTTTTTTGTTAGTGGTGACAAAGTGGAGACTGTGGGAGAGATACGAGTCGAACCAGGAGGATGGAGTGGTCGACGGTATTGAAGGTGGCAGAGACGGTGAGGAGGACAAGGGGCGGAGAAAGCCCTGATCACAGATGTCTAGAATGTCACTGACCATGGCTGTACCACTTGTTATCTAGTGTCATAGACAGTCCATAAAACCTTTTCACAATTGTGGTGTATCGATATCCTAGAGGCACTGACTACAAACTGTTGCAAACCATAACTAAATAGGGGAATCCTTGAACAGGGCAACCTCAAGTCAGATCATGCATCTTGTTGAAAAGTTCAAAGATTTCTTCCTCTTGTTTTTAAACTAGACACTGCTGTGCTCCTTAAGATACAAAACAAGCTGATCCTGTTAGAACTGGCAGTACAATCTTCTAGAACTCTGTTGACAAGTTTCAAAGGGCAGTTATAAAATTTCTTCCTCTAGTTCCTAATTTGGCACTATTAACTAGACCCTGCCATGTGTATTCCACAATACTTTTTTTTAGAATTGGCTCTACAACGATCTCTATAGCTGCAAAAACAGCATTAAAAGGCAAACAGAGCACCTGGGCACAATCTAGGTGATATACTTCAAAGGTCAGTGCTGAATTGGTTATGAAGGCCAAACCCAATTTTGATCTAAGACAAATCAAATACTAACACCTAGCAGTTATATAGACCCATTCACATAGGCTAAATATCTCTGAGATTAAGGGCACCAAGTGGGGGAACAGAGAGATTCAGGTCTTTGACCACAAAACGTGACAAAAGAAGGATGTTTTAGAAGAGAGGCAAAGTAATTTTTGAAGAGTTCCAGAGGTCAGTGACCTGATTGAAGGCTCAGCTATCAATGTAGGATGGAGGGAGTGAGAAATGAGCAATAAACCAGAATCTGAAGAATGGAGACTACAAGCAGGAGATAAGGGTAGATGAATTGTGGAGCTA
Organism: Hydrolagus colliei; assembly: GCA_035084275.1. Classification (NCBI taxonomy): domain Eukaryota; kingdom Metazoa; phylum Chordata; class Chondrichthyes; order Chimaeriformes; family Chimaeridae; genus Hydrolagus; species Hydrolagus colliei. The sequence continues at coordinate 8,489,263 of CM068744.1, read as the reverse complement.
GAAAGGGCCAAGGATCTGAAGAGATTTAAAAGTTATAATAAGCAACTTGAAAATATATTTGCTACAATCCTCGGAGCTACATTTGGATAAATCAACCGCTAAGGTGGAGCTAAGGAGATGGCCAAATACATTTGAGAAGACATCAAGATGATGTATGGATGGAATGGATAGTGTTAGAGCATAGAAGGACAATGTTCTGAAGATGAGAAAAAAAATTAAATGTGGGATAAAGCAGAAAGCCAAGATTGGTGAGAGGTGAATACGATTTTTAACATTTAGCTGAAGGGTGCAGCCAGATGGTTAGTGAGTAAAGCTGCAGCTCACTAATTCAAATCCCAGATTGTGTTGTTTGCTAGTGTTAACCAGGGCTACAAGGGGAGGCTAACTTGGCGCAGGTTTTCTGAAGGTTATAGCGAGATGAAAATCAATCAGGGTTCCTGATCCACTACTCCCTCTACTGGTTGTGTGTATGTGTGGTAACTGATAGAGTGGGCTCAGGTTTGGCAGTAACTTAAAGAAGCAATTCACTTTCATCTTTTCTGCCGCTGCCAGTCAGAACTTTGGTGGCTGAGCAGCTATTCTTGATCCATTTTGTTTCCCCACAGTGGTGAGACATCGATATGTCTCAAAGTGCTTCACAGGATATACTGTAAATTGGATTGACCGTGTATTTTGAGGGCGAAGGAGTAACTCTCAAATGTCAGTATCTCCCCTTGAATGCTGCTCTTTGTGCATTACAGGAAAAGAATCCATAAAGAATTACAGTACTGTTCACAAGATTGATTTGGGTGAAGACAGGCCTTGGCCCATCTGATCTCCATCTCATCCTTCCATAATACACACCCTAGCATCCCTCCCATCACAGAATTAAGCTGCTTTCTTTTAATGAGTCCAGTCTTCTACCAATTTTTCCCCAGCATCCTCTTTGCCTTGATTATTGCTGACACACTCAGAGAAAAAGTAACCCTAACATGCCATTTCATCCAAGGCCTCAAAGTTAAATACAGTTGGAACTGCCCTAATTAAAGCAATCTGGATTAGTACCTGTCAAATTAAATATTTAAGAAGTCGCATGATGCCATGCAGGTCGATTTCAATCCAGAGTTTATTCATGTTTCTTTTAATAATACGAAAACACAATAGGTTTCCCACTCTATTCTCTTTAAAGCAATTGGACTTATTTCACATTGGGAAATTGATCAGTCTTCTGATTGGAAATATTATTTCATTTCAGGATTTAAAAGGATACTAATGTTGCTTAGGAACCCTTTTCCCCTTCCTTTCTTTACCCCTTGAAACCAACTATACCACCCGAATTGCACCCTGGTTGAGATCAGGTAACAAGAGCAGAAATCGAAATCCAAACTTATGATCTTTTGATCCTCATGACCAAGTCTCTGCATTTTGGTTAAGCTCATGTATAATTTTACAAATGCAGCTACAAAGGTTGATACACATAAGTTAAGAGACAACAATAAGAATCCTTGTATAGTGCCTTTCATGTGGGGAGGACGTCTCAAAGCACTTCACATAATCCACTGTATATTTTGCATTGTGTATATATATATATATATATAACGACTTGGACCAGTGCCTATGTCACCTGCTGACCTTTTGGTGGCAGTCAGTTTGAGGGACTGATTATTGTAATGTTATTAAGTGCCCTCCCATGTAGTGGAGGTGTGACGCTGAAGTATTTATGGAATTGGACTAATTGAGAACAGAGGGAAGATCTCCCATCAGGGATCACAAAATAATGTAGTCACTGGTGTCTAGAATGATCAGTGGCATCTTTCTTTACTCACTATGAGGGAACTGGGTTATACCTGTACTGCAAGGCACATTGAGATGATAAGATGCAATAAATCCTTGTATTTGATGCATCTTGGCAAACAACGAAGACATCTCAATATGTTTTTCAGCGTACGCTCAGCAGGCTCCAGCCTGCTCCAAATGCCCGAAACCAGCCGCCCCACCATCAGTGGACAAACTTTCAGCCACCCTGCCCCCAACCTTTGCAATCCCTCCGCCTCGCAATCCCTCCACCTCGCTCCCTCGCTAGCCTCCTTCAAGTCCCACCTCAAGACCCCCCCCCCCCCTCTTCAACTCTTCCATCGGTCACCATGATTCTCTCCGTGATCCCAACTGGGATGTGAAACACTAACCGTCCCGTGCCTTGGGACGTCCTCCCGACGTCAAAGGTGCTATACAAATGTAATTTTGTTGTGGCTGTCGCGTTACTGTAAAATGTAGTGAAATGCAGAACCAAATCACTTGGAAATACATTACTCCCAACAACTACTTAACCTAACCGTGGTTTTTTAAAAAAAACTGAACAGCTCCGCTCGCTTCCCCCAAAGTTTGCTGAGACAATTAAGAGTAATGCCCTTCAAAACTTATTCGCATGACATGGGTATAATACTAAAACAATCCTGATGCAATGAACTGGATTCCATCAAAGCAGAATAGAGTCATAATAGACTATCTTCAAAAATAATATATGGGGGGGGGTGGGGGGGGGGAGTGAGGGAACACTCCTCCTACACTCACTTCAACCCCTCTCACCTCAACCCCCCGCCCGCCCCACCACATCTACCCTCACCCCAACCTCCAGTTAACCTCTTCCCATCGTAACTCCAACCTATCCCCTCCCCCTCCATTAACCATAAAGTGTATATATATATATGTACACATCCTGTGTGTTGGCCCTGTGCTGGCTAGGGCCCTGCTGGCGTTGTGGCTGGAGGCCCCACCCCCCGGGGTTGGTGGGCTGGTTGTTGGGGGTGACCAGGGCCTGCTCCCCCGGCAGCCTGTCGGCCTCTCACCTCCGTGTTCCTCCACACTCCTCCCTTGATCATAATCCGCGGCATCTCGGCGGTTTCCTTGGGCGGAGATCCCTCTCCGGCCGACAGCAAAGGCAGAGAGGCAAACGCCGATGACGCAGCACGGTCGAGGAGCCGGACTTTGAAGGGCCGTAAACCACAGCCGCGAAACCCGGAGCCAGACACGCAGCAACTTCCCTGGCCAACAGCCACCGCCTCCTCTCCTCTCTCCCCCCTCTCTCCCCCCTCACAGCGCCTCCCACCCGGGCAGACCCGCCACTGCAGCCTCCAGTCCAGTGCAGCACCCGTTGGGCGGCTTCACGCCCAATTTCACGCCGAGTCACAACAAAACCCGCCCAATCAGGCCAGTGTTTGTAGCACTGCGAGTGAAAAATAACCACTGGCACTTTGTCTGGACTTTTTAAGTTTTAATTTGAACTTGAGCAACTTTTTTTTTCTTTTGAACACCTTTCTTACACAGTTTTTTGCACTAAATCTAAATTGTCCACTTTGCTTTTGGAAGCAAGTCATAATGTTGGGGTACTTTGAAGCTAGTGTTTTATTTGGTGGCAATGAGCCCATTGTACAAGATCATTAATAGGTTATGGCAAATCTTTCAGTCCCTGATTGCTCTTGACACTCCCTTATAATAATAATAATCCTTGCATTTGATGTAGCGCTTTTCACATCTTATCGACGTCCCAAAGAGCTTCACAGAATATACTGTACAGTGAATTGACTGTATATATTTGTGGGCGAATCGCGGCAGCCAATTGCACACAGCAGTGTCCCCACACACAGTCGTGGATTGAAATGACCAATTTTATTATTGTGGGTTTTTTTGGAGGGATTATTATTAGGCGTGTGGAGTAAGGAAACTTGCCCAAGGTTTGCCTGGATTCAAGCACAGGTCTCGCCAGCTTGGTCTCCCCAGCGTACAAGACAACTGCTCTAACCACTAAGCCACAAGAGCTCTACAAAAGTGAATTGACTGTGTATTTGTGGGCAAAATGCGGTATCCAATCACACACAACAGTGTCCCTCAAACAGTCGGGGATTGAAATGACCAATTTTATTATTGTGGACGGATTATGTGTGAATCTCAGTTTGTCCATAGTGAACATATCTCTTTTAAACATTTCAATTGGACCATAGTACATTTATCCCTTTTAAACATCTCAATTGGTATCAACCTAACTCAGTTTATGACTCTGACTCAGTTGATAACACTCTACCTGAATAAATCCCTCTGGCTTTCTCAGTTCTCAGATCACATTTGATGACCTTCCACTTTGATCATGCCTGACAACTACCTTCTTCTCCTTGGCTCAGCATGAAGCTCTGCCACTTTTAAGCCAAGACACTGTCTTTTTTGGGGGGTATGGGGTGTTGAGGGGTAGGGTGGGGTGGGTGGGGACAGGTGCAGAAACCCATCACCATGCTTAAGAGTATCCAAACCCAACTGAGATTTCCATGCTTCCCACTAACATATAGAAATTCCAGAGACAGATTGTTGGAATGTAATGTGCACTGTCTCCCTGTCGGGACACATCCTCCTTACCCTAATGCCAGAAAGTATTAAGCACAAGTTGGCAAGAGCCAAGGCTTGGGACCCCGGGGGAACTGCTGGGGTCTAACCAGCTAAGACCGAATAGTTTGCCATTGATAGCGTTGTGTGGCAAGCTTTCACACTGTTTTCAAATCACTCACTTCTTGAACACCTCCAATCAGGTTTCCGCCCTATCCACAGCACAGAAACTGCCCTGGTTAAGGTCACAAATGACATCCTAACCGCCTGTGACCAGGGCTCCCTCTGCCTCCTCGTCCTCCTTGACCTGTCTGCTGCGTTCGACACAGTCGATCACACCATCCTCCTTCAACGTCTTTCCTCCCACCTCAACCTTCAAGGCACAGTCCTTGACTGGTTCCATTCTTATTTGACCCACTGTTTACATTTTGTTTCTTCCAATGGTTTTTCTTCAAACCCCCGCACAGTTTCCCACGGCGTCCCTTAGGGCTCTGTCCTCGGTCCCCTCCTTTTCACCCTTTACACGCTCCCTCTGGGTGACGTCATCCGCAGACATGGGGTAAATTTCCACATGTATGCGGATGACACCCAGTTGTACCTTTCTGCCTCATCCCTCAACCCCCAGACGATCGATGTTCTGACAGCATGTCTGTCCGACATCGAGTCATGGACGAGGGACAACTTTTTGCAATTGAACGTGAAAAAGACCGAGGCCCTCCTGATTGGCTCAAGCCAGCGCCTCCGCACATCGGGCGCTGCCAGCCTCAATATCCAAGGTTGCACTCTCCACCTCACAAAGCCAATCAGGAACCTCAGCATCATGTTCGATCAAAAACTTTCCTTCCTCCCCCACATCCGTGCCTTGACCGGCACCGCCTATTTCCATCTGCGCAACATTGCCAGGCTCCGTAATTATCTTACCCCCCGTGCTGCCGAAACACTTATGCATGCATACATCACCTCACGGCTGGATTACGGAAATTCTCTCCTAGTCGGCCTCCCCAGTTCCTCCATTCATAGGCTGCAGGCCATCCAAAACTCTGCAGCCCGTGTACTATCCCGCACCTGCCTCCACGACCACATAACCCCCACCCTCGCCCATCTCCACTGGCTCCCCATCCTCCAGAGGATCGAGTTTAAGATCCTCGTCCTCACCTACAATGCCTTGCCCCATCCTACTTAACCGATCTACTCTCCCCATACATGCCCACCCGGACCCTCCGTTTAACAGGACTTGGCCTGCTCCAAGCCCCCCGCCCGAACCGCCCCACCATCGGAGGCCGGGCCTTCAGTTTCTCCGCTCCCACCCTATGGAATGCCATCCCTCAAACCCTCCGTTTCGTCTCTTCCCTTTCCTCTTTCAAGGCCGGTTTGAAGACTTTCCTCTTCGATCGTGCCTTTTGTTCCACCCCGAACTCTTTTACCTCCCCTTCGTGTTTCACCCCTTCCCAAACACTCCCCTCCCAGCTCGGGTCACACGCCTCCTGTTCAGCGCCTTGGGACATCCTCCCGACGTGAAAGGCGCTCTATAAATGTAAATTGTTGTTGTTGTTGTTGTTGTTGTCCAGCTAGGATCAAAGCCCTACATGTTTGGGCTTTGGTTTTTAGGGTTTACAGGAGGTAAGTGGGATGACTTACTGCCCCCAGTGACCCGTCTGCCCTTCCAGATCCTGATCATGAGCCAGGCTGGCTGGGCTGTCATTGGCAGTGCCCTGGAAGACTCTGGATCCCCCTGGCTCAGGAACCCGGACTCAAGACCAGAGCCATAGAGGGCTGGGCTTGATTCTGATATTCTGTTGTCAGACATATCACATCGGATCCAGCTCGGTTCTCTCATCCCCCTGACCTCTTCCCCAATAATTAATGTATTATTAATGTATTATTAATGTATTATTAATTATTATTAATGTATTATTAATGTATTATTAATGTATTATTAATGTATTATTAATGTATTAATGTGGAGCTCCTATGGCTTGGTGGTTAGAGCACTTGTCTTGCAAGCTGGGGAGACCAAGCTGGGGAGACCAGGCAGGTCAGGGCGAACCCTGGGCAAGTTTCCTTACTCCACACGCCTGATAATAATCCCTCCAAAAAAACCATAATAATAAAATTGGTCATTTCAATCCACGGCTGTGTGTGGGGGACGCTGCTGTGCGCAATTGGCTGCTGCGATTCGCCCACAAATATATACAGTGAATTCACTTTACACTTTACTCTGTGAAGCGCTTTGGGACGTCGATAAGATGTGAAAAGCGCGATATCCAATGCAAGTATTACTATGTGTTATTAATGTATTATTAATTTATCGGTAGTAGTTTTAGGCACCGAAATGTGTCGCCCTTGGCACTCACTGCCCCCCAGGAAGGAATGACTACAAGTCCCATGATGCTGTGTGGGGACGCGGTGCGCAGGCGCGGGAGCGCGTTGCAGGCCGGGAGGTGAGTTCCTCCCCCCCCCCCCCTCTCCCCTCCCCCCAGTTACCGCTGCCCTGGCGACCGAGTGAGCGGCCGGCCATGGTGGGCACGTACTGCTGTGTGCCGGGCTGCTTCAACAACACCCTGAAGAACAAGGAGCTCTCCTTCCACGTCTTCCCCAAGAACGAGCAGCTCAGGGTGGCCTGGATACACAACCTGGCCCGGCTGGACCGCAGGAAGTTCAGCGTGTGGCAGCCCAAATCCCACCACAAAGTGTGCGACGCGCACTTCCCGGGCGGCAAGAAGACCTACATGAGCAATGTGCCCCTGCTCTTCCCGCTCAAGGTCGAGAAGAGAGTCAGGCCCGGCCGCCCGCAGCCCCGCCACAGCGGCACCGGCAGCGGCAGCGGCAGCCCAGGTCCTGTCACTGCTTTACTGCTTTACTGCTTTACTGCTCGCCTCTCTCTCTACCTCGGTCTACCTCTCTCTGTCTACCTCTCTCTCTGTCTACCTCTCTCTGTCTACCTCTGTCTACCTCTCTCTGTGTCTACCTCTCTCTGTGTCTACCTCTCTCTGTGTCTACCTCTGTCTGTGTGTCTACCTCTGTCTGTGTCTACCTCTCTCTGTGTCTACCTCTCTCTCTCTCTACCTCTCTCTCTCTCTACCTCTCTCTCTGTCTACCTCTCTCTCTGTCTACCTCTCTCTCTGTCTACCTCTCTCTCTCTCTACCTCTCTCTGTCTACCTCTCTCTCTGTGTCTACCTCTCTCTCTCTCTACCTCTCTCTCTGTGTCTACCTCTCTCTCTGTCTACCTCTCTCTCTCTCTACCTCTCTCTGTCTACCTCTCTCTCTGTCTACCTCTCTCTCTCTCTACCTCTCTCTCTCTCTACCTCTCTCTCTGTGTCTACCTCTCTCTCTGTCTCCCTCTCTCTCTCTGTCTACCTCTCTCTCTGTCTACCTCTCTCTGTCTACCTCTCTCTCTCTCTACCTCTCTCTCTCTCTACCTCTCTCTCTGTGTCTACCTCTGTCTCTGTCTGTCTACCTCTCTCTCTGTCTCCCTCTCTCTCTGTCTCCCTCTCTCTCTCTCTACCTCTCTCTGTGTCTACCTCTGTCTGCCTCTCTCTGTGTCTACCTCTGTCTGCCTCTCTCTGTGTCTACCTCTCTCTGTGTCTACCTCTCTCTCTGTGTCTACCTCTCTCTCTCTGTCTACCTCTCTCTCTGTCTCTCTCTCTCTGTCTACCTCTCTCTCTGTCTCCCTCTCTCTCTCTGTCTCCCTCTCTCTCTCTCTGTCTACCTCTCTCTGTGTCTCCCTCTCTCTCTGTCTCCCTCTGTCTACCTCTCTCTCTGTCTCTCTCTCTCTGTGTCTACCTCTGTCTCTCTGTCTACCTCTCTCTCTCTCTGTCTGTCTCTGTTTCACTCCCTCTCTCTCTGTCTACCTCTCTCTCTGTCTACCTCTCTCTGTGTCTACCTCTCTCTCTGTGTCTACCTCTCTCTCTGTCTACCTCTCTCTCTGTCTCTGTCTGTCTCTGTTTCACTCTCTCTCTGTTTGTGGGAGAGGTAGGAGTCGCTGGGAACACTCAGCGGGTCAGGCAGCATCTATGGAGAGAGGAAAGAAAGTGAGTCGACATTTGGGGTCCGTGACCCCAGTCCTGTTTCTGTTTCAGGTTTCCAGCATCTGCATTATGTGGCGTTTTAGTTTCAAAGATGCTGTTTAACCTCCCCCCCTCTCTCTCTCTCCCTCTCTCTCTCTCTCACACAGACAGACAGACACACACTTGCCCACACATTTCAGTGGATCAGCTCTTGTTGATTTGATGTGTGTTTTTTTTTAATTTCATCACCTCATTGAGTTTGTTTTTCCAGCGTGAAAGGGGCTTCCCTTCTTAGTACTGTACAGGGTTTTAGTGAATGATGAGCCTGAGCTGTGTTGTGCTGGTTGTTTTAGAAGTTATTGCTGCATCTTATAATATGCTTGCCTTTGTAAAAGGTGTGCTTTTTTTTCCCATCATTAATAACTGTTTTTTAACCTGCTTTTAGTCGATCACATCTGGTCTTGATAGATTTTGAATGCTTGAGCTTTAATCCTACCGTTCGTAATGCTATAACAGTGCAAATGTAATTTTGTTGTTGTTGTTCATTCTTTTTTTACTATAATTCTGTTTATAGAAATTTATTAACACTTCACTTTTTGCACCATAATGTAATTTTGTTGTCATCCCTGCCATGTACAATACTAAATGATCTAGCTAAAAAAAAACATGCAGCAAATCTTTTACTAGCATTCTCTGCCCCCACACTCTGGAACTCCATCCCACATTCCCTATGCCTTGCTTCTTCCCTTGCCTTCTTCAAGGCCGGTCTTAAAATCCTCCTTTTCGATCGTGCCTCCTGCCGCCCTCCCAACTCTCTCCTCCTAACTCTCTCCCCCTCTCCTAACTCTCTCCCTCCCGCTCTTCTAACTCTCCCCCTATACCCTGCCACCCCCCCCCCCACCCTTGCTGGGGTCCTGACCTTACTGTTCAGCGTCTTGGGACGTCCTCCCCATGTGAAAGGCGTGGTGTAAATGTAATTTTGTTGTTGTACCATTTGCTAATTGAACAAGTGTCTTTACGCATTGCCCTTCAATTTTACTACTATCGCCATGTAGGTCACCTAGCTCTGCTTGTTGCCTTTTCTCTCTTCCCCCCCCCCCCCCCCCCCCCCTTATTGAAATCTCTCATTTTGATGAATTAGAAAATATGCACAGTATATTGATACTAACTGATCTGATTGTGTTGTTGGAGTTTAAAATGGACAATGGTTATTACTGCAATGTCATCAGAAATAGTCACTGTGAACAGCAGAACAGGTCTATTCTTAGTGTGTGCTAATGGTCCTGAGCTTTGTTGTGTAAAGCTTTTTGAGTACAATAGAGGTCAAGGTCATTGGCATGAGCTACAAAGTGGACGGTTCTATACTACTGACTCAAAATATTTTATTCACTTTTTGTCTCACCAATTCCTGTTGTCTTTTCAGTAATCCAGTAAACAATCACTTTGAGATGACCTACCAATGTGAAAGGTGCTGTATAATTATAATTTATGTTTGTGACCTTTATTTCCTGAGTTCAGTCTGCCTCTTGTAAGCATCTGTGCTCAACTACTGGGCGGCAGCCAGAAATGTTCACCTTCACCTCCCAACACTGAGCAGGCTGCTTCCTCTAACCCCACACCCACATAATCCACTGTAAATCTATCTTTCACACTTTTGACTTTGTCTTATTTCTATTGTCTCCCACATGAAATCTTGGAATTCTACCTCGTAATCCCTCCTCCTTGCCATCTCAACTCCTCCCTCCATAGGCTGTAGACCATCCAGAACTCTGCAGCCCATGTCCTCTACTGAACCAAGCTCCGCAACCTTATTACCCCCATTCTCCCCTGACTCCATTCACTTCCCATCATTCAGAGGATTCAATTCAAGATCCTGGTCTTCACCTTTAAATCCCTCCATGGCCTTGCCCCACCCTACCTCTGCGACCTCATAACCCCCTACCAACCTGTCTGCACCCTCTGCTCAGCGTGCTCTGGCCTGCTTCATGTCTCCCGAGCCACCCACTCCATCATCCGTGGGTGAGCCTTCAGCCACTCTGCCCTAACCTTTGGAATTCCATCCCGCAATCCCGCCGCTTCACCCCTCCTTCCTAGGCTCCTTCAAGTGCCGCCTCTAGACCCTCTTCAACTGTGCCATTGGTCCCCCCACTTACCCCCACACTCGATCCAAAACACTGACTGTCCAGTGCCTTGGGGCATCCTCCCAGCGTGAGATGGGCTATACAAGTGTAATTTTTATGTTGTTATCACCTCCTCCCTTTAAATCAATCCAGTGTATCAAGCTGGATCGGTTGGAAGCACTGTGAACTCTTGAGTCAGAAGGTTGTGGGTTGAAGCCCCAGGTCAGTACTTGGAGGTCAGGAAGTCTAAGTTGACTTCAAGCACACCAAGCGCAGTGTTGGGGGTATGCTGCATTGTCAGCAGTGGCGTCCTTAGGATGAGATGTTAAGTGATGCCTGTGATGATGGATGTTAAACAACCCATGGAACTATTTGGAAAGAGGAAGTAGTTTCTCCTGGTGTACTGGCCAACAATCCTTCAAATAAAATTAATTATTCACTTTATGGTTGTTTGTACGACATTCTTCTTCAATCCAATCTTCATTCTTCCAATCTGACTTGCCCTGCCCACAATACCAAGATAACCCAGTTTTAAGTCAGGAACAACATCCCGGCTTTCCTCTCACCGTTCCCTCTCTGAACCCCTCCATTCAGGTTTCTGTGCAGTAGGCAGCACAGAAACAGCCTTGGTCAAAGTCACTAACAATATTCGGAACATTTGTGACCGGAACTCTCCATGCCTCCTTGTCCTCAACCTCTCTAGTACTGCCTTCGACTCTGTCAACCACTGTATCCTACACTGCCTCTCCTCTCAGCTCAATCTCCATGAACCTGCCATTGCCTGGCTCGAATCCTACCGTCTTTACTTTGTTGCCAGTGATGGCTTCTCGTCCAGCTCCCGCTCCATGACCTGTTCTGTCCTTCAGGTCTCAGACCTTGGCCTTCTCGTTTTCAATATCTGTTTACTCCCACTTGGTGACATCATCTGCAAACATGGGGTCAATTTTCATGCTTTTGCAGATACACCCAACTCTACTTGTCTTCCTCAAACCTCGATTCCAGAACCAACGCTGTCCTCATCAAGTCCTGGATGAGAGCTAACTTCCTGCAGTTGAAGGTCAACATTCAACAAAGGCTCCCCTGCACCTCCATACCCTGGGTGCTGACAGCATCTTGCTCCACAGATGCACTCTACATCTCATGGATCCAATATGGAATCTCAGCATCCTGTTCAACCCTCAACTGTCCTTCACACCCCATATTCGTGCTATCACCTGCTCTGCCTTTCCCCACCTCAGTAATATCGCTCTGCTCCGTCTCACACTGCAGGCCACCGAGACCCCAGACATGCATTCATAACATCCAGGCTAGACTACACAAATTTGGTGCTTTCAAGCCTCCCAAACTCCTCCCTCCATAGGCTGCAGATCATCCAGAGCTCTGCAGCCCGTGTCCTCTCCCGTACCAGGCTCCGTGATCCTATCCTATCACCCTTGCCGGACTCCTCCCATCACAAAGATGATACAGTTCAAGATCCTGGTCCTCACTTTCAAAGGCTTCTCCATGGTATTGCCCACCCCCCACTACCTCTACGACCTCCTAACCCCCTACCAAATTGTCCACTCTTTCCACTCGGCAGGCTCCATCCTGCTTTGTATACTGCACCTTGCCCTTGGTGGGTGGGCGGGTCTGCAGCCACTCTGCCCCCACCCTCTGGAACTCCATTACATAGTCCCTCCGTGTCACGTCCCCCCCCCCCCCCCCCCCCCCCACACCTTATTTCCTTGAAGACACAACAACAACAACAACTTAAACTTATAAAGCGCCTTTCACGTCGGGAGGACGTCCCAAGGCATCTCAAGACCCTCCTGTTCAGCTTTCCTTCATTCAGCCCCCACAACCCTCCCCGACCCTGACCCCCAGCTCAGGTCCAAAATACTGATTGTCCGGTGCCTTTGTGACAACCTTCCAGCGTGAAAGGCACTTTACAATATAATTTGATTGTTAACTGAAACTCATCAATTCACTCCTTATCCCCAAAGCAGATTGACATTAAGAAAATTTTCTTTGCCATCAGATGACTCTATCTGTGCAATCTCCTGTGATTATTCTACATAATTCCTTCCGCTCTGTCAACTCTGGCCAGATTAAGGCTTCCCTCGACTAATCCAGGCAACCATCGGCAGGTTGGTTTTCAAACTGTTTGCTCGCACTGCCTGAAGCTCTCTTCCCAACTGTGTCCACCTCACATTCGCCCTTTCTGTTTTTAAAACCCTGCTCAAGACCTGTCTCTTTAACCTCACTCTTGTTCTTTTACTCTTCTTCCCCCTGCCCCCACCCCATCCCACTAACTTCAGCTACCACTCAGTCATTGTAAAACACCTTTAGATATTCTCTCTATTTGAAAGCCACTATATATAAATTGGTAAATAAATACAAAATACTGCAGATGCTGAAGTATGAAACAAGAAAATAAATAGCTGGGAAAATTCAGCAGGACAGGCAGTATCTATGGGGAAAGGAAAGTGAGTCAGTATTTCAAGCCTACGACTCTTTGTCAAAACTGGGACATGTATAAATTGGTGCTGTTTTAATAGTAATTTAGAATGACCTATGCAAAGTATGAGGCACACTTTCATAAGTTACATCATACATGATTTATGCAAAGTTATGCATAAATTGGATTTCATATGACTGACACATAAGAAATACAATAAACAGGTATAGAGATTGCTGACTTGTGTTTAGATGTACTGTACCTTTATTGATGATGCTATGATGATGGGTCAAGACCTTGTTTTCCACAATTGTTTCAACTGAGGACACTGTACTGCACATACGGTACTTCATCACTGCAGCCAGTAGGTGCGGAGACAAGGCAAGACTTCATTTGCCACGTTTATTTAAAATGGAACACTGCGCATGCGTAAGTCAATGCAGCAGATAGGTGCGCATGAGTAGACTGGTCAAGACTTTGTTTCACACATTTCTTTCAAACGGAACACTGCACATGTGCACTTCAATGCAGCCGTTAAGTGCACATGCAATGAAGGGTCTAGACTTTGTTTCCAGCAATTGTCTCCAACAGAACACTGTCTAGTACTTCAATGTAGTAGGTAAGTGTGGTAGGTGTGTTATGAGTTAGATGATTTGCATAAGATTTAGGATTATTTGGGACCAACAGACCATTATGATTTAGCTGTAATGGCTAAATATGACTAAACGCAGCTCCTCTACTCTCACTACAAAACTGAAGTCCCTCATCGTTGGTATAATTCCAGTAAATGTTGTTTGCACTCTCTCCAAGACCTTGACATCCTTTCTAAAATGTGGTTCCCAGTATTGGACATCATATTCCAGCTAAGGCCTAAGCAGTGATTTGTAAAGGTTTAGCATAATTTCCCCGCTTTTGTATTCAATGCCTCTATAAAGCCATTAAAATGGATGTCCTCCGACATGAAAGGCACTCTATTAATATAATTTTGTTGTAAAATAAGCAGACTTGATAGGCTGAATGCTCTCTTCTTGTTTGGTAGTTTTAAGTTACCGTAAACGCCCGTTTATCCAGCACCCTCGGGACTTGGCCAATGCCAGTTAAAGCGCATGCCGGATATTCGGCTGAAAACACAAAAACTTTTAAAAAATAATACATTGTGCCGGATAAATTCCGGTTAATCGAATGGGGACCTTTCTTTTGAGGTGCCGGTTATACAGAGGTTACGGTTGATTGGGTCACAGATAAACAGGCTTTTTCTGTATTATGGTCTATCTACAGCAACAAACTCGGCAATTTAAAACATGTAATCCAGTTCCTCCTAATCTCCCTCTGGTTCCTTTACCAATTATCTTGAATCTGTGTGTCCAGGTTACCAACCGACTTGCTGGTGGAAATGTTTTATTCCTATCTACTCTTGTCAAACTCCCTCGTAATTTTTTGAATACCTCCATTAAATCTCCCCTTAACCTTCTCTGCTTTAATGAGAACAATCCCAGCTTCTCTGCTCTCACCACATAACAGTGGTACCATTCTGGTAAATCTCCTCTGCACCATCTCCACGGTCTTGGTATCCTTTGGGGAGGACGGGTTTGCGGGGTTATGGAAAGAGAGCCGACATTTGAATAACTCTTCAAAGAGCCGACACAAACCTGATGGGTTGAATGGCCTCTTTTTGTGCTGTAAAATTCTATGATCCTTCCTAAAGTGTGGTGTCCAGAATTGGGCACAATACTCCAGCTGAGGGCTAACCAGTGACTTATAAAAGTTTAATATAGACTGAAGGAAGAACTATGATTCCAACAAAATTAATGTTATATGCGGAAATGCGGACTTGTGAATCTAATATGCATAGATTTATAAAATGTCTTGGAAATATTGAATCCTGGGAACACCTGTTTGTTCCAGATTTCTGCACGAACAAGGAACCTTTAACTACAGTAGAGTTTCACAGAAGCTGGGACTGCACCCAGGAACATGCACTATTCGATATTTCCAAATCCTTACATGCATGCCCACATATTAGATAGTGTAGCTTTATTTGTTCTTGGATGGTTTTATCATGAGCAGTCCGTGAGAGCAATATGTTGTCCTTTAATGGTGGCATTTCTATCATTTCATCTCAATTGATTTAAGCAAAATATCCATTTCTAAAAATACAGCATTCAATTTAACATAGTGGTAGGTTATCTGGCTATCTGGCTCACTGTCATATATATGACAGATAAGTTGTGCATTCTATTCTTGACTCCGAGAAATTTCTACTTGTTTGATATTGCTTTCCTCACAATCTTTGAAAAGTGCTGAAACACAGAAAATTAAAGGCGTATCTAAGTGGAGATTTCTTAGTTGCATAAATCTTCAGAATGAATATTATGCAACAAAAGGATGTACCAATACATATTTGAGATATGGCTGCAGTTTTTGTCATAGTGTTGATTTTGTATTCAATCAGCCAATGGTTAAGCTGCATATAATTCACTGTACAGTAGGGAACGGCGATATGGGATTTTTCCGGATATGGATATATCCGTTTGCTCATACCTGCTTAAACCGATCTATCGAGTTTTTATACTGCGCATGCGCTTGCATTCGAAGTGCGCGTGCATTGATGGCGCGCGCGCATTTATGGTGCGCGCTCAGTCGCGGTGCACGCACATTTCGAAATGCGTGCTCTAGGTCCAGAAAGTTTGTAATGTTGGTGTCAAGGTCTGTTGAATTATACGATGTTGTTTGCTCCTTACCTCCCCCTCTCCCTCCTCTCCTCCCTGTCTCCTCTCCCTCCTTTCCCCCTCTCCTTCTCTCCCTCCCTCCCTCCCTCCCCTCTCTCCTTCTCTCCCTCCTCTCCTCTCTCCTTCTCTCTCTCCTTTCCCCTCTCCTTCTCTCCCTCCCCCTCCACTCCCTCTCTCCTCTCCCTCCTCCCTGTCTCCTCTCCCTCCTTTCCCCCTCTGCTTCTCTCCCTCCCCTCTCTCCTTCTGTCCCTCCCTCCCTCCCCTCTCTCCTTCTCTCCCTCCTTTCCCCTCGCTCGTTCTCTCCCTCCTTTCCCCCTCTCCTTCTCTCCCTCCCTCTCCTCTCTTCCTCCCTCCCTCTCCTCTCTTCCTCTCTCCCAACTTTCCCCTTCTCCCTCCCTCCCCTCTCTTCTTCTCTCCCTCCTTTCCCCTCGCTCCTTCTCTCCCTCCTTTCCCCCTCTCCTTCTCTCCCTCCCTCTCCTCTCTTCCTCTCTCCTTCTCTCCCTCCTTTCCCCTCGCTCCTTCTCTCCCTCCTTTCACCCTCTCCTTCTCTCCCTCCTTTCCCTTCGCTCCTTCTCTCCCTCCTTTCCCCCTCTCATTCTCTCCCTCCCTCTCCTCTCTTCCTCTCTCCTTCTCTCCCAACTTTCCCCCTCTCCTTCTCTCCCTCCATCTCTAAACACAAAATAGAACACACACACACCAAAAACAAAATCTAGAGATTTATTCTCCTCCATTTCTTGCTTGAAAGTAGCATGTAATGTCCACGTGTAAATGATATCTATTACAATAGAAAAGAGAGAGACAGACAGTCTGACTGTTAGAGTTAGAAGCCAGATTATCACTGTTTCTATGTGTGTGTCTGACTAGACACACACATAGAAACAGTGATGGTTTGGCTTCTAACTCTCTCACACACAAAAATAACACTTACAGCCACAAAATGCCACTTATTTTTATGTAGTCTGAAGTCTGAATTAATGTCCTTCGCCATTGGCAAGCTCTCCTTTGCTATGCAAAAAGTGACAGCGTTCGTGATACTTTGCCGCTTTTTGTCCCCTCTCTGGTACAATGTTCTCCTCTTAAATAAAGCAGGAATTGTTTGAGCTGCGCTGGCCCCACTACCTGTCGCTTTCTCCGAAGCGCTGGTTCGACTTCGTTATGTTGTCAACAATGATTTAGCTCTGAGGGCAGCGTGCTGGGCGGGGTGGTGCTGCTTAATGTGTTGTTGCTCGTGCTCGAATCAGATGTCTTAACCAAGATCTTGCAAACTGTACATCTATACACACCATTACTGACTGCATTGTTTTCAAAGTAGTCCCATACGGGGCTTCTTTTCCCCATGATGAGAAAGGTAAATTTTCAAACTACAATTTTCAGCGATGCGACTTTGTTAAGACGCCACGACTCACGTCGAGTATACACAGTAAAGTATGCGCGCGCATCGGATGTGCGCGCCCGTTAATTGTGCGCGCGCACCGAATGTACGCGCATTCCATGCTCTAGATCTAGGAGGTTGCAATGCCGGCGACAAGGTAAGCTGGAAAATATCGCATTACACTGATAATACCAACAATATTGATATATTGCCAGGAACGATATTAAAATTATAACGATGTATATTTTTAAAATCGAATCTCTCGATATAACAGTTTTTTTAGAATCACCATATCGGCATACCGATCTGAAAATCATATCGGGTTTAATCGAAAAACCGATTAATCGCCGTTCCCTACTGTACAGTATGTGAATAAATTAAATCGATGCTGTTAAATCACATTCAAGGTTTCTGCTTGTAAATGTATTTTAGGAAGTGAGATGATAGCAAATAATGGGGAGAAAATTGCAACTTAGACATGTAATAAAACATTATGAACATGAATGAAATATATGGTGCTGAATGGTTTGTAGGGAGCTTCCAACCAGTCTATCATTGCACAGAACATCAGCAAGAATTTGACCCTACAACTAGTTTTTTTTTCATTTCTGTCAAGATGTGTTAAGGACGCAGTTATTTTCAGCAAAAAAGGTCATTTGATTTTTGGGTCCATGGCACTGCCTTACCTAGCCTCCTTCTTGATTTGATGTCTTTATTGAGAAATTAAGATGTCAACTCATAGTTTAGGGATTTAGGCTCACAGTTTAGGGAGGCTGGAACTCCAATGATGTGCTGGGGAAACCTGCACTATCGGAAGTGCGTCCTATGTTGAGATCTTAAACTGAGGATCTCTTAAGGTGAGCTTTAAAGATACTATGACACTATTCAAGAAAGAAATGTGTCCTTGGGGGTTTGTACAATAATCCATCCCTCTAAAATTAGTCATTTACCTCATGGCAGTTTATGGGACATTGCTGTAAACAAATTAGCTGCCACATTCACCTATAAAAATCAGTGGCTGTACTCCATAGAAAAACTTTGTACAGTAAAAGCCCGTTTATCTGGCATCCTCGGGACCTGGCCAATGCCGGTTAAAGCTTGTGCCGGATATTCAGCTGAAAACATTCCAAAAATAAAAATACATTGTGCCAGATAAATTCTGGTTAATCGAATGGGTACTTTATTTTTATGTGCTGGTTATACGGAAGTTACAGTTGATCGGGTCACGGATAAATGGGCTTTACTGTACAATGCTTTGAGACATTGTGATGTTGTAGGCATCGTATCAAATGCAAGGATTATTATTGCAGTATTTATAGGCTGGATGCTTGAAATATGAATTTTCTCCATACACAGAATTGAGCAATGATAAAGACACAATGCAAGTTCCTGAAAAATGATTGGTAACCTCCAATTCTGGGCTCTGTATCTGTTGGATTCACACAGTTCTTCACTTTGAGATGATAAAAGTATATAAATAAAAGGACTTTTATGTGTGAGGCAAGTTTGGGGGCTGAATTGGGTTGTGTAGACATGATTGGCAAAGCCACAGTTGCTAACATGTCTAATTTTCAATGACACTTACAAACCAATGTCCTAATGGATAAGAGCCCTTTTTGCTTCTCTGGCTTTCCAACGGGTTGCATGTGAAATTGGTCTTCGCTTCAAGCCTTTTCACCAAGTACAGTAAATTGAATAATGTCAATCAAGTATCTTGTTTTGGGAACATTGCTGCTAATCAAGTTTTATATTATTTCAAAAACTCATTGTGATTACTAAATGCATTCATCAAAATGATAGCCATTGAAAACAGATAAAAATAAATAACTGTCATGGTTATGTAGTTGCAATGCAGAATGCTATGCTGCACTAAATGAATCCATTGCTGCTGTTTAATCAAAATTTTACACTTTTGGAAGTCAAATTTCAATGGCATTAAGTAAACTTGCCAGATTTATTGTGAGGAAAACTCAAGAACTGACATGTCAATAGCTGCAAATAAGTGCAAAAATATAAATTGGCTGGTGTTCCTTTTCTCTCCTCCCCACCTAATGACATTGGCTTCCCTTCTGTTCCTTGACACTGTCCATTCGTCATGTGTGTGCCTAGTTGATGAGTGTTAGCAGGTTTTTAACTGCGCAAACGAAGTAGTAAAGCCCAATCTTATCTTCACCTGACATCCTCACACCTATCACAGGATCAGAAGCTATTTTTCGGTCTCTAAATCTGGGGGCAAGGCACCCCTTGTAGTACCCTTACTAGTCGGCCTCCCCAGTTCCTCCATTCACAGGCTGCAGGTCATCCAAAACTCTGCAGCCCGCGTATTATCCCGCACCTGCCTCCGCGACCATATAACCCCCACCCTCGCCCGTCTCCATTGGCTCCCCATTCTCCAGAGGATCGAGTTCAAGATCCTCATCCTCACCTTCAAGGTCTTACACGGCCTTGCCCCGCCCTATTTAACCAATCTACTTTCCCCCTACAAGCCCACTCGGACCCTCCGTTCAACAGGACTTGGCCTGCTCCAAGCCCCCCGCCCGAACCGCCCCACCATCGGAGGCTGGGCCTTCAGTTTCTCCGCTCCCACCCTATGAAATACCATCCCCCAATCCCTCCGTCTCGTTTCTTCCCTTTCCTCTTTCAAGGCCGGTTTGAAGACTTTCCTCTTCGACCGTACCTTTTGTTCCACCCCGAATTTTTCAACCTCCCCTTCGTGTCTCACCCCTTCCCAAACACTCCCCTCCCAGCTCGGGTCACACGCCTCCTGTGCAGCGCCTTGGGACGTCCTCCCGACATGAAAGGCGCTATTTAAATGTAATTTGTTGTTGTTGTTGTTGTAGTAGTAAGTAGTACGCTATAATTTGGGACATATGTGCATGCGACTGGCAAGAAGGTGGAAGGCAAACAAGATGGACCTTGGTCTTTTTTCGTCTAGCATTTCTTCTGTTCTTATATTTTTACTGCTATTCTGAATGAGATCAGCCAAGTACAGATGGAGGTTGAATCTGGGGTATACTGTACTTGGTCTGCATTACTCTATTAAACATCACAAAGCTACTACAACAAATGTGACATTTATTGGTATTCATTATTTAAGGTAATCACAAAAAGAATTAGAGGGAAGGATAGAAAGACTTTTATTTAACACTAATTTTGGTTAGAATTTGGAGTTCTCATCCTTAAATAATAGGTGAGTCAGAGTCCATGAATTATTTAAAAAGATAATTAGCTGCATACTTGAATGGTAGAATATTAGAATGGACCTATTTTTATTCCACATTTCCATCAACCTTATGTAGTCAGTCTAGTTTAGGAACAAAGGCATTGAGGTTGGTGAATTACTTTAGGGAACTATGTATTATACAATACAAATTTACAAAGCGCCTTTCACATTGGGAGAACATCCCAACAGCTTGACACTGCTGGCTTTGCATCTAAATTATTTTTATAAATAAGGTCATATTCCTAAAAATAAATTTGGCCTACGTTGGGATGAATATAGTAATAATCATAATCTTTGCATTTGGTACAGTGATTTTCAGGTTGAGAGAGCTTCCCAAAGGAAAAGTGAGAGAGTGCTACTGACTGAGCCAATAAAATTCAGTTTTCAAGTAGCACATTTGGTGGTCATGACCTTTCAAACAACAATAACAAAATTACACTTGTATAGCACTTTTCACATCGGGAGGACTTCACAAGGCGTTGGACAGTCATTATTTCAGACCCGAGCTGGGATCAGGGAAGGTGGAGGGAAAGGGAGGGATTTAGACTGACAAATGGGGCCGTCGAAGAGGAGGGTCTTGAGGCGGGACTTGAAGGAGGCCAGGGAGGGGCGAGGCAGAAGGACTGGAGTTCCAGAGGTTGGGGGCGGAATGGCTAAGGGATTGCCCGACAATGGTGGGGCGGGTGGGTCGGGGGACATGGAGCAAGCCGGAGGCTGCTGAGCGGAGAGGGCGGGCGGGTTGGTAGGGGGTTAGGAGGTTGCGCATGTAGGGTGGGGTGAGACCATGAAGGGCTTTGAATATGAAGACCAGGATCTTGAATCCTACCGGTGGAGGATACGGGCCGCAGAATTTTGGATTATCTGCAACCTGTGGAGGGAGGAATTGGGAAGGTCAACAAAGCAGGCCATTTGCATAATCAAGCCGGGATGTAATGAAGGCATAAATGAGGGTTTCAGCGGCCTTGGAGGTAAGGTAATGGCGGAGTTCGGCAATATCGTAGAGGTGAGGGAAGGCAGAGCTGTCATGGCTTGGATATGGGGGAGGAAAGACAACAACAACAACAAATTACATTTATAGAGCGCCTTTCAACGACAGTTGAGGATCAAACAAGACACCTGGTTTCCTGACTGGCTTGGTGAGGTCAAGTGAGCAACCATGAAGGTTGATGCTGCCAGCACCGGATGTGTGAAGGCACTGGCATTTTGCCACAAAAGTGATGGTTTCAGAGTTAGACTAGCTATTTCTGCAACCAAGGAATCTTCCTGACTATTCTCAGAGGGACGAAGGTTACAGCACAAAGGCATGAGGGGTTGGTGGATCCAATGTCAGATACATGTAACATTCTGGCATAAAATGAAATTCATTTAGAAGCACATTACCACAGTTGCACATACTCTTATGAGACAAATTATTCAAGTAAATGCTCACCTTCATGTGAAACATTGGACAAAAGCATTTACTGGCCGCAGATTCTTGCACAAAGTTAATAAGGTGTTATGTGTTTCTATCTCTTGACAATTTTCATTTTGGAAAATTCACCTTCAAGGGCATGATTGCACAAATATATTCGAAGAGGTGCCAATGATATTTGTTGAAACATTAGAATTTGTACACGTGGAAACTGGACGAATTGTTACAGTTAAAGTTAAAGACCTCGAAATGCTGATATTGATGTTGGTTTTCATGGGTTGTATCTAAGTTTGAAGAACCCCATTTACAACAAAAAATTGCATTTATATTGAGGATCTTGGCGTGTTACACATTAGCAGAGTTGGGTGCTGAGCAAGGTAGGTGATCATAAACGTGGTTGAAGAGGTAGGTCTTCAGGTGGGATTTAATAATAATAATATCTTTGCATTTGATATAGCGCTTTTCATGCCTTCTAAATGTCTCAATACTGTAAAGTGAATTGACTGTATATTTGTGGGGTGAAACATGGCAGCCAATTGTGCACAGCACTGTCCCAAAACAGTCATGGATTGAAGTGAACATTTTTTTTTCTTGAAGCATTATTATCAAGCGTGTGGAGTAAGGAAACTTTAAAGTTAAAGAGGGGGTGAGTGAGAGAGACTGAAGCATAGAATTCCAGAGGTGTGAGATGATTTTGGGAGAAGAAATGAGGGGAGGCAATATAGACTAGATAGTACAATAGTACAATTTTAAGGGGTGTGAGGGAACAGAGAGACCTGGGGATTTGTGTTAGTGACTCTTTGCAGGTGGCAGGACAGGTAGTCAAAGCTGTTAAGAAGGCATATGGGACACTAGGCTTTATAAATAGGGGTATAGAGTACAAAAGTCAGGAAGTGCTGACTAACATCTATAAAACTTGGTTTAGTACTCAACTGTGTCCAATTCTGGTCAACACACTATAAAAAGGCGTTAAGGCGTTGGAAAGGGTGCAAAGAAGGTTTACTAAAATGGTATATTCTCTTGGAACAGAGAAGGTTGAGAGGAGACCTAATAGAAGTTTATAAAATCATGAGGGGATTCGACAGGGTGAATAAGGAGAAACTGTTTCCACTGGTGGGCGAATCTGTGACTCGTAGTCATAGATTTAAAATAGTTTCAAAACGAAGCAGAGGGGAGCTGAGAAGAAATTTTTTCACTCAGTGGGTTGTTCGAATCCGGAATGCATTGCCTGAAAAGGTGGTGAGGGCCAATTCAATAACAGCTTTTAAAAGAGAATTAGATCTTTATTTAGGGAGAACAGGTCTGTTAGGTTATGGGGAGAGAACTGGGCAGTGGGATTGAGTTATTCTTTTCAGAGTTGGCACAGACTAGATGGACCGAATGGCCTCCTTTTGCGCCATAAAATTCTATGATTCTATGACAGAGACCTGGATGAGGTTTGCAGTTGAATATTCTGCAATGTACAAGTTAGAACTGAGGCTGAAATCACTTCTTCATACAGGATTTTATGAATTTGGACTATTCTGTCTCAGCCAAATGTAGAGTAAAAATCAAAGAGCTTTAACTTTCTTTGTAACAAACGCAGTCTGCATTTACCACTAAAGCGACAATGTGGAGTACATTTATGGGGAGGAATGGAATATGGGTTACTTTTACTGGGGCATTTAATGGAGAGTTTACTCTTGAGAAATTAAGTCAGAGAGGATACATTTACAGGTCGAGTGAGCGAGTGTAGTACACTAAGCAAGTCTAATATTATTATTAATGGATCCCATTATTAATAATAATCCTTGCATGGGCATTATTATCCCTTGAAAAGCGATCTTCCCATCGAATCCAAGTCCTCTCGCTTGTGAGGCGAGTGCTCTAACCACTGAGCTACAAGGCCCTCGATGATGTTATGCTTCAGTTAGCTGGTCACGTTCTGCAATAACTGTTGCAGTCTGATCTGTATGTAATTATTAAAATACTGAGCAGTGACAAACCAGTTTTAAATTCAGTGTTCTTTACTACGAGTTTCTGAAGGGTGTACGCTTCTATATTTTACATTGAATACCAGAATGACAAGGACATAACTAATTCCAAGAAACATTGTTGTGATACAGCCTTACGAACCTGTGTTTATTACAGCTCGCAGTCATTTCCTATGATGCATTACACAAATTAACTTCACAGGAATTTATTACCGGAAGGTGTTAATGACTCAAAAATGTTCTGACCCTGCTGTTCCAAATGCTGCTTTTGAAGTATTTCACACTCCAAATACCTGTGGCACTGATTTGATTTCCTACAGCATTCTTTACATTTTCGTTCCATTTGCTCCAGTTAATCACCTGTTTCTTCGGCAGCTGGTTATCCTGTTCATTGAGAGGGAGAGCGAGTGTGAAAAACAATGCACTCGCTGAAGTCAATCCACTTTGGAAGGTCTTGAGATCTGCCTTGAAGGAAGCAAGGGAGGAAGCGAGGGGAAGGGACTATGGGATGGAGTTCCAGTGTGTGGGGGTAGAGAGGCCGATGGTACGGCGGGTCGGGCGGAGGGCATGGAGCAGACCAGAGCCTGCTGAATGGAGCAGGTGGGGAGGTTCATAGGGGAACAACAGGTCAGAGAGATAGGAGGGGACAAAGTTGTGAATGGTCTTAAAAGTGAGCACAAGGATCTTGAATTCGATTCTCTGGGAGATGGGGAGCCAATGGAGCCGGGCAAGTGTGGGAGTGATGTGATCGCAGAACTTGGTGCGGGAGAGGATACGAGCTGCAGAGTTCTGGATTATCTGCAGCTTGTGAAGGGAAGAGCTGGGAAGGCTGACAAAGGAGGGAGTTTCCATAGTTGAGCCTTGATGTGACGAATGGACAAGGGTTTCAGCAATCTGAGGGTTGAGTCTGAGGGCAGAGTCTGGCGATGTTGTTAAAGTGGTGGAAGGCAGTACTAGTCATGACGCGGATGGTGGGGAGGAAGGACAGGTTCAGGGTCAAATGCCCCCCCCCCCCCCCCCCCCCACTATTGGTGCTTTCAGCCACTATTCCCCGAAACTCTGGAACTCTGACTTAACGTTTGTACCTTGCCCATCTTCAGATCACTTCTAAAGATCTTCCTCTTTGACTATCAAGTTCCTCAACACTAATGTTCCAAGACATTATCCTGTAATGTCTCTAATATGAATGCAAGTTGTTGTTGTGGGTGGTTAATGTGATGTGGAGAAAAACATCAGTGCATACGATGGGCCAAATGGCCATGTTCTATGGTTGTAACAATTTGGAGTCAATTATGTTATAACTGTATTACTTTAGTTTCTTTGAAGATTTAAAGTATAACATGAAACATCTTTCCTTATTACTTCTCAGGCCAGCCTTTGTGTGACGGAATTCAGTTTGGCTATCCTTCAAACATTATGGCACTACAGAAGAGGGTAAAGAGAAAGAATGGTCACAAACTGAAGGAAGATACTCTCAGACGAAACAAAGTACCTTTTAGCGGCCCTGGAATACAAAAGGAAGGATCTGTAATGGCATCATTCTCATTGAACCATCAGGATGAAGACGATGATGAAAAAGCACGGTTTGAGGCTGCACAGACTCTGCTGGACATCTTCAAAGTAAATTCAGGCTGTGAAGGTGTTCAGGTGACCACTGTGTGTGAGGCATTGCTTCAAATAAATGAGAAACTGAATGTGAAAATTGCTTGTCTGAAAGATGAGCGCAGGTATCTGAAGGCTGAATATAATAACATCAAAGGGGAGCTGAAGAAATTTATAGATGGTGAACCCAAATGCTCTAATGAAATGAATGCCACTGCATTTGACCTCTTCATGGAAGCAGATCAATGTAAGCTGGAATGAATGCACATCACAGATACACTTTGCAATGCCAAGCCAACTTCCTTGTGCAGTAAAGGCTGCTTCTCATTCAGTTGATAAGTTTTATGCTGATTTTACAGCACGTTCTCTGTAACTTTATCTGCTGCCAATGAGTTTATCCAGTCTCTGTGTGTGGAGAACAAATGGACAGCAGCTCAAGGTGCATTGATTGTGTGAATATTGCACATTAATGATATTATATACTTTACTGTACATATCTTGTACAAATAGCATTCTGTACATGTGATGTAATTGACTACCTGCCGTGCTTTGCTACTGATGGGTCACTGATGGCACATGTTTGTGATTAAAAAAAAATTAATTCTGAACCGCATCCAACAATTTTAAATATGTTCCTCCTATTTCTCATTATCTTGGTGCACACAAAACATGCATCAATGCGGTTGTGTATTCCACAATCCAAAGCTCTGCACAAGTGCACAGTATAATTTTCAATGTCAGTCTTGGCAATTGAAAGTATTTTTTGTTTGGTAATTTTCTCCCCTCTCCCTTTCCTGAACTGTTGACTTGTACACTGCGGACAATTCCACAGGTACCCATCAACCTCAGATACCTTGTCTAAGCCATTGTTCATCATATATTTATTTGTCTGGATAATTAGAGGGACTGTGGGGGCTATTGGTGTTGGAGGTCATGGACATAGAGTAGTGAGCTTTTTTGAAAATTAAGATTGTACACTTGTTTTTGGAGAGGACCGGTTCACAGGACTACGGGGAGAGCGCGGGATAATGGCATTGATTTAGATAGCTCTTTTCAAACAGCTGCCACAGGCACGCCGCCTCCTCTATGCTGTATAAATCTATGATTGTATGATTTTGGGAAAATTCTTAAATTCAGGCTCAATTTTGTGTCACTGAAAATAGCTGGAATAATAATAATAATAACAGCATTACTTTCCTGTCTTGAGCTAGGTACAGTTACTTTTTTTTAAACACACCCATGCCAATTTTAAAATACTAAATGAAAGCCAGTTTTCCCCCTAATGCATTTTTAAGTGACGCTTAAATCATTGTGTTCTGTTAAATAAGTATTGAGCAATTTTGCAGAAATTTTGTTCTTGGAGCAGCA
Source organism: Hydrolagus colliei (assembly GCA_035084275.1). Lineage (NCBI taxonomy): Eukaryota > Metazoa > Chordata > Chondrichthyes > Chimaeriformes > Chimaeridae > Hydrolagus > Hydrolagus colliei. The sequence continues at coordinate 8,462,670 of CM068744.1, read as the reverse complement.
AATTGCACAAATCCTGGACCTGATCTCAGTTCCTTCATGTTGTTTAAGATTCTCATTTTGTGCAAATGTAGAGGGATACTTTTCACAATCAATGAAGGGACACGAATATATCACATTAATTTAAAGAATAATTGAGTCTCACTTCAGATATAATATGCATATTTTATTTTTGTTTTCTTAGGCAACTGAGGAAAGCGGTTTAATGTGGCCTCCCGTTTACTCAGACTGCTTCACTGACTGGAGTATAAAGACCAGAATCCTGATTACCTCACCTACTCCATTCCCCTGGGCAAAACCAATCACTAAATTATCAGGAACTGGATGCATTCACAGATCATCATTAAAACCGGATGAGGTTCACATTAAACAGGTGATGGTCTTGAGAAGAAAGCACCTAGCATCTGTTCTGTACAGATGAAATACCTGTTTACTGCTCTACATGCTAATGTTTAATCTGGTTCAGTCTTAATTAGAAATAAATGCTGGGGAAAAGAGGTCCAGGCTCACATATGAAGTAGCTACTCCTTAAAGAAGAAGGATGTTGAAAGAAAGAATCCTCAAATATAAGGATTAACTAATACTCTTCAAACTATAAAAGTATAAGGGAATTGGATAATTGTTTAATAAAATAATATGAAAGGAAAGAGCAGTGGAATGGAATTAAAGTGCAAAGATCCAGTCAGTGAAACTAGCACCACCACCATGTGTTGGGCCAATGGCATCTTTCTTTGCTGTAAACTGGTTCCATGTTGGTACTCTGGAACAAAATATTCATCAAAAATCTCCTTTGCAGGAGATGTTACTACAGTATTTTCAGTCTCAAATGCTTTAAGATGTTTTTTATGTGAAAGGCATTATTTGAATTTGATGAAATGATGAAAAACATGTGACAATGTCCAGAAAAGATTGGCATATGAGGGGAAATAACATTTCAAAACATACTAGGAATAAATTTGTATTCTTAAAACAGAGACGAAATTGGGCCTTTTTCAACTGAAGCAAAGAAGATTCTGACTAAATTAGCTATTTCTCAGCACAGGCCCAAATTGATGCAACATTTCTTTACCAGATACAGCAAGCTAATCTTTAGTCAAAAGAGAATAAATTATTAAAATAAAATGGGGTGCGGCTTTTGAGTGAAATGTGCATCTCCTCTTTATCCTCTTTTTCTCTCTCCCTCTCTTTTTTCCCTGCCTCTTTTTTCTTCCAAGTACAAGATACGCTTATCCGGGGATAATAATCCTTAAAAAAAAAAAAAATGTGGTCACTCAATCCACGACTATTTGTGGGACACTGCTGTGTGCAATTGGCTGCCGTGTTTCACCCACAAATATACAATCTATTCTGTGAAGTGCTTTGAGTTTAGAAGATGTGAGAAGTGCTATATCAAATGCAAGGATTATTATTATAAGAAGAAACGAGTGACTGCAAGATCCTCGTAAAAGAGAAGTTGTGGCTTCCCAAACATGCAACAAACATTAAATGTGCCTGAAATCTAATTATCTGCTTCTAGCAACTATCACTGTGAAATGTTGCATTTTTTGGAGCATCAGAGCATTGCTGCTTTAATAAAATTAAACACTCCCCAGAGTATTTTATAAAAAGACTTTCTTTATTTAAAATTCAATGACAATATCATTTATTATATAAGCTTATATGGTAAAGTAAAGCCTTACAGTATGTGAACACACCCTTTTTTCCTCATTGTGTCCTTATCAGTCTTTTTTAATACAGTAATTGTATTTTGTTTCTGTATCCTATTTGTTTAGCATAACATTTGGTCACTGCCCTAGTACATTTATGACCTCTCTCCAACACAGCACCCGTTGCCTTCACTCCTCTGTTTCTAGTCTCCTTGTCCCCCTGAATCCTCCGCTCCACTATCAGCGGCAGTGCCTTCAGCCACTACGCCCCGAAGCTCTGGAATTCCCTTCCCATTCCCTTCGCCTCGCCCCCTCTGTTCCTTGTATCAGGACTCAGCTGAAGATCTTTTTTTTTGAACACACCTTTAGTCACCTTTTTTTCCCCTGGCTTGGGCCCAGGATCCGTTATTGTGAACCGCTCTGAGATGCCGTCCAGAGTGGAGGGCGCTATATAAATCAAAGTTGTTGTTGTAGCCTATTTTTAATGGTGAGTACAGAAACCTTTTAGTTTTAGTAGAAGATTGAGAAATGGTAATTGTTCCATTTTGATTTTTTTTTAATTTATCAAGGAACCTGACGACAGTCCTGCTCTAAAATGTGCCTTTCAACAGAGTATGGGATATTGGATGTATCCTAGCCTTCCTTGGCTGCAGCTATTTCCGAGATTTGGAGTCAACAATTTGTCAAATGATAACGGTTTGCAGTGGTCCCCAGATTTCAGGATACAGAGCATTCTAATGAAGGACTGGTAAGTCAATACAACTGGCTGACATATCAAATAAAAGGAAAAATGTATTTGTATCAGGCTGAGAAAATCAGTGGGGTAACTATTTTATTTATATTGCTATCTAGGTCTAGTTAAAATTGCTCAACTGTGTAGCACTCTGATAGAAATACGCGTGAGTAGATGATATTCAATTCTGTTTAAAAGTAATTTGTGCACAATTCTTGTTAAATAAATTACCTTTGCTCTGCTGAACATTCTGAAGATTAATAGTTTACAACATGATGTTTGCAATAGTTCTGTGTTGTGCATTGTTTTGAATGGTTTTAATGGAAAACCATTTAACGTAGACCTAGAATAGATTTTTTAAAAATAAAAAAAATTGCAGTGCAATATATGCCCATTGTAAGATGTCCCTTTTTTAGAGCATTTGATTTTAAGCATGGACCAGTTGACTTTGCATGGCAAAAAAATATGGCCAACTTCTGTGCTTTCTTGTCACACCAACACCACTTGCTATACCATTTATAATTTAGGTTGAATTTTTATCCATTCTCGGTCTACTTTAAAAGTGTAAAGTGTTTGATACTACTATTCCTCTTAACATTCCATAATTAGGTTTCTATTGAAGTAATAGAAGTCATTATATCATTGATTGCAGAATTGGAACGAGGAACGTGGTAGAATGTGTAACGGATGGAAAACTTTCAACTAATGAACTAAAGAGCAAAAATTCTGTTCAGAGTAAAACAGAAGATTGAGATTGAAAATGATTTTAATTTTCATATCTCATTTGCTCAAACAAAGCTTATTAATTATTAATGTATATAAATAGTGACAGAAGCAATAATAACATGTCTGCTCCTCTAACCTTGTGTCTCTGTACTGTGTGATCTAATCGGTGAAAGGTAACCAATGTTGTACATTTTGACCTAGCATTGTTATAGTAAATTCCATACTTCCAGAGGCACTGAACAATTCAGTACTTCACACTTAGTTTAAAATTATCAAGTCCATAGACTGTTCTCACTTGTCTTGCTCACATTGTTGGTTGCTGTGTATGAGACTTGAACACTCAGCGGGCACTGCAGCAATATAAATGCACAACCACAATTGATGTTATTTTGTGGGTGCACCTGACTCAACCCTAGTACATTGTGGTACCTAGACCAGAAAGAAGCATGTAGCAAAACAGCTGCATCTCATTCCAGTGTTCTCAAAGCACATGCAGGGGATTTACAACCCAAAGCTCTAATGAAAAGCATTCACCAACAGTTTCATGAATATTAAATAATGGTGAATACTAGAATGCTCTAAATTGTATTCATGAGAGTCCCAATGCAGCAATAATAACATAATACTGCCAATAATTTCTAACCTCTGAGGTGTACTGAATTAATAATGTTTTTACACAATTGTGGCGTACAAATCTGCTATCTGGAGCCTTTCATTAAGAGTAAGGTCAAGTACTACTACTAATAATAATCCTTGCATTTGATATAGCGCTTTTCACGTCTTGTAGACAAATCAAACGCTTCACAGAATATACTGTAAAGTGAATTGACTGTGTATATGTGGGCAAACGCAGCAGCCAATTGCGCACAGCAGCGTCTCACAAACAGTGATGCGAGTTTAAAAACCCTTCATGGAATGTTCTGATATCCAGATAAAATTAGTTTTGTAATGCTTTATCTCTGTTCTCTTTTTCCTCCATTCTCATTTTACTTTCTTCCTTTCTCATGGTTTTTTTTCAGTTATATATTTTTATGTTCTTTAGGTTTCCTTTGTGTCACCCATATCTCCTTGGGTCAAGAGGCTGGGCAAGTGACTTGTTTATAAACCTCTATCAATGTTCCTTCGGGTAGTATGTGACAGTGACCCTAGATTTGCTCAGTATCATTTTTTCCCCCCTCACCTTGATTAAAGGCTTATTCTACATTCAACACCTCCCAGTAAATTGGCCATAATTGGGAATTTTGTGCACATATGTAAAAGTTGTAACTAAGCAGTGTACAGCACAGTACATTCATACTGCAACTTGCATGCCAGTGGATTGCATGCTAGGAAGTATTGTTAGAAAGCTATTTTATTTAAAATATTTTAGTGAGATTATATAATCCGTATGTTACATTGTACTTCCTGCACTAGAACTCCTAATAACTAAATGCGTAAGTTTCAATTTGTGATTTGCTCAGTTCTTTAAATAGAGATGTAGCAGATGGTAGTAGGTGTTTTATTATGGTCTGAAATATTGATCATTGCACTTTTTAGAACAAAGTAGTCACAGGAAATGTAATTTAAGAATTTTTCCATCTCCCAAAAGGAAAGAAGTGGACAATTTATTTGAAATTAATCATAGTTGTTAGCACATTGGCCAAAGGAATATATGATCTGTCTTTACCTTCTCAAACTGCTTCTAATTCTTCATGTATCTGTTATATTAAATTCTATTCCAGGTTATCGACTTTTAGGTCACTTTGTGAGCTTCTTCAGTCGGGTCATTGCCCTTTCTTTTACTTGTGCACATACCAATTCACGGTGCTCTTCAGGGCTGCTTGGGAGTCTAGGAGAGAATCGATTACTGCATTGTTGTACCCAGCAAGTGTGGAAGTCTTGGAAGCAATGAGGCTGTCCGGTAATAGATAGTACTTTACTATTGGGATTGTTCATTGCATAATGCTTTTTAGAGTTGAATGTGGTAACACCATAGAAACCAGCACATTTGTGAGTGAAGCAGTAGGAATAGTAATGAATGTCAAGAGAAATGCTAAATGTAATTTAGAATAATTTATTAAATCCGCAAGGTGCTTTTTAATTTTTTATAGTAGATTATTTTAAATTTTATAATGTGCAATAACACTATACTGAACAATGACTTGGGTGCATGGTAGAGCATTGCAACCTGTTGTATTACACACAAACAGTTTCCAACCAATTCTATTGAGAGGATGCTGCAGTCTTTCCAAAGTTTGCCAATTTGGGATTTAGTTACTTTCTAAGGATAGGCACTGTTCATAATTGCATTCTTACTGTCCATACAGTTTTGTAGCAACTGTTTATGGAGGACCAGGTAGGAACCTGATTGTGGCCAGTCACAATTTTGACTTGTGCATATTGTCAGCTGGCTCAAGTATAATTGAATAGGTTTGGCAAGCTGCATTCCAGCAGGTCAATTCAGGGACCAACGATAGGATCTAAGAGACTATTTACTTGAAGTCGTGAGGCATTTTTCAGGTCAGGGGGATGTGTCAAAATGCTTTACAGGATTTGCTGTAAAGTGAAGTGACTATTTTATAGCAGAATACAAAATGGCTCTAATGGCCTCAAAAGTAGCTTGTCTCTAGAACGTTTAATGCCTCACAGACATTCTGCAAAGGACTGCACTTGGCAATATGATATCAGCTTTGCCAGAAGCCTTTCCAATTATATGGTTTACAATGATTAAACCATACAATTTCTAAATAGAAAAAACATTTGCTGAATTTCAGTTTGAAATTCGCTTGAAAGTTGTGCAAAAGTGTGATAATACCGTCAGTAATTTGGGGAATTATGGAACTTCAGTACTGAATATAAATCTATACAATATGTTCATTTTTTGGTTCATTCTGACATTAGAATAACTACTGTTTGCAGGTTTCAGTCAATATTTGGGTGGATGATTGCTATTTGGTTTAAATGATCCAAAGAGACTGATGCAGGGATAAAGGGATTCTTCAATCTCTGCATCGTCAATATGGATACACTCTAGCTTATGGTTCAAGAGAGCTATCTTTTAGTGAAGAACTGAAATGTCTAAACACAAGCTTAGCCTACAACTCGTAGTGAAGTATGGAGCGAGAGAATCAATTATTACTTTGGGTACTCAAGTCATAATTGAATGAACGCTTGTCTTTTATGTTCTGAAGAATTTTCAAGGGCACCGCTGATACTATAGTGAGTCAGTAGAGGGAGCTAAATGCGTGTTTTATTGCCTTTGTGATAATGCAAGTAGTCATTACATATGGCCATAATACAAAGCTAAATTTACACATTAGAAATAATAAAAGTGAGGAATATTTTCCCGTGGATTCAGTTTCCTCTTGGAAGAAAGCTAAATTTTGTTTTAACCATTTGTGTAAGGCTAGATAACCTAACATTTGTAGATTTCTTTGTCATTTGTGTTTTGTAAATTTTAAATACTATAGATATTCCAAACTTTACATGATATATTTCACATTATCCACAGTCACTACACTAAACAGGAATTATTGTAAATCTGTTTGAGATGTTTCAAAATAATAAAGCACTCTAGTAAATGTAACCATGTACAGTAAAACCTGTTTATCCGGCACCCTCGTGACCTGGCCCATGCCAGTTAAAGCGCGTGCCGGATATTCGTCCAAAAACGCAAAAAACAAAACAATTTTTAATGCGTTTTTCCAAATAAATTCCAGTTAATCGAATGCAGACTTTTTTTTGCGGTGCCGGTTATACGGAAGTTACGGTTGATCGGGTCAAGGATAAACGGGCTTTTACTGTATATAATCTTTTTGTATGGTTACGTATGTATTATCTGTAACATATATATTGCCATTGTTGGACAGTTAGCAATTACATCTGTTGGGAGCCCGAAAATGCATTCGTAGTCTGAAGATATGTACGCAGAAAAATATACAGGAAGGAGAGAGAAAAAAGGCCAAGAATCCTTCATTTTCACTCCAAGGATAAAGTTCCTGGTTCAGTTCACCTACTTTAGCATACATACCTGCCTAACATCTCCCTTGGTGCTTGTCACTAACTTCCTTCCTAGGAAAGTTAAGATACCAGAGAATGTAAATGGCCTGTAGCTGCATTGGTCACTGATTAAAAATGTGAAATTCAATAGTTCTATCACAGGATTTTTATTAAAATAAATATTGACTTAGCTTTCACAAGCCCATGCTGTGAAATGTTTCACTTAAACTCCTAAAATGCACCTAATTATCATTATGATGTTCTGCCAACTCACATCTTTCGCTATCTAATTTCCTTTCAAATCACTCTTGGTATATTGTAATGAGTCATCCGCTGGTACTTGTGTATCAATTAGGAATCTGGTCCTTGGCTTTGATATAGAACTCCATTGGAGTTTGTAAAATAACTTTGGAAGAAAGCAATCAGGCTCTGAAATCCCTAGATTATTTTCTTCATGAAAGAGAAAACATTTCCAAAAGCACAATGAAGGGCATCTGAAACCTTTTGCCTTTAAAATGCGTGTATGTATGTCATATACATGTATATTTTAAGAAATGCTTTAACTTTGTAAATTGTTGAATAATCACTCAGAGATGATACCCCTATAAAGGACACTATATAAATGTCAGTTGTATTATTTTTAGTTACTCTAAAACACACAAAAATAACTTTGTTCATAAAAGTTAAGATTGTGAATTTTTTTAATTGTGTCACCACAGTTCTTGTTTTTTTTAAAAAAGGTGCCAAATTAAGAGAGAATTTAAATAAAATTAAATGTTTCTGCGCAATCTTAACTTTGAAAAGAACTTGGTTTTCCAGGCTAAAACTGTGGAGTTATAGAGCAACAGATGTTAAAAATAAACTTTAATTTATTTAGCTTGAAATATATTATGATTTATGAAATCCATTTCCATTCTGATGGTAGGATACATCATTTAAGCTTAGATTCATTTTATCTGGTAAACTAAGTTGTATTTGAATACCATTTTCCTTGATTTAATTTGTGTTCATTTATCTTTGTAGTTCATGTACTTGTGACACAGTTGCAAAATAATAACCCAGCTATGAAGTAAACCTTAGAATGATTTCTTTTGTGGGTAAAACACGCAGCCAATTGCACGTACTGTATCAGTGTCCCACAAATGGTTGTTGATTGAAGTGACCAAATTATTATTTTTTTTTGGAGGGATTATTACCCCCAGAAATCAACTAACAGCAGAAGAGCAAATTGGATAGTGACCGTGAGACACAAGTATTTTTAATCTAGCATATTCATTAGCTATCTAAAATATTCTCTTGTTTGGAGGAAGAGAAGAACCTTTAAATTGTTACTCCAGAATGTTAAACTGACTTGGAGGAAAAACAGGCAGATCGAAAATAATCGAAAGCTTTGTAGATATAGACTGGTCTTGATTCTGCATATTAAAGTTGGCCCACTGGTAGGCTGGCTCACACTGGACAAGTCCTGTGCTGTGTGCTTGTTCATATCGGGAGTTACCTTGACAGGCTCATTGCTCTGGATGTCTCTTTTTCTCTTTCCTCCCATCACTTTCTAATTTGAATATGTGCTTGTTGCAGAAGACATGTGCATGTGTATCGTATCTGTTACTTGCTTTCTGAAGTAAGTTCTGCGAATGCACGGATGTTCCTTGGTTATGGAGTGTCGAATGGCAGCTTTCACTTGCACTACAGCACTTTGGAACACGTAAAACAGTAAGAAGCTCATGTGTGGGTTCAGACACAGTTGCAATGAAAACTGGCCATGCAATATGCAAAAGTGCACAATTGCACTTTTGAGTTAAATTGTGTTTCGACCATAGTTGTCACAACTCTGATGTTCCTGTTTCAAGGAGCTTCATTTCTGCCCTAGAAGAGCGGTTGGTTGGCCACCCTGACTTATTTAACAGAATTTGGTTTATTTGCAAATAACCTCTTCACCATAACGTCCCTAATAGTGTGTCTCTTACCTTGCAGAGGTTGTGTTTTCGATATATTCAGTGGAACATCCTCGTGAAAATGGGAAAATAAGTCTTTCCTCACCAGTCGAGTACTCGTCAATGTGTTCGAGGCCAGCTTTCTCGTGAGTACACAAGTGTACAGTCAGCAGCTTTGCTTCTAGCTGAGTCAGAAATGTGTTTTCCCTATACCCTTCCTTGCCCATCAGACAGGTGGTCATAATGCGGCCTCTACTCCTGCACCTTAGGGAAAGACCAGGTATCAGCCTGGCTCAGTGGGTAGCACCCTTGCCTCTGAGTTCGAAAGTTACAGATATTGGGACTTTGAACTTTAGTTTGGGCAGACACTCCAGCAGGGTGGTGCTTGCAATCAGCATTGTTGGAGGTACCATCCTTCGGGTGAGAGATTAAGGTCAAGGATGTCAAAGGTCCCATGGCTCTATTTGAAAAGAGAGGGCTTTTCTTCCTGTGTCCTGATCAACAATCGTCCAAATACATAAGTAGTTCAGGACATATGTGCATGTGACCACCAGGAAGGTTTAAAGTGACCTTTTTTTCATCATACATTTCTTATGTTCTTATGGTCGATTCTCGGGCGATTTGTGGTATTGCAAATTGGCTACTGGTTTGCCTACAAAAAACACAGTCACTAGACTTTACATTTCATCCTGTGAAGCTTCTGATTTGTCCACCCAATGGGAAATGTGTTACTCAATACAAATTGACCTTTACACAGCCCCTTACACATTGGCAGAATGTCCAAGCTTCTAAATGGTCCTGGCTTGACACCTGAGTTGGGTGTGGGCTCTATTGATGATGCTTGTTTGCAATGAGTGTTGGGAATGGGGTGGGAGACTGGGAGGTTGGAGAGGAAGAAAATAACCAAAGAATGAGAGTGGCCATTCCATTCCAATCATGGACATTTCCATGTGTAGATTCCATCAATTGAATTCTCAGTCTGCTTTGAATACTTTTAAGCATAGTGATGATATCTGCATGTTTTGTCTGTTTAGTGATTATAATGAGCCCAACCATGTCTAGATTTGAATTCAGTTGTAGATCTTGGTGTTGCTGTATGTAAGTGAACTTTATAATTATTCTGGTTTTTTTAATAGAAATATTATTGAAAAAAGGGCTAAAGTGTTAGCTAATTCACATTTACAAATGCTTTCTCGTGAAATAAAGACTGAACCTCAGGAAGCCACCCCTAACTCAAAAAATGATCGGTATCCTTTTCTTACATTTTTCAAAGCTGCAGCGCACAGCAACAAATTACATTTATATAGCACCTTTCATATCGGGAGGACGTACTTAAGACTGGACAGTCTTAAGATCAGGACTTGTGGCGGGCAGGAAGAGTAGGGGTAGGAGGGTGGCCAAAGGTGTGGTCAAAGAGGAAGGGTATGAGACATGCCTTGAAGGAGGCAAGGGAGGGAGCAACGCAAAGGGTCTGTGGGATGGAGTTCCAAAAGGGTGGGGGCAGAGAGGCTGAAGGCTGACTGCCGATGATGGGTTTGGCCGGGGACGTGGAGCAGGCTGGAGCCTGGTGAGTGGACAGCGCGGACAGGTTGATATGGCGTTAGCAGGTCACAGAGGTAGGAAGGAACAAGGCAAAAATATATAAATCATAGCAATTCTACAAGAATCAGAGAGAAAATTGTTTCATTATATACAGTGGCCTGTATCTTGATCTCATACATTGAGCTTGATAAGGTTTGCACATGGGCTGATGACTGGCAAGTGAAATTTAATACAGAAAAATGCAAGATGCTACATATGGGATGCAAAAATAGGACGCATAAGTACTCTGTGGATAGGATAGAACCTCCAAGGGGTAAGATGAATGAGATCTAGGGGTGTCTAAGGTGTTAGCTGACATTGCGTTTTGTGTCAAAACAATGTAAGCAGCAATAATAATAATCATCCTTGCAGTTTTATTATTTTCAAGACCCTCCTTTTCGATTGTGCCTTCTGTCGCCCTCCCACCTCTCTCCCTCCCCTCCACCTACCCTGCCCCTCCCCTGTACTCGGGTCCCAACCCCTGACTGTTCAGTGCCTTGGGACATCCTCCAGATATGAAAGGTGCTCTATAAATGTAATTTTGTTGTTGTAGTTGATTTTGTATCTTATTATGTTTTCTCGATGTCTCAAAGTGCTTCACAGACTACCATAAAGTGAATCGACTAAATTTTGTGGGTGAAACGCAGCAGCTAATTGCACACAACAATGTCCCAATGTCCCACAACTGTTAAGCTGCTGACTTATTCGAAAATAAGTCACCCCATTTTGTTTTTTTAAGGAATCGTTGCCTCTGGAAAAGCGATCTGCCAATCAACTGACAGTTCCTATTAAATACTAGGTAAACACGGATGTGTGGAGCAAGGAAACATGCCCAACATTTCGTCCTGCCTGAGAAATGAACCCAGGTCCTTTCATTCACGAAGCGACTGCTCTAACCATTAAGCCACAAGATATTAACCATTAACCACCCAACAAGATATTGCTAGATAAGTTCAGTTTAGATCCCCAGATGTCATACTGTTGGACAGGCTCTGTTCAGACCACACTAGCATACAGCATATAATTCTGGTCATTGGATTGCAATTGCAATCCAAATACTATGAAGTTTTTCTTTACCCAGAAAGTAATTAATTGGTGGCCAGGAAAGGTGGTTGAGGTTAGGACACTGCTGGCTGCTGTGATTGGAGGGCAAAAGAATGGTGGAATGAGATCAGATGAGCTTCTGTCAAAGTAATTCTGTGATCGTGTGATTGATTTCCTCAACCCATTGGTAAAAAATATAACACATGATATATCATACCCAGTTATAGCGACCTGTTAAATCTCTCCTTATGCCGCATTCTAGCTGTATCACGATAATGCCGTTTTCAAACATGTAAGACAAATTTTCCAAAAAAATGAATTGTAGCAAACAACAGTGTTGTATAAACGTGTTTTGCCTTACATTAATACATTTCAGACATCAACGGTATCTAGGTTCACAACTGGAGTTTCTGGTAGTCATTGAAGGACCATATGCACCATCTTTAACAACATTTCTAATGAACACTCCACATATAGCTGCTCAAGAAGGTATGGAGCAGGGATTGCCACCAACAATCCTTTGCCCTGTGGCCTTTCCAGGAGCATCTTTACAGCTACTTCAGGTAAGTTTTTTACATGAACTGCAACTCATATTTCTGAGTGAAATTCGAAGTGAAATGGGGACAATAAGGGAAACAAATCGTTAACATTAACTCTTTTTATTAATTGAATTTATTATCAGACTAAATGTAGAATCGAGCACAAGGAAATTATGGTAAACTTCAGCGATGTATTGTTATGGTTGTCAGTTTTCAAATTGACTGATCCAATCAGCATTTATTCCACTTTTAATTCTCGCAGACTCCTCTGGTATCTCTCATATCTGCTCAACTCACTCCTTATCATTGCCATCCACACTACAGGGCATTCCATTGGCCTTCTCACTGATCAATGAGACGGAGTCCTGTAGCTCAGTGGTTAGAGCACTCGCCTTACAACATGAGACCTGTGTTCGAATCCAGGCAGGACAAAATCTTGGGAAAGTTTCCTTACTCCACATGCCTAAAAATCCCTAATTTTTTTTTTTTAATTGGTAATTTCAATCTACAACTGCGTGAGATATTGCTGTTCAGAATTGGATGCCACGTTTTGCCCACAAATATATAGCCAATTCACTTTACAGTATATTCTGTGAAGCACTTTGAGACGTCTAGAAGATGTGAAAAGCATTTTATCAAATGCAAGGATTATTATATGATCAATAACGCAGAAAATGATGTACACAGATGCTTTTTCCTGTTAAAAGTATACGAAAAGCAAGTGTAGAGGGTGTGAGAAAATGAGGAAGGGAAATAGAAGAGAATGGGTCAAGGGATGGAGGGGGAGAAAATGGTAGGAGTGGGAGTAGGGGAAGCAAGGAAGAAATGGGAAGCAAGCAGAGGAAGGGAAAGAATTTTAACTGTATTTTGTGGGCAAAATGGACAGATGTAGAATATGAGTTTGAGTGAGCTATAATTTGCATGACACCAAAGGAAAGACTCACAACAACAACAACAACTTCGATTTATACAGCGCCCTCCACACCGGACGACGTCTCAAGACCGCTTCACAATAACGGATCACAGGGAAAGACTGGTAAGGAAAAGGCTCACATAGAGATGGAATATAAAGAGGTTGACAGACAGTAAGTGTAGGGGCGGAAGGCAAAAAGACACTCTGAAATAAAGTGAAGATGAAAAATTAGTTCACAACCAAAATATAGATACTCTAACTACCAACAACTTCCTCTTAGACATTCTTTCCTAGGTAAGACCACTGCCATATTACCTAACCTGGAATGGGCCACACTAATATACATCACTGCTTACACTGACTTTTTTCTCTGTTCTCTCACACAGGTCACAAGTACAAGTGGAAAGGTCCAGGGTTGCCTTGGTCCTATAGACTCGTACAGTTTAGAGATCACAGGACCAATCCTTCCTCATTCCATGGACTGCATTAACCGCATTCTGCAGTGCAGCGAATATGGTGGAACAGTAACCGTTGTTAATGTTCACGAGTGCACTTCTGCCTTCAATGTGCATCTACCTAATTAGGCAAAATCCAGAAATTGTGCATTTTTTCACCTATTACATTACATTTAAAACAATCCTGATTGGCAAAGAACTGATGGAAATGCATTGTATAGCACTTCTCAACTCTTCCTTGTTCTGATGGGTCAAAACTGCTATTAAGAAATTAAGGGAATCGCTTTGAAATCATTTGTTACATTAGTTTTTTTTAAATATAAAAACACCCATAACCATGAATCTAAGGGCAATAATGATCTCAGAAGTGTGGCGTTATCATGGTTATGACTTTATAAAATATATTTTGGTTTCATGCCCAAACTATTCCTGGCGTCAAATCACAGGGACTCCTTGTCATTCACTGATGCCTAATTATTTTATGAAGACTATACAATTATTGCTGTAAAGGTAACATTTTCAGTATATGACACAATACGCATATTTTGAATGTATATATTGTTTTTTTTAAAACCTTGTTTGACAATTTGACATGTGAATAGAATGCACTAAAGTTTTTTATATATCAATAAATATATATACGTTTCACTCGTTGATCACTAGATCAAATAAGTGATATTATCAAAGCCCAGGAAAAACACAGAGTTGCTTGTTTTTGCTAACATTTATTTTGCACCAAACAAATGAAGTATTTAGGGTATTAAAACAAATTATGTACAGGTATCTATTTTTGGTGCATGAAGCATATATTACGCAGTTGCAATAAAGAAAATATAATTGATATTGGTTTAACCACTATTATGCACTCAATCATTTTGAACACTGTGTGACCTGTTTGCCTTTTCCATGTTATGTCAATGACCTGTTGACGCAAGATATACCTAGTGACATGAAAGTTATTAAATATCGTGTCTTGATGTCAATTAAATGTACAACGTGGAAGATGTATTGTTAAACATATTAATATTTTCCTGCAACCACACGTTTCTCTGATGCAATAATTGTCAGAATCCTTTTTGAAAAGTTATTAAAACTAATATGATTATATTTTTCTTGCTCGTCCCCTCTCACTACCATCACATTGCCCTTGTAGGTCTTTTTTTCTGACTGAGGTATTTACAATATATTTACAATTATAATGATTAAATATAAATGTGCCCTTTAATATCGTGAAAGGAAGGAATTTGAAATTGTTCCTTATTGCAGTGCCTTTTCTGAAATTATGTTGTTGACAGTTAAAAAGTAACTGGTTTGCGCAGTTATAACAAGCAAAAGTACTGGTACAAAATTCTAAAAACTAGCATGTGGTTAACAGAAGTCTTCTTGATATGCAGAACTTTCAACAAACATGATATCTATGCCAATCACAGTTTTTTTTATCCAGTTCCGTAATGAATGTTATAGAGATATTTTAATAACCATTCGTACTTTAAGACAAATTAATCATTTAATATCCTGGAAGTATTCACCCCTTCAATTTCCTTTAGTAACAACAACAACAACAACAACAATTTACATTTATATAGCGCCTTTCACGTCGGGAGGACGTCCCAAGGCGCTAAAACAAATAGGTCTAGTCCTCTTCCCAGCTGGGAGGTAAGCATTCAGAACATGTACAGTATTCCATCTGGGCCAAACAACTGACAAGTGTTTTGCGATTTTAGTACAGTGCCAAGTATTTATTTACACAGACAGTAATTAACAGCTGTAATGGGCTCCCAAGAAGCGTGATAGTGGCCAGACCACTGGGTTCATTGAGAAGAAGAATTAGACAAATAACTGAATTCACACACAGGATTCTTCTGCTATCAGGAGGGCTATTAGGGAGGCCAAAAGCTGCATAATTGCATAATTACAACACAAGCCTGCAGCCCGGGCAAGAGGAGGTGCAATGTGAGGTATGAAAGCAACACATCGCATTTACATAGTGCCTTTGATATCAGGAGGAAAGCACTGAACAGTTGAGGGTTTATACCGAGCTGAGGGTTGGATTGCAGATGGATGGGGAAGGGGGGAAATTAAAGATCAAAGCCTTGAGATGGACCTTGAGAAAGGTAACAAGGAGGGAAGTAAAAGTACTCTGGCATGAAGGACTGCAAAATTTGCTGCTTGTGGGCCACCTGTAGTGTGAGGCAGTGGCAGAGCTGGGCAGTATTGCTTAGGTATGGAAACAAATCCCTCTAATGCCTGTCATCTGAATTCCTCCAGGCTTCCTCCCACAATAACCTTTCCTCCTTGTCCACCTCCACCGCTCTTGATGTCCTTGCTCCCCTCACTTTCCAAACCGTCTCCTACTCACGGATGTTACCTTGGTACATTGGCCACCTCCACTCATAAGGCACAAGAGCAAGCTGTTGAACAAACCTGGCTCAAATACAACTTAGCAGTCCATCGGCAGATCTGGCTTGACCTTATCAAATCTTACCACTCTGCCCTCGCCTCCGCTAAATCGTCGTTCTTCTCCAAGACAATTTTGGAGGCCAAGACAACCCCAGGCTCCTCTTCTCCATCACTAACCTGCTCCGTTACCCACCCTCATGCCTCGTGTCCAATGCCAACTGCGATGGGCTTTCAGCCTCTCTGCCCCCCACACTCTGTAACTCCAGCCCACAATCCCGTCACCTCGCTTCCTCCCTTGCCTCCAAGGCCGCTCTCAAGACCCTTTTTGATCATGCCTTCTGCTGCTCTCCCAACTCTCTCCCCTCCTAAATCTCTCCCTCACTTGCCCCCTACCCTGCACCTCTTCCTTGCTTGGGTCCCAACCTGACTGTTCAGTGCCTTGGGACGTCTCCCAACGTGAATGACGCTCTATAAATGTGATTTTGTTGCTAGGAAATTATGAACTTCCACAAAACCAAAGTTGAAGCAATCCGCTGACCAATTCTACTTCAGTTGTCACAGTGTTTATTCTGCCTATCAACCCAGTCACCTCGCACTCTTATCACACCCAATGTATATAAATCACACACAGTTGACGGGTATTGGTGTGTAGGTGGCAGGGTTGGAGCGAAAACTTTTAAGTTGTCTCAGAAGAAGTCGTTGCATGGAATGCCATTCTTGTCAGTGTCTGTAGGAATTAAATCACAAGGTGAAATCCTGCATTTCTTTAAACATTTTCAGTTGTTAACATGACATGATTATTAACTGCAGAAACGGTTTCACTTTACGTGGAAACCAAAGTGTTAAGCAATGTCCTTTTGTTTACAAAAATCAGAGTGCTCTCAGTCAATGAATTTAAACTGCATCAGTCAGTGGCTGCAATGAGTGATTTTTAAAATTTCGATATAAATTTTGTTCTCTTGGCTGTTTTTTCTCCAATTAATTCAGACTACTGTCCTCTCGCTCTTAAAAACACCTGGACAAAATTCATAAAACAAAACTTAGACATTAAAAATAATAAAATACCTTACATTATTAGTCATTTTGTAACTGCAAAATTTATTTTTCCCCGTTCCCCTGGCTCGGCCTTGGCCTCTGCTTTGTGAAGCGCTCTGAGACGCCCTGGCATGGAGAGCACTATATAAATCCAAGTTGTTGTTCCTCTTCATGACTTACTTCTCCTTGTTCTCTGTGATTTCTTGTTCCACACAAACTGCTTGTAGCACCCCATGGCAAGCAGAACCGTGCCCTGCCATATCTAACCTAAACATACATTCATTGCTTATTTCAATAGCTGCCTAATACTTCATTATGCTACAATTTGCAAAGCCTTGAAACCTAACAGTTTCTAACAAGCATTAACAAAATCCCATGTTGTTCTCACACAATTAACACAATGATTGTTTTATACATCATCATATTTAACAACAACAACAAAATTGCACTTATATAGCGCCTTTCACGTCGGGAGGACGTCCCAAAACACTGAAGCTGCCTCTATACTTCTGGCTCCCATCTCTGCCTTATGCCGTAAGGCGTGGAGGGTGCTATATAAATCAAAGTTGTTGTTGTTACATCCTGCACATCCCTCCCTCCACATCTTTGAACCTACCTTCTCTCTCATCACCACCATAACCTCATGAAACTGACCACCTGCTCCCTCAAGTCCAAGTTGATCACTTGGATATTGTCCAGAAGCGATGTCAAAACTAGACTATCTAAAGGCCAGAGTTGTAGGGAGATATTTGCCTCCCTTCTTTTCCCAGACCTTGAGATGGCTCTCCTGCTACTCACTTGGCAATTTCCCAAATGAGTTCAATCCTTTGCACCTTTGTTAATTGAATCCTCTGTCACTATCTATATCTCGAGCCGCTCTCCTTCAGTTCTTTATTTATCCTAGAAGCTACTGATGTTATTGCGCTCCTTGGATTATTGGCATGGACCAGTACCCAAGGTTGTCTCAACGCAGGAGAATGTGCTCCTGGTGTTTTGTGTAGACAAGTTGTTTCTCTCCCTTTTGCTCAAGGTTGCTGACCATGCCTGTGTTGTGGATAGATTGTTTTAATTGGTGCTTGATTGGAACTAACTATAATTAATCTTTAACACAGTACCTCCATATCCCAACACGATTGTCAGTCGATTGATTGGATTGCTTTTCTAGGGGTAATAATTCCTTCAGTATAAATAAAAATAACTTGTTCACTCAATCCACAATTGTTTGTGGGACACGGTTGCGCATGATTGGCTGCCACGTTTCGCCCACAAAATATACAGTCGATTATTTTACGGTATATTCTGTGAAGCGTCTTGACGTGTCTCCCCATCACCGTTGTTCTTGTATTGAAGATATGGTGAGGCGCGATTTCAACTTATGATTATTATTATGACTCCTATAACATCAAGAAACCATGAAGTGCTTCACAGGTACTGTATTTGCATACAGTGAAGTTGCTATTTATTTCATAACGTCACTTTTTGCAGGCTTCCCGCATGGAGGGCGCTATATAAATCCAAGTTGTTGCTGTTGTAAGCATACGTGGCAGCCAATTTGCACACAATAATGTGCCATCAACAGCAAAGCGAACGATCAACTTTATTTAGGGAATTGTTGGCCAGGAATACCAAGATAAACTCCCTTCTCTATTTGAGTGGTGATATGGATTATTAATGACCACTGGGTAAACGATACCACACTTTAACATCTCACCTGAAGAACAGCAATTTAAAAACTGCAGCAGTCCCAGCCCAGCAACTGTCTGTCATGTCTAGGCCGTAAGATTGAAGTTTCGAAATAGAGCTTGAACTGCCAATCATTTGATCAAGAGGTGATGTTATTAACCGAGCCAGGATAACATCCATAGTTTTTGTATCGACATGTACTTTCGCTGGACTATTCAAATGCCCTCCTCACCAGTCTCACCTCCGCTAGCATTCATACACTCCAGCTCATACAGAACTCTGCTGCCCACATTCTCACCCGTACCAAACTCCGCTCCCCAATTACCCTGTCCTTACCAAATTGCACTGGCTCCCTGTCCCAGAGAAGATCGATTTAAAGATCCTCATGCTTGTATTTAAATCCCTCCACTCCTCTGCACCTCCCTACCTCTCTGACATCCTCTCTCCTCAAAACAGTACCCGTTGCTTTCGCTCCACCGGGTCTGGCCTCCTCCATGTCCCCCGAATCCTCCGCTCCACCCTCGGCGGCCGTGCCTTCAGCCACTACGCCCCGAAGCTCTGGAACTCACTTCCTCACTCCCTTCGCCTCGCCCCCTTTCTTCCCAGTTTCAGGTCACAGCTAAAGACCTTTCTCTTCGACTGCGCCTTTGATCACCTTTCTACCCCCTTCCGTTGGCTTGGCCCCAGGATCCGCTTCTGTGAAGCGCTCTGAGACTCCATTTGGCATGGAGGGTGCTGTATGCATTCAAGTTGTTGTTGTATTATACAATGTCTAATTCAACATATCGTACTTTGAATAGAGAATGGACTAAACTACTATTTTCAATAAATGCAGGTAATCTAAAATAATTATGTGATTTTTACATAAATTAAAAAACACCATTATGTCCATCTATTTTGATTGTCAAAGTACTTAAAACTAATATATAAACTACTTTTGAGAATGCAAAAAAAATGTGAGTTTGTAAAATTACCATATTTTTTCTCATCATAATTGCAAATTTAGGCTCTTGTGCATTAGTAGTTATATTGAAAGAGCTGACAAAATGAAAATGTAAGTGACATTTTAATCTGACAGCATTTTCTGCTCATCTTTATCAAACAGTGGATTTTCAATGTTAGATTTTAATAATATTTAATATTTTGCATCTTGTACTGTGATTTATTTTAGCAGCTGTCAGATGCACTTTGTTTAGACTGTCAAATAAATGCCCATCAAAGTTAAATCACTATTTCATGAAGTCTTAACATGACCAAAGCTGGAATTATTTCTGCTATTCACTGCAATGAATAACTAATTTAGCCGATAGAAATGTAAAACAAGCGTAGCCTTTGAATAATGTATTCCTACTTTCAAATTGCTGCTCTGTAGTTGCACACATTTCTCATGATCAACAGAACTATAAACGTGTGTCAAAGCCTTGATAGCTTTTATTGGTTGCTAAAAGAAACAGTTGTAGAAATAATTTTCAGTTCGCTTTTAGTTTATAAATAAGATGGAATTGAATAATTACTGGTATTACTGGTCAAAATTGAATTGCCACTAAATGACAATCTGAAATTAAGAGAAATTGTGATGTTGGGTAATAATCCTTGCATTTTGATATAGCACCTTATCATGACTTTGAGACATCTCAAAGCACTTCATGGAATATATTGTAAAACTAATTGACTGTATATTTGGGCAAATTGTGGGTGAAATGTGGCAGCCAATTGTGCACAGAAGTGTCCCAAAAACAGTTGTGGATTGAGTGGAATTTTTTTGGGGAGGAATTATTACCTCCAGAAGAGCGATTCGCCAATTGACTGACAGCCAGGTTCCTACTTACAGCTAGGTAAACAGAGGCACGTGGAGTAAGAAAACTTGCCCAATGTTTCTGCCTAGCTGGGAAATCGAACCCAGGTCCTTTCACTTGTGAGACGAGTACGCTAACCACTGAGTTACAGAATTCCACCTTGATTGCACCTCTGAAAACGTCCCCAACCTCCATGTGAACTTAAAGTCCTGACATAAGATTTGAACCCACGACCTTTAAAATCCTGATGTAGGATTTGAATTCACAATCTTCTGATACAGAGGTAAAATTGCTTCAAATTGAAACAACAACAAAATTATGTTTGTACAGCACCTTTCACATCGGAGGCTGGCTAGTATAATAGGTTTATCGGTGTTATATACTGTTTTCTGTTCATTTCACCCACAAAATATACAGTCAATCCACTTTATGATATCTTCTATGAAGAGCTATGAGATGTCTCAAAGACGTGATGAGGATATTTACCAAATGCAAGGATTATTATTATTTACAGTATATTCTGTGAAGCGCTTTGAGATATCTCAAAGACGAGATAAAGCACTACAGTATTTCAAATGTAAGAGTTATTATTATTATTCATTTGCCAACATCTTTATAATAAATGTATTAATGTAATAAATGTAAAACATTTGTTTGCATTTATATGTCAATTGATATTCATGCATTCATGTCCTTCTGTGCCTCACATGTAATTGACTGTTGTGAATATGCCAGCAGTGTTTGGTAGTTTCTTCTTCTGTTCAGAGCTAGTGCAGACATCCTCCAGATCTCAACGGCTCTAAGTAAATCTAAGTTTGTATTGTATTGATAGGGTTGGTGGGCTTTGGATGAGTCAAGATGCTGTGTAAGAAGATATATCTAGAGGATATAAATTCTGAAGGGAACAGCACATCTCCACAAGCTAATATAAGGAGACTGTCAGCTTCTGAGATATGGAAGGAGTTGGAGGTTCCTGGTGGGATGGATTGCCTTGGAATATATCCCAACCAGCAAAAGCCTTAGGGAGCGATCAATGAAGAACAATAAGGATATTCCCCAATGAGGGTTGAGCTACAGGGAACAATTACACAAGCTCTGGCTCTTCAGTCTCGAAAGAAGATGACAACAACAACAAATTAAATTTATATAGTACTTTTCACATCAGGTGGAAGTCCCAAGACACTGAGACGTAATAGAGGCGTATAGTTAAATGCGATTGTAAACATGAATGCCGAACAATGTTTAGCATGTAACCAAAAGTGTAGAAAAAGAAGACATGGGGCAATTTAAGGCTAGATACCAGGAAGTTTTTGTTTACCCGGAGCAAAGTTAACACAGGAACAGGTTGCTAGCAAGGATAGCAAGGCAAGACAATGAATTCATTTTAAAAAACACTTTGATGCTGTGATGAGATATCAGGAGAATGGGTTTACTGGACGGATGAGATCAGATTGGCCGAAGGACCTGTCTTATCCAAAGCAATCTTGTGAAATTCCTCTGCCTTGCGCAGTGGCTGATGGCTGCAGCTTTGTTAATCTTGACATGACAAGTTATGCTTATTTCCACTTGCTGGATGGTGAAGGGGAAGATGTCCACCAGAATATTGGAGTGCAACTAACCCAATGCAAAAAAAAAAAGAAGTGGCATTACCTTGTTCAATGGACATGTATGGGAATCTCTACCCTATAGTAGTTAGCGCTTCTGAATAACTTGCCAGCAGGGATGGAAAACTGAATTCACAGTTCTGATCATGTGTCAAGGGTCCTCATACCAACTTGAGTTCAAGCTTCTGCACCAGTTACTACATGGTGTAAAATTGCAAAGCAATAATTCCCGTCTGCTGATTCCTCTCTTATTTGAACCAGATATTCTTCACAGAATATCCGAGCACTGACAAGCTATGCCTTCTTTCACAGATGCATGAAACTTGCACTTGATATGAATAAATCTGGTGTGCTTCCATCACAGCACAGTCAGTACAGATGCATTAAAGCTACTTGCACAAACTACTCGCTTGACAACCCCGAACCTGAACCTAACTAAAGTAACATAATGGTGGGAAGATAGAATCCTTGTGAAAGCACTGAAAATATCATTCGCAATGGATACAGTTCTCATTTGACATGCCAACAGAAAATTTAAGTAGTTTTGACAGAAATATCGATGTTAATTTTACTATCAATTGTGCTTGTTCCTGAATTCCTAAAGCCTTTGTATGTTTCAATGTTATTTATACAATGAGTTAACAGATACCGCCATTGTTTTTTTGTTACATTGCACGCTTTCGGAAAAGTGTTTCAGTGTTGGTGTCTTGATTTGTTTTACCGGGGGAGGGGGAGAAAGGAGAGGTTTAGAGGCACAGGGCGAAAAGAGATAGATGGGCCTGGAGAGAATCAGCCAAAATCATCTTCAGAAGGGAAAAGGTTAACTGGAATGAATCAGGACATTTGACCAACAGCAACTTAGATTTATATGGCATCCCTCACGCAGGGTAGCATTACAGAGTGGCGGAGCAAGACACCTACGCAGGGAGAGGGGGAGGTGTTGGGTGAGACCTGAAAATGAGGAAGGAAGAGGCAAGATAGAGGGATAGAGGAAGAATTTCAGGACATAGTAGCTGGACACCAATGGTGGACATAATCCACGACATGTGGATGGCCTGGGCCAGTCAAGCGGAGACAGCAGGCAATGGGTTGGGGAGTAAGCAGGTTGGAGAGACAGGGAGATGCCAGGGGTTGAAGGCATTTGGGAATGGTGTGAAGATCTTGAAAGCGATCCATTCTACAATAGAGAGCCAGCAGAGTCTGGCGAGAATTGGTGTGAATCAACATTCCCATCAAGAAAGTAAATTTATCATCTCATGGTTCAGTTTTATAATAGTAATAGTAATCCTTGTATTTTATAAAGCACCTTCTGCCAAGAAGGTGTCTCAAAGTGTTTCATGGGATATTGCTGTACAATAAAATACAGAATTACTTTAAGTATAGCGCATTTC
Organism: Hydrolagus colliei; assembly: GCA_035084275.1. Lineage (NCBI taxonomy): Eukaryota > Metazoa > Chordata > Chondrichthyes > Chimaeriformes > Chimaeridae > Hydrolagus > Hydrolagus colliei. The sequence goes on along the minus strand of CM068744.1, from coordinate 8,439,215 downwards.
ATGTTGGGAAAAAGTCTCAAGGCACTGGTAGTTGACATGGTCAAATTAGGACATGATGAAAGCGTGGATCAGTGTCTCGGGAGCCTGTGGTAAGAGGCATATGTCTAACTTACTACTCTGGATAACTCATCACTGAGCCCTTTCCCGCTGGAATGTCAAGTTATCAGGAGTTTACTATATTTGAATGGAAATGTTAAATAAATATGATTAAATTCTCCCTTGCTTTCTTAATGCTAGAGTGAAAAGCATTGATTAAATCTGTATGCGATATATATTCATAAATTTGGTCACTCAATCCATGACTTTGTGGGACACTGCTGTGCACAATTAGCTGCTGCATTATATCCATAAAATCTAAAATCAATTCACTTTACAGTAAAGTACCTTGGGATGTCCTCCTGATTGAAAGGCACTATAGAAATGTAATTTTGTGGTTGTTGGTGGTGGTTGTGGAATCCTGCTGCTTAGTGGTTAGAGCACTTGCCTCGCAAGCGAATAGACTTATGTTTGATTCCCAGGTGTGGTGAAACGTTAGACAAGTTTCCTTACTCCACAAGCCTCTGTTTATCCATCGTTTAGTAGGAACATGGTTGTTAGATGATTCGCAGATTGCTTTTCTGAGAATTATAATCCCATATTTTAAAAATGTGGTCATTCAATCCCATTATTTGTGGGACACTGCTTTGCTCAATTGGCTGTGGCGTTTTGCCCACAGAACATACAATTGATTTAGCTTTCAGTGTATTCTGCAAATGTCAAGTTATCAGGAGTTTACTATATTTGAATGGAAATGGAATGGAAATGCTTTGAGACATATGGAAGATGTGATAAGGCGCAATATCAAATGCAAGAATCATTGTTATAACATTTCAAATCATAATTTTAGGTTTCATTTCAAAATTAGTTCCCTGGTCTCGGAAATGTTTTTTGTTGGACTGACATGATGTAAATTTTAACCTTTCAAATGTTAGTAAATCTGAGTAGAAATTGTGCTTCTAATAAATGGCAGATTTCATTCTGAATTAGTTCTCACTTAAATTATTCCTCTTTAACATTTAAAAATGTCTTCATCGTAATGATATCCTGACCATTTGTGACCAGGGCTCCCTCTGCCTCCTCATCCTCCTCGACCTATCTGCTGCCTTCGATACCATGGCCCACTCAATCCTCCTCCACCGTCTCTCCTCCCACTTTCAAGATTCTGTCCATCACTAGCTCAGGTCCTATCTTTCACACTGTCTCCATTTTGTGTCCGCCAAAGTTCCAAAACGCTATTAGGTATATGATAAAAGAGACTGACGAGGACATCACTCAACGTCTGGTTCTTATTCAAAAACCTTCACAATCTGCTATAAAAGTATAAATTTGTGCAGTCGTGGTCAGAATATTAACAAAGGGCTATCCTAGAAGTAGGGTTTTTACACAAAGCAACAATCAAGATTGTGTTTAAACTACACGATGTTCAGGGTTATTCTTGTCCAGTGATTTTACAGAAAAACACAATTTAAATAATTTCCACATGACATTTGGTTTGATGGTGGAATTCTTTCATCAGTAGGAAATTCAAAGCGCTTGTAAATTGAGAACATTACCTCTCTGCTGGTTCATTAATGGGAAAGAGATCCTGCAATTAAAGTACAGTTCCTGCTCAGTCATTGCCTGATAAAAGCTAAGTTCAGAAAGGCTCCATGTGAGAATTGAAACTAGGAATTGTGATAAGGCAAATGCAATGCAAAATACAAGTTGAACTCTGCAACCTGGTGTCAGGTCATCTATTAGGGTGAGATTGAATGTGCCAAAGAGCCTTCTTCATCCAAACCCCTCATGACCTTGCAATGAGATAAATGTAAGGATTATTATTATTAGTAAGACACGAAAAGCGCTATATCAAATGCAAGGATTATTATTATTGTTATTTATTTATTTATCAATTTTCAATGAGCACAGAATAATTCTTAGCATAATAAACTGGTCATACCTCATGAATCATGATTTCATTGGTTCTGCAATGGATACATCCAGAGAGAGAGCAACAAACAGACTTCTACTTGCGCTGGTTAGGCCACTGAGAAATGTCTTGGAGGTGAGCACCTTGGGATTTGAACTCACAACTTTCTGACTCAGATTCAAGAGTAGGACTAACTGAGCCAGGCTGTAGCATTTCTACACCAATAGTTGGCTTGGATGTGGGGAGCATTACGCATTGAAGTTCTGACTTATTTGTGGCAATTTGAAGTTTCATAAATTCATGGAAACGTATGCTGATATTTGACCATGTGACAATTTTTTGAAATTAAATTGAATGTGTATGAATGTAATGAACTTTTCCTTCAACTGACAAGGCTGAGCTGACGTGACAATATGTTTCAACTAAGTCTGAAGCCTAAGTCATGAGCAAAGCTCCAAGATGTTTCCCTTTGATAGCTTCTTAAGTCCTGTTTATTTCGAGAAGAACTTATTTATCAACTAAAAAATAAAACATTCTTTGATAACAACAACAACAAAATTACATTTGTAAAGCACCTTTCACGTCAGGAGGACATCCCAATATGGTCGGAATTCAGCGACATTTTAGTTTAGGCTGTAATAAATATATAATATAACCGCAATTGATATAGCGCTTTTCACATCTTATCGACGTCTCAAAGCGCTTCACAGAATATACTGTAAAGTGAATTGACTGTATATTTGTGGGCAAAATGGGGCAGCCAATTGTGCATAGCAGTGTCCCACAAACAGTCGTGGATTGAAATGACCAACTTTTATTATTGTGGTTTTTTTTTGGAGGGATTATTATTAGACATGTGGAGTAAAGAAACTTTCCCAAGGTTTCACCCTGACCTGCCTGGATTCGAACATGCTTGCAAGGCGAGTGCTCTAACCACTGAGCTACAGGAAATGAACCAGAACCTTTTGCTGAGGAGATAACATTGTCATTGTAGTGTGCTGGCACAGAGCATCAATGTAAAATACAAAGATGGCATCAACCTGAAATAACCCAAGTCGTGACATGACTAGACATTACAAACTGAGAGTTTGAGGGTTAGGAATATATAAAAAATAATATTTGCTTTTGAACTAAACAAATTCATAATTAATACATTTAATATATTGAAAAGGAAAAATTTGCAAAGCTAGCGTTGTTGATGAAGTGCATCACAGAATATACTGTAAAGTGAATTGACTATGTACTGTACATGTGGGCAAAATGCATCAGCCAATTGCTCACAGCAGTGTCCTCAAATGGATGAAGAAAACATCATTGATCTTTAATGGGGACAAACACAACTAAAAAGAGCAATGATTTCTCCTCATGTTTACCTTTAATTTTCTATCGGGATGTTTGCACGGCTGATTGATTTGACTGAACACTGAACTAATAAAGATGTTGAGCCCACTGGGCAAATTACATTCCTCAAGTGCTAAATAAAATGATAAATATCTCATTTAATCAGTAAGTTTAAGGATACCATTTTATAAAACAATTTTTATGAACCAGAAGGGCATAGAGTTCGAGACAGTGAGATTTTCTAAATGACTTGTAAATAGTTAATCCTGGATCACAACATGGGTTGTGAAAATGTGAAACGCACTGCCTCACATGGCTGCAGAAGTAGAATTAATTGAGATGTTTCTGGGTAGATGTATTGGTGAATAGATACTGTTCTGAGGAGTGGAAGCGCAAAGGGATTTGGGAGGGGGGATTATTGTACATATTCTCTTATAGGTGATGAGGCAAGAGGACAAAGCTGTCAAAGTAGGCAATGGAATCTTGGGTTTTATAAATAGAGAGATCGGTTTTTTGTCCATCAATATAGTAGCAGAGGTAATGCTAAACTACTATTTTCATAACTCATTAGTTAGACCACAGATAGAATTTAGACAATATTGGTCACCTCACTTTAGGAACGATGCGAAAGTGGTAGATCCTTGCATTCGATACATCGCCTTATCATGTCGTTGAGATGTCTCAAAGCACACTTTATACTGTATACTGTAAAATGAATTGACTGTGTATTTTGGATGCGAAACGGGACAGCCAATTACACACAGCTGCATCCCACAAGCAGTTGTGGATTGAGTAACTATTGTATTGTCATTATTATCCCTGGAAAGCGATCCACCAATTGACTAACAACCAGGTTCCTACTTATTGCTAGGTAAATAGAGGCAAGTGGAGAAAGGAAATTTGCCTAAGGCTTTGCCTCAAGGCACAAGTGCGAGCCACCGAACGCGCCTGGACCAAATCCAAACTCTACAAATGTAATTTGGTTGTTGTTATTGTCCCACCAAGGAATCAAACTTCAATTAATAATAAATTGGTCACTTCAATCCATGACTGTTTGTGGATCAGGAACTATATCAAATACAGTACTAGGATTGTTATTATAATTCTGATAGATGCCGTCATTTGCTATTTGGGCATATACAGTAGGACTCATGATTTGAATGCGACTGCCATGACAATGCTACTGATGTTCTGATGCCTATTTGCTTTTCTGGTGCTATCTATTCACAGTAAACCTATATAAAATAATTGTATACACGATCCAGTATCCATAATTGTAACTGTTATACTGATACATGTACTGTATTTATAGCAATTTTCTACAGCATTACAGTACAACACAATACAGTATAATAATAATTCTACATTTGATATAGCTCCTGATCACGTCTTTGAGACATCTCAAAGCATCACAGAATATACCGTAAAGTGTAGTGACTGAATTTGTAGGCGAAATGTGGCAATTGCATACAAGTGTCCCACTTTTGCGGAATGAGTAACTCACTCACAATAATTTAAAAAAAGGATTTATTGTTCTCGGGAAAACTATCCAGGAGATGTACCATTATCTACAGTAATTATAAGAGTATGTAGAAATGTATGTTGTAGGGGGAGGGATGGAGACATATGTTACTGAATGCACAAAAGGGATCAGTCACGCCTACTTGCAAATAAATAATTGTAAATAAATTTACAATTTGTATTTAAATTTACAGCAATTTGCTGGACAGGACTTTCAAATTTTAACACTTTAAAAGTTATAGATTTTCACTTTTAAAAATAAACTTCTAAAGATTGCTATGGTTAATCATTGTAAGATAACACAAGCCTTTATTAATTATACACCAACTTGAGCATTGAACTGTACATTATCTGCTCATGTTTATGGATAAAACATTGAACAGTGGAAATTTATGATATAAAAGCAGGCCATTCTGCTCAGTGTTTGTGCCAGCTCATTCAAGAGCAATTCTGTCAGTTCTACTTTTCCCCTTTCTCCATATGCCTGTAGTTTACTTGCATGTATCAAAGAATTGCCTGTAAATATATACACTTTACAGCATATTCTGTGAAGTGCTTTTAGACACATCTAGAAGACGTGAAAAGCACTTCATCAATTGCAAGGATTATTACTATCAGTCATGGAATTTCAATCCCAGAGCAACCATATCTCAAACCTCTCAATAATTTTCTTTCTCAAATGTTTATTTTTCCTCACATAAACTGTTTCATCAATCAAGTAAACAAAGGAAAAGCAAAGCTGTAAAATCATCATTTTGCAATTTCCTCTCTCACTGCGAAAAGCTTCAAAATGATTTCTAAGAGTTATGTATTAAAGTTGGCTTAACTAAGATTTAAAACAGAAGGTTAGTAGCATTTCGGTTCTTATCTTTCTTTTTCGCTGCTTCAGGATTTAGATTCAACTACCACCAAATCTTTTTAGATAAGTGAAATATGTGCCTCACTAAAACTACACTGGGATAATCTAGTTGTTCGAGATCTCATCAAAAATGCCTTTCAATGGATTGTTCAGGCTGAGTCTAAACAAGCTAATGCTGTCTTTAAAAATATATTTCTGATCCAATATTTGCCCTCTTTTCTTCTGAAGACCCTGGGTCCACAGGTGAGGGCCAAGTGGCTATTTATTCTTCATGCAACGATGCTATTCACATTTAGGATATTACAGATGAGTCCTATCTTAACCTTACCAAACATACATGGACATTTTCTCAGCCTTGAAGGGAGTTTGCTGGATAGTGGTCAGGACCAAAAAGACTTGGTGGGTTTCCTCTTCTGAACTCGGATGCTAAAAGCCCCCGCTGAAATCATAATCGCACAAATAATATTCTCCATCTAACAAAGTACCTGCATACAATGACTATGATTGTACATAACATAAATACGTATTTATGCCATAGGTTTAATTGTTACGTAACTTAACAATTAAACCAATGGCATTAATACAATGCTGATATTCCACTACTAGAAATGTTATAAACACCATCTAAATATAGAGAAATATTAATTCACTAGGAGCTCAAAGTTGCACCTGCTCTTAAACCTATCACAAAATCTGAAATTGTGAATTGTGAACAGTTCAGTTGTAATTTGGACAAACTCTTCAAGAACAACAACAACAACTTAGCGCCCTCCACGCTGGACGATGTCTCAGAGCGCTTCCCAATAACGAAGGTGTGGTTGAAAAGAAAGGTCTTCAGCTGAGTTCTGAAACTAGGAAGAGAGGGGGCGAAGCGAAGGGAGTGAGGAAGGGAGTTCCAGAGCTTCGGAGCATAGTGGCTGAAGGCACGGCCGCCAATAGTGGGGTGGAGGATTCGAGGGACGAGAAGGAGACCAGAACAGGAAGAGCGAAGGCAACGGGTGCTGTGTTGGGGAGAGAGGAGGTCAGAGAGATAGGGGGGGGTGCAGAGGATTGGAGAGACTTAAAAACAAGAGTGAAGGATCTTGACATCGATCCTCTCCGGGACAGGGAGCCAGTGAAGTCTGGCAAGGACTGGGGTAATTGGGGAGCGAAATTTGGTGCGGGTGAGAACGCGGGTGGCAGAGTTCTGAATTAGCTGAATCTATGGATTGGGGTGGAGGGGAGACCAGCGAGAAGGGCATTTGAGTAGTCCAGCCGAGAAGTGACAAAGGCATCGACAGTACACAATTCCACACAATCGTAATTTTAAGACAGAGTCTAAAACTTGGAATTTCGAATTCAGTGTTCATCTCGAATTCTTGATGAAAACATTCAAATTGTCAAAATATACACAGTATCGAGTTTCAAGACACTATGTAAAGATAAATGAAAACACAGAAAAACACGGTAGTTCATTTCTTGAAGGTCAAACATTAGCATAAACAGATACAAAGACAATTTTTAATTCTCACTGATTTGTCACAAAATGCACTGTATAAACGCAGTATAATACAATATTAAAAAAGGGACATCTTTCCTACGTGAAAGGCGCTACACAAATGTCTTTTTCCATTGTATTACAGTATAATAGTTAGCAAGTCTGCATTCAAGCAGTCAAATATATACGTGTTCATTTATGTTGATTTCAAAATTAAGACACTTCGGAGAGTTACATGTTTTAACAATTGTTGAGAATACCTAAAGAATGCAGAAAGCTAAGAAACCAATGTAAATTCTGACCCATCTGTAATCGCACCCCACTTGTTACCTCTTGAAAGTGAAGAAATGCTTTTGAGGTTTAATGTTGTACAGTCAACCCTGTGTCAAAGTAGCAAATGAAAGAGTACAGTACTGTATTTATTACAGTAATAATAATTACTGCAATATGAAAATAAATAGGAAGAGATAACACATCAAAGTTATTTTGCCTGGAGCTGAGAGCTTGCATAAATAGATAACCAGTTAATTTGTGTCACCGACAAATACATAACAGGGAACGCCTTGCGCTGTGATTTTAAGTGAATTCCCAGTGGATCTGCACAGCTGTATAAAAGGTGAATGAAGGCTGCTGTCTCACTTCAAACCTTGTAGCTCACGTTATTTAGGCACACCCAGCATTGTAACACTGGTTCCAACAGCACAAACACGTCTGAAAGGAATTTAATCAGCCTGTTTCCCCCAATCTATTTGACCGACAGTGCAAACAGAGGGGGTTTTGCTGCTCTCTGACCGCTTGCAGGGCAATGGGTTCAGAAACGCAAGACCATTTTTTGTCCAAACTCAGCCCAGCCGTGAACCTGGCAAGAGGTGTATTTATTTTAGTTATCGGTAAGGAAAGGTTTTTTTGTTTGGTTTTAACTGCATCACCAGCAGTGATGATTGAATATCCTTTCATTATTACTTATTATTGATAATAATGATATGAAATAAACAATGTGTCAGCAAAAATGTTTTTCAAAGTTAAATGGTATTTAATATGGTGTAGGGATGTATAAAGATTTATTGTGTATTCATTCAGAATCCAGAACTACTGTACGTTAATGTTCCAGGTGTGAAAGGCGCGATGTAAATACAATGTTTTGCCCTTGATGTAGATAAGCAATTCACAATTGCCTTTGTTGCTTTACTGTACAGTAATTGCTGATTTTGTCTCATGATGTACTGGCTGAGATGAATGTGTCTGGCTCGGTCAGAGGATTCATTTTGCTGATGGTGGACATTTTAGCAACAGTTAACAGCTTTAGCATTGCTGGTGGGGTCCTGACGTTAAGCAAGGAGTGGAGCTGATTCCAATGCGGATTAATTACAGAGGGGTGCAAATCGCAAGCAGTAGTGATCCTCACATTGTTGGTGAATGTGCTCAGCCATTTGCTGACTAAAGGCTGACTGGGAGTGATCCCTTCCACAACTTCATAATAATAATAATAGTAATCTGATATAGAGCCTTATCACGTCTTCGAGACCTCTAAAAGCTATTCACAGAGTATACTGTAAAGTGAATTGACTTGTGGGCAAAACACAGCAGCCAATTACACCCAGCGGTGTTCCACTTGTGGATTGTGTGATCGTTTTTGAAAAAAATACATCTGGACTACCCCCAGAAATACATCTATACTACCCCCAGAACAGTGAGCACTCTATCCGACTAACAACCAGGTTTCTCCTTACTGCTAGGTAAACACAGGCGTGTGGAGCAAGGAAACTTGCCCAACATTTTGTCCTGCCAGGAATTTCATAGAATATCCAGGAGAGTGCTCCAATCACTGAGCTCTGAAACTCCACAGAACTTACATTCAATGTCCACTGCTTTCAGCCCAAAGTTGACATTGCAATTGCCCATGGATTGCAGCATTTAGTTCCGGTTCCTGAGACACTGGTTTAATTTTACAAAAGTTTTAAGATACTTTGCTAATCCAGAAATGAGATTCTAATTCGCCCACAAATATAGTCAATTCACTTCACAGTATATTCTGTGAAGCGCTTTGAGACATCTAGAAGCCGTGAAAGGAGCTATATCATATGCAAGGATTAATATTATATGATTATAATTAGGCTGCTGGGTTCGCCTACAAATGCATAGTTGTTCCACTTCACAATAAATCCTGTGAAGCACTTTGGGATGTGTTCCCGACATAAAAGGCACTACACTAAATGCAAGGATTATTATTTTAATACTAGTTTGATCAGGTAAGGCAATCAAGTACTGCACACTCATGGTAGGTAAACCTTGATGCATAAATAGTTCAAGGTGATGCTCCAAGATGCCTTGTTTGATGGGGTTGAAATCCATTCAGAAGAAAATATAAATTACTATAGAGCGGTTTCTTACTGCCCTTCTTTTAAAATGTGGTAGTGCCCTCATCATAGTCACTGCAAAGATAGTTTACGGTCAGGAATTTTGATCCACAAGTATGTCTGTATTCCACTAAAGAAGTGATACATTATAGTGTGACAGTTAGGAAGAGGAAAAGGAAACATTTGATTTGACATAACACTGACCAGGAACACAATGTAAATCACAAATCACCTGTTATTGCATGTGAATTCCAGTTGCTGTTGATTGTATTTTCCCAAGGCTATTTAATACTATTTTGTTGCTGTTGTTAACACCGTTAGCTGTGACGTTAGCTGTGAAACTCTTTAAACACGTCAAACATTGGTTATCTCTGAAATAAAAATCACGTTATACTGAAAGCCCACCATGACACGATTTGGAAAGACAGGGAGTTTATCCCAGTGTCTGATAACATTGATGCACCGTTCATGCCAGGCAACATTTTGGAACGCTTAACAGTGGTGGAGTTTGATGCTGAACTGGGGAGAGGAGGGGCAGTGACCATAAGCACGGTTGCAGAGGAAGATCTTCAAGTATGATCATAGTTTTGGGGGCATGCGGCTGAAGGCACAGCCGCTGATGATGGAGCAGAAGGGATGTGCAGGAGGAAGGGGTCAGCTGAGCGAAGGGGGTGTGTGGTAGTGGGTAAGATAGGGAGGTATCAGGCGATGAAGTGATTTGTACACGAGTGTGAGGATCTTGAAATTGATCCATTCTGTAGCAGGGAGCCAGTGGAGTCTGGCAAGAACCGGGGTAAAGTGGGTACAGAGTTTGGTGTAGATGAGGATACCAACATTCTCCCAGCAACCCAATGAATTTAAAAAAAAAAAAAATTGTGGGACATTGTGGTGTGTAAATTGGCTAACATTATTGCCTATAAAATACAGTCATTCTACTTCACATTATATATAGCAAATTGCTACGAGGCATCTCAGCAATGTGATAAGGCACTACGTCAAAATGAAATTACTATGATTATTATTAATAAACACTTTTGTAAAATGCTGTCTAGCACTGAAATCTCAGGAATGAAAGTATCAGCACAGATTGAAACAGCAATTGAATGCTGCAATCAAATGCAAGATATATTCAAGCACCCTCCTGACGTGAAAGGCACTATGTATATACAGATAGACCCCGCTTACCGAACGCCCGGTTACTGAAACTTCACTATAACGAGGGTTTCGATTTGTACCACTTCTCCGCTTTAAAAGGCTGCTTTCGCTATAACGAATATTTACACACACTTTAAATCTCGCGGGCTTCTCGTGCGCAGCTTCTCATGCGCAGCTTCTCATGCGCAGCTTCTCTCGGGCTGCCCCAGCAACGCACACTCAGTCTTTAGTGTGCCTCAGTTAAGCAGTGCAGTCCCTCCCCTATGTGTACAGTATATATATATATATGTCAATTTTATTGTTTACAGTATATGCCGATCTTCATTACGTGTTGAAGCATTATTTCAGTCAATGTTTTGGTGTAAACCATATAAAACTTCCAAAATTCTATTTTCCAGATGGCTGTACTGGTTGGTCTTGGATTTATTGGGTGCTGGGCACCTTACGCTACAGTCAGTTTCTGGTCAATATTTAATTCCAGCACCCAAATACCTCTTGTGGTAAATTTGCTTCCTTGCCTGTTCGCAAAATCATCAACCGTGTATAACCCTATCATTTACTACACGTTCAGCACAAACGTTCAAAGGGAAGCGAAGAAATGTCTGTGTTGCTGCGACAAGAAGGTTCATTCATCAACTGTCCGAGAACTTCCATTGCGACCTCTGGTTGCCACCTGGCCTGCTTGGGATGATGTGCAACCGTCGAGTGTCCCCATGTAATTTCTGTGAATAAATTGGCTGCCGCATTTCACCCACAAAATACTCTTTAAAGTGTATCCTGTGAAGCAGTTTCAGGCATCTCAAATGACGTGACAAGACACTAACATCAATGCAAGGATTATTATTCTCATCAACGTAAAATGAAATGAATGGCGTCATTGTCACTTGCTGTAAATATAAGAATGAATGATCAAATCAGAATAGAGGGAGAAGACTTTTTATGAAGCTTTCTAAATGGAATAAAACACAATGTGGGATCTGAAAGTGGGGTCTATTTTACGAGTTATGTTTACCATGTGCTTCATGCAGTGTGTGTATAAACACATCTACAGAAGGAATTATGTGTCACATTAAAGATATATTTACTTGTATGTAGCTTTAATGGATAATGTATTGTAAGGTAGAACACACATTTTATATCACTTGTATACATCAAAACTTCTCAAAGCATTTTACAACTATTGTGTAGTGACAAAGCTTGCTCTTAAAAAAGTGTGATGGTTTTTGTGTTGTATAGTGTTTGCTCCTGTGAAAAAGTTCAACCAGAAAGACTGATTCATTGTGTTTTTAGTCTTTGTACTACAGGTATTCCTCCCCAACCACGGGAGATACGTTCCTGAAACCCCCCGTGGTTAGTAAAACCGCGGTTGGCAAGTATAAGGTCTTATGGAAAACATGGGGTTAGGGGGAGTAAGTTGCTTGTTCTTTTACTAAACACAAAAAACACACAAAATAACCTAACAATAAATGTTCAAATAACAATCAAAAATATAAAAAACAATAAATTCATGTTATTTACCTTAATCCTGAGAGAAGCGACAGCGTGGCTGGTTGATTGCGACATCACAACTGGGTCCTAGCACCAAACGCTAGTGTTCAAACCCGTAGATACGCAAATTTCCACGCTGCGGTTGGCAAAGGTTGTCGCAGAGAGGAAACCATGGATACGTGAAATCCGCGGTTGAAAAGACCGTGGTTGGGGCGGGGTACCTGTATACTGTAATTTGCATATTGTGACTAGCAACAAAAGTATATGTTAACTGTAATTATGGTCCCATAAGTGATTTTAACAGTCAATTTATGTTTGTTAAATAAAATACATAAATAGATCCTGCTCTTAATCTCTGCACCTTATCTGCTGTTGGAGAAGTTCAAGAATTGCATCCACAGAATGAGATGTGTGTGGAATAAGGTCACCGGGACTCCAGCTCACTCTTTCCAGACATCACGACTCACCCATCATAAAATAGTATCACAGATAAGTCTTGATCCCCATAGATGAATATAAATTCACAATATTTACCACCGTCGACTTAAAATCTCTTTCAGCTTTACCTCCTTCCTTAAAGGCACTATCCAAATGTAATTTTGTTGTTTTGTTATTTCTCCAACATGTTTGCATCTCAAATCACTGCACTGCATCCAATGGATTATTTGCTCTGTATCTATCCCACATCCTCCAACATTGTTGCCACCTGGATCAATATGGTTCAGTAATTTTTGATGAAACTAATTTACTCAACATCAACTATTTGATTGCGGTGATTGATTCATGCTTTCATTTCATAACCATGTGGGAATAATTAATGCTACAAGTCCAATTAAAAACAATTCTAAGTTGTACCCGCACTTCTCAATGTAATGAAAATTAAGAATAACTGAATATTTTCTTGGTTGTTTTTGAAGGTTGGTTTGACTATTTAAAGCAGTAATTTATTCACAGATGAAATTCAATTACATTTTGAATGTACATTAATAAACATTTATTCTTAGGCCTGAAATTCCCCATCAACAAACATTGACATCAAGCCAGTATTATTTTAAGATTGAAGATCTTGCAGAGAATTGTGGAAAATCCTCCACACTCTTTAAACGAGCCTGAATTTAAACAATTTAAATTTAATTCTGAATTTAAACATTTAGGAATTTTTCACAATTTTGCAACCTCATTAAAAATGGCTGCATAATAAAACACTGCAATATATGATATAATACATATTACATTATATTTACACATTACAACTTTCCTAGAAAGTTACAAGGCACCACAAATTATTTCAGAAAGAATTTATTTTTAAATTGACAATCACCAAAATAATCTTCAGAATTTATTATCTACACAAAAGGCTTGATTCTTTGACTTTTACATTGTCTGTTGTCTCCTGACCAAGTTCTGCTCAATGTTGTCAACCATCTGAACGGCTGCAAGTGGAATCCTGGTGCCTGGACCAAAGATGCTGCACACACCCGCCTTGTATAACATTTCATAATCCTAGGGAAAATAAAGTAGAAAATATCCATTGAGTTTTAAATAAATCTAAAGATACAAACTTTAAAAACAACCATGTAATTTTTAATATTAAGTCTTGTACAGTATACAGTACTTTATTTATGCTATAAAGTGTAGAGACTGTATTTTGTAGGTGAGCGATGCAGCTAATCTGCATTCAGTAATGTCCCTCGATACAGTTATGATAATAATGACCAGGCCCAGCTGACTTGCTACCAGCGCCAGCCATTAAAAAGAGCAGCTGGTTTCCAATTCATCCAGTCACAGCCACCATCAATCACTTCCTGTTTTCTGTGCATGTGCAAAATAGAAAATGAACTGGGAGCTAAGCTGGTTCCAAATTGAGAGCTTGACCACGCAATTTTGAAACTGAGCGCCTTGGGACGTCCTCTCGACGTGAAAGGCGCTCTATAAATGTAAATTGTTGTTGTTGTTGTCCAGATCTTGAGCAGGCAGGTTTGCAGTCCTCCAACTCACTGCTGATGATAGCCCGGCTATGCTGGCTGGTCAAGCAGACACTGGGAACAGGGATTCTACCCGCTTGGCTTCTGTTATCCCCGTGGTCAAAGCCCTAACAGGGAAGGCTGTTCTTAATCAAACAGAGGGAAGTTTGCCAAACAGTGCTCTCAATGTCAAGCTGTGTTTTAACTGATTAAACTCCAGCAGATCCCCAACTCACACGCCTTGGATCCTCAATCTGCACCTAATGCACTCTGTTTATCTAACTCTCACAGAAAAGCAGGGTGTGTCCCACCAGAGAGAGAGTGCGCATTCCATTCTAAACAGAGATATATATTTCCATGTGTGCCATACATGTGTGGAACCTGTCTCGTTGGGATACACTTAAGCATAGAGACATTAATATAAAATGACCAGTTTTTCCCGTTAAATTAAAGGATAGAGAATAAAAAGAGACAATACCTGAGGAGGAATCACACCACCACAGATGACCAGTATGTCTGGACGGTGAAGATTACGTAGTTCTTTAATCAATTCTGGCACAAGGGTTTTATGTCCGGCAGCCAACGTACTCACACCCACACAGTGAACATCTGCATCTACTGCTTGTTGAGCCACCTCTTGAGGAGTCTAGCAGTGAAAACAACATAAGTAGTCAATACATTTACCAAGATTCAAAATCTCGCAAATACAAATGGAGTCCTGTAAGCACAGTGGTCGCTTTACAAGCGAGAAACCTGGGTTCAATTCCAGGCAGGTAGAATCCTTACTCCACACACCAAAATAATAATCCCTCAAAAAAAAAGGTCATTTCAATCCACGACTGTTTGAGGGACACAGCTAAGCGCAACTGACTGCCGTGTTTCGCCCACATATTTACAGTCAATTCACTTTACAGTACATTCCGTGAAGCGCTTTGAGACGTGTAGAAGATGAGAAAAGCGCTATATCAAATGCAAGGATTATTATTATTACAATTATTATATCTTATGTACTACAGTATACAACAAAAACAAAATGACTTTTGTAAAATGCCATTCATGTCGGGAGAACACCCCAAGATGCTGAAATAAACTTATTTCAGGGGTTTACCTGGGGTATAAACTTACCATTAAGGGTAGTCAGTAGTGTGCGCTATTTTGTACTGATTATTAAACTGGAGCAAAAAAGACTCAAATCAATTTCTATTATACTCTCTCCGGAAAAAGTTAATTTCTTCCCTGTAATTTTCTGATCTAACCTAGATGATGTTTGAGAATGTAAATGATTGTGATAATGAGCTATTTGTCCTCACTATACCCTCAGGAAAGGGCATTAGCTCCCACTTCAATTTGTCTTTATCAAAGCCTCAGTGGATGCCGTGAAATGGTCCCTTCAATTTTATTGAGCCGGGGGATAACATTAACCTTTCAGGAGTTATGTCATTAGAAATCATTGTTCAGCTGTTACATGCGTTAGTGGCAAGGTTTGCAAGATTGGTACCTGGAAATCAAGATAGAATAGTATATGCTTGAAAAATTGACTCCGTCTTCACCGGTAGACAGAAGTTCATGAGGAGAACAAATCTAACAAAGATCTTCAAAATACAGAGGTTTTTAAACAGGATAAATAGTTCAGATTGTTTTCATTAGTTGGTGCATCAGTAACAAGGCGACATAAACTCAAGATGAAAAGAATAATTAAGATACAGCCACTTGCTGGGTGCAAACAACTGTCATGTTCACCTAGAAATACGGAATCTCTATATTTGACAGCAAAATCCTATGAAAAACTTTGTGCCGTCCCTCTCAATGTAAAAGGTGTATGATGATCTGGTATTAATAGCATCTTTTGGTGCTGTTAATACTGCTGGCAGGGAAGCATTATTTATGTGGAGTCCTCTAACTCAGTGATTAGAGCCTGGGTTTGATTCCTGGCTGGGCAAAATATTGGGCAAGGTTCCTTACTCCACATGCCTGATAATAATCCCTCAAGAAAAAAATAAATACTTTGGTTTGTCACTCACTCCACGACTATTTTGTTGGTTACCATGTGCAATTAGCTGCTGAGTTTTACCCACAAATACAGTCAATTAACTTTACAGTATATTCTGTGAGGCACTTTGAGACGTCTAAAAGATGTGAAAAGTACTTTTTCAAATGCCAGGTTTTTAAAATTATAGATCTAGACTGACAGCTTCTTGAAGGATCAATTTGCCGAGACTTATGCAAGACCTCTTTTCCACAGCATCGTGGGGAGCTACTTTCAGAGGACCAAGCCTGCTGTTATATCACATTATGTGTTCTTAATCACTTAAGGAGCATTTTCATGTAACAATTTCACTCATTTTCAGAGCACTTCACAATAATGGATCCCGGGGCCGAGCCAGGGGAAGAAGGTGACAGAAAGTGCTATCGAAAAGAAAAGTCTTTAGGCGTAACCTGAAAATAGGAAAGGAGAGGGCGAGGCAAAGGGAGCGAGGAAGGGAGTTCTAGAGCATTGGGGTGTAGTGGCTGAAGGCACAGCTGCCGACGGTGAAACAGAGGATTTGAGGGACAAGGAGGAGGTCAGAGCCGGTAGAGCAAAGGCAATGGGTACTGTTGTGAGGAGAGGTCAGAGGTAGGGGGTGCAGAGGAGTGGAGGGATTTGAAAACATGAGTGAGGATCTTGAAATCGATCCTCTCAGAGTCAGGCAGCCAGTGAAGTCTGGCAAGGACTGGGGTGATCGGGGAGCAAAGTTTGGTTCGGGTGAGAATGCAAGTGGCGAAATTTTGGATATCCTGGATTTTGTGAATGGTGGTGGAGGGGAGGTCGGTGAGGAGGGCACTGGAATGGGGGAGGAAGGATAATTGGGAGTCGAACCTGATGTCTGAGTTGCATACGGGTTTGGAGAGTTTTAGGGGCAGGTCGGGTAGGTGGAGGAGGTGAGAGCCGTGGGATTGAAGACATCGACGAGAGTCAAAGAGTCAGAATCTTATAGCAGTGGTTTTAATTTTGCCTAACAGAGAATCAGCATTTGAACTCACAATGAGACTGACATCGAGTAGAGAATGGAGAGGGCATTGGTTGATGGTGTCATATTTCACCTGAGAAGTTAAATCAAAATTGATGTCTAAATGTTCAAGACAATGTTAAAAATTCTATGGCACTTTTTAGAAGAGTGGAGAGTTCTCGCAGTAATCTAGCCAACATTTCTTCCTCAAATAAATTCATCACAATATACACTATCTCAACATTTGTCTCAGTTGTTTGTGGGAATAATGCTGCCACAGTTGACTGCACAACGACCTTAGCTACAGTTCAAGATCATTTATTGTGTGAAGAGCTTTGAAATGTTTTGACAGTGCAACTTATAGTAATAATAAATCTTATATTTGACCTCATAACGTTAGGGGGATTTCTCAAAGTGTTTCACAGGATTTTAGTGTACAGTATGATAACTGTGTACTTTGTGGCAATGTGTAGAGAGCACAGTCCCACAGACAGCAAATGAACACAAGTTTTAATAAAAAGCTTTTAAGAACCTGGAACAGCGGTCCTATATCCACGTCAAAGCCAAGATCAGCAAATCCTGTAGCGATAACTTTAGCTCCCCGATCATGACCATCTTGACCCATTTTAGCGACGAGAAGACGGGGATGGCGACCTTCATTCTTAAAAAATTGCTGAATCCTAGACATAAAATGATAAAAGCCTGAATTTTCAACATATACTTATTTCTGTAGTTTAAATGCAGACTCAATGTTGATTTTCAAAAGTGGCAAAAAAATCCAACATAGTCACATAATGACAAGCACCATCTATAATTAAAAATGCAAGGATTACTAATTTTATCATATAAAGAAGAAAGATGTTCCTGATAAAGGCACATGCCCATGACTACAACTTTTAACATGCTCCACCTGAAGTTACATAAAATGTAACTTCTCGGATTTTCCGTCCAAAATTCTGCATGACCTTAAATTTTGACAGACAGTCTTATAGACTAATAGGCTATAGGTGGTCTTATAGGCTATAGGTGGGATTTCCTGACCAAAAGTAGCAAAACAACAACAAAATTATATTTGTAGAGTGCCTTTCATGTTGTGAGGACGTCCCAAGGATGCCAGACCAGCAACAGATAATAAATGAAACCCTATTATTTACAATTTTTATGATAATGTGAGTTTGCTTTTGCATAATGTGAATGGCCTCTTGCCTTAAATAGAGCGAAAACCTAAGGACAGCCTGCCAAATGTAGCAGACTTTAATTGCCCCAAACTCCAGCTATTTCTAAAACTATACATTTAGTGAGGAATGTGGTTCATCAAACATGTGATATGTGATTTTATTTAAAAAGTAAAACTATTTCCTTAAGAGATCCTTGCAACCTAAGAATAACATAATGATTTCATTATCTAACTAAGATTCCAGCTCACCGCTTCAATGCTGCAATCAGTTCTTCACTGTCACCAAATTCTTGTCTGTAAGCACCAGTCACCATACGGTCACTGGCTCGATGTTCACCAAATACTATTTTCATTGCCTCTGTAATCTCTCCAACTGTACATCTAAATAAGTACAAAAATTTATGTGAGCGATACAATATATTGAGGAAAAAAGCACTTAAAATGATTATTCCATGTTTAAAATCGTAAACCTTACCATTTTGTTTATGTTAAGGCACATACATAATAGAAATGGGTACATAGGAGATGTATGAGAGTGAAGTAAGAGGTTTAAGAAATGTCAAACATTGACAGTCAATCTACATATTCCTCCAATTTTTATTTCCAACATGAAATAAATTATATTTGTTCCGACTAGCTTTTGCTAGTGATCCTGTCAAATAAATACCACGTGGAACTTAACGATTCACCAGGGGATGCTAACATCAATTTCGTAGACGCAACTGCCCACAGGAATAAATGAAAACATCTAGAGGGTTAATTTTAATGATGCCATTTACTTGCTCGATGAAGTCGAGCTTGCTCATCTTGTAAGAGCACATCTAAACATTCTCATCACTGAACAGTAGCATGAGTGATAGCTTCATGAAATTCCAGAGTTAGAATGGCATAAATGCACGGCCAGATACACAAGAACAGGTCACAAGCGAAAGAGAAATGGACCATGAATGACACCAGAACTAACACTCTCAAAGCCAGATGCCTTGCATCTGGCAATACTCATACAATACATGCAATACATAGCAACACTCAATCTGTCAGGAATACCAACTAAGTCTAGCAATTTCAATCAACAATGAGGTGAAACACATTTTTTAAATTATGTTTTTAGAAAATCTATTTGTGTTGCACTTGGGGAGGTAAATAGAAACTTGAAATATTTTGTGTGACGTGAAAGGCGCTATACAAGTGTAATTTTGTTATTGTTTTTGAATTTGCCATTACACGGCAGTGGGAATCTGCACTGAGCGAGAATATTCAGTTCACCTTAGTCTATTGCAAGAAAAATATTGTTAAAAAAGCAACAGGTAGATTTCACAGAACACCTTCTCTCCAGTGTATTTTTTAAACTAATCTTCATGCACAATTGAGCATCTATCAAATCTGATAAACATAAATGTAAAGTGAGCACTTTCTTCAACTCCCTGTGCGCTCAGTGACAGCAAATAGTTCAAGGCAACAATAAATTGCATTTATATTGTGCCTTTCATATCCGGAGGATGTTCCATTGTGTTACTTTCAGATTATCATGTTTTTTTCTCACATAATCCTGGCCCACAAAAACAGTAATGTGAGAAAAATCCAGTTCAAGAAATGCCTTTTACGCTTCTACAAGGTATTGATGAGCCTGTTTTAAAAATTGTGACTGTTCCCTCCGTTTTAGCAGTAACCATTTTCTTACTAACAATAATAACCATTTTGTTTTTCCATGCAAATATTGGCCACTAATTACATTTACTAACCATACACCTAAATCAAACAGATACAGACATTTGCATTGCATTTCATTCATTAAGCTTGACATCTATTACAGCAGGCATAAGATCTGCAATGGATATTTAAAATCAAGGTGCCAAAAGCAAATGAACTGGACGCAATTCAAACTCTGTCCTTAACAATAAATTGAATAAATTGTAAATCCCTCTCTCTTCTCTCTACATATATTATATCCCATTTCCTTAGTTTCAACAATCATGCGCTCTCGTCTTTAAAGATCTCCTAGGTGTTTCTGCTCCTCCACTCCAATAAAAATGTCACCATTTAAAATATATTTACTCTCTTTGTTCTCCCTTCCAAACATTTTTTTTCTAAATGGAAATTCCCATGTATTGGAATGGAATGCACACTCTACTCTCTCCCTCGAGGGATGCATCCAGCTTACCTAATTCCAAAGCGTATTAATGATAATCCTTGCATTTCTTCTAGACGTCTCAAAGCGCTTCACAGAATATACTGTAAAGTGAATTGACTGTATATATGTGGGCGAAATGTGGCAGCCAATTGCGCACAGCAGTGTCCCGCAAACAGTATTAGGTACAGGCTGGCTGGGAGTTCAACCAGTGAAAACTACAAGCTGTGCCATTGAACCCCGAATATCCTGCCTCAGAGACGAGAGTGCCTCTAACCAGGATGAGTTGGACTGACATGCCAGTATAATTTTATGCACATAGTGTACAACCCACAGTAAGTGAGCATGAGAAGATGGTTGGCATAAGCTGCGTGCACCACACTTACCATCAAGTGTTGTTCAAAACTGGCAGCAACGTACAGCAATACAGGTTAGGAAAACTGATACAACAATGAAAACAATTTGCATTTTCGTAAATTGGGAAGACACTTCACATTAGCTTTACCTTTCCCGAGCAGCGTCTATTGCAAGAGCTAGCAGGTTACCCTTTCCAGTTCTCGAGCATTCAGTAATGGCATCAAGGCATTGCTCAGCCACTGCCTGATTTCTGCTTGCTTTCACCTGATTTGAACAAGAAGTCTTTTAGTTTATTGCGATCCTTATAAGCCTATGATTATCAATTGAAAGAAAGGAAGGTCAAATCATGCATTTCACTCTCTATAATTAAGGCAATGTTCTCAACCAATTCAGATATTGAGTATTCTGTGGTGTAATAGGGATCGGTTGGAACAGGATTTAATGTAGTCAGAAAATATCAAAATGAGCAATGATATCTGAGATGGAGTTTGAAATTGTTGCAAGTCGAGATCAAACCTTTCTTGATATCTACAACACTTCAGGCATTATTTGCTGACTATCCTCCTGGGGTGTGGGGGAGGTAAGTGGGGTCTCCTTGGAGCTGAGTCAGTATGGCCACTCAGCATCTGAGAGAAAGATATGTTGCGAGGAGCAAGGAATGTGCTTGAACAATTACCTAGATTATTTCACATGCTTTTCAATTGGTTATCGGTTTCCAGTGCTGTCTGATTTCATACATTCGGTTTTTCCTTTACATCTCTGATTAGGTCATTACAGTTACACCAACAACTTGCATTTATATAGCACCCTCCATGTGCGGTAGCCTCCCAGAATGTTTCCTGTGTCTGAACCATTACCTAGATGCTTTCACATGCTTTTTCTCATGTCTTTTACTGAGTAAAACTGATTAACAGGGGAGGGAGCAAGGAATGGGTGGAGACTCATACCGGAGTATAAACATCCACGCACACTAGTTGGGCTGAGTGGCCCGTCTCTGTGCTGTACATTCTTTGAAAATATTTGTACTAGGTTTCACAGGTCAAGGTCTACAACCTGTTCTCTCAACAAACTCCATGGTGAGGAGGTTACAAATCTATCACAAATGAGAGCACTTCTGAAGGACTGGGTTAAAGTAGTCGTGGAGATGGAAGAGAATCCATTATCAATCCTGATTTGTAATAAAACCAATGTGAAAATACATCTTTCATCCTGATGGAAGGAAAACTCAACTTGATCCATCAACTGATATCTGCATCATTTAGGAAAAAATACTAAATCAGGGATATAAAAATAAAAGCAACAACAAAATTACACTTGTATAGCGCCTTGCATGTCAGGAGGATGTCCCAAGGCGCTGGGCAGTCAATGTTTCAGACCCAAGCTGGGGTTGTGAACGGGGAGGTTGGAGGGAAAGGAGGGAATTTGGGATGACCGATGGAACTGTTGAAGAGGAGTGCCAATCAGGAGGGCCTTGGACTTGTTGGCATTCAACTGTAGAAAGACTTGATATCTGACAGGCAGTCTGTCAGGACAGCAGTGGTCCTGGAATCGAGAGTAGAGGCAGAAAGATAAGAGTTGGCTGCCATTTGCATACATGTGGAAGTTGACCCCTGTCTGTGGATGGTATCACCATGTGGGAGCATGTAGTTATTTAAGCTAGTTAGCTATCAGGTCATTACACAAGATAAGGGGTTTGTGAAATATATTATGTGGATATTATGAAAGAATTACGTGGATGTGAAATTGCTATGATCTTACCCTTTTCAGCTTTGCAATCTGTTGGTTACGCACAGCTGTGTTATCAATTGTCAACACTTCAACAGATTCTTCTTTTTCCAGACGATATTTGTTCACTCCGACAATTACCTCAGCACCTGTTGAAATGTTGTGAAATCAAAGTGTATTCAAAACACTATTCAAAAACTCAAATGGGGTCGAATGTGCAATATTCACAAATAAGCCATTTCTGACTTTTGAAAGCTATTTGAAACATCAACGGCCCATTTTACCTTTTGACGCCCTTGTACAGTTTATGGAAATTGTGCAAGTTGCCAACAGAAAACACAATTAGTTATTTTTACCCCAGGACAGAATTTCCCAACTTAGTGCCCCCATGCTCAATTTCCAGCTCATTCAAAACTCTGGCACCTGCAACCTCACCTTTTCCCAACTCCTTATTCTCATCAGCCCAGTCCTCACCAAATTCCACTTGTTACCTGACTCACTACTGATCAATTTTAAGGTACTCCTATCAATCTTCACATCCTAGTACCTCCCAATTTCTAGGAATTTTCTGACCCCACTCTCTCCTCCACTCATACCCTCTGCTCAGATGCACACCCCACACCCCTTCTGCCCACCATCAGTGACTAAGCCTTCAAATCAACTACCCCTATCCTTAGGCACTTCCTCCCTCTATCCCTCAATCTCCCACCTTTAAATCCCACCTAAAAAACAACCTCTTGCACTGCTCCTCTAGTCTCTTCTCCCCTCCACCATTGCCCTCTGCTGAACAGAGGGAGCGGACTGGATGATAAAGGGTTAGAGGTAGGAGGGGGCAAGGTTATGGAAGGCCTTGAAAGTGAGGATGACGATTTTGAATTTTCTTTTTAAATCTTTGAAATTAAGAGAGGTAAAAAGAAAAAGATACAACACTTACAGTATCTTTAACCTCAACTCTGAGCTCTTGTAGTGCACCTTTAAATTTGGCAAAGATTTAAAGTTCCAAGGTAAAAACTCTGGAGTCACATTATATATAAGTATGCAGTGCTAAGAAACCCACTCCCAGTTCGAGTGACCAGCCAGTAGTGTTAAGCACTAAGCATAGCTTAAGTATAGTCTTTTCATATGCGTCATTGAACGGTGCCAAAGCTGAACGGTGCCAAATCATGCTGATTTTGGAAAGGCCAATCTGCTTATAGGGAAAATATGCATTTTCTGTTGTAACCCCTTTCGTTCTAAATAGATCCGGAACTTTAAACCAATCTGGGGTGCTATCCAGAGAATTACCTTCCCTGAAAAATGATCATGCGTATTGTTGTCAATTGTTACAGTACTAATTCTATCCAATTCAAGAAGGCTAAATGGTTGTAAGATTTGTCACTCAAGTTATTAATCATCACTCCCTCTGGAGCGAGAGAGAGAGGGAGAGAGTGCATGCGATTCATATTAGACAAATGGAAAACATTTGTAGTTTGAATTCAGTGGTTTCCTTGGCTTTGATGCTTTAAAGGATGGATGGCCCAACCCCCCAAAAAATTACAAACTTAAAACTCAAAATTTTGAGTTCAATTGCAATATTCCAATAAAATGATTATTATTTACAAGGATACAAGGATTATTCTAGTTCAAGGATAATTATATGAATAGTTTCCATCAGGCTCCGCCATTATTAAGTGCTCAGAGATGCTTCCCTGCATGGCGGGGGCTATACAAGTACAATTTGTTGTTGTTGTTATTATTATCTGAACTATCAACCTTGTTTTTGCTTTCATATTCCAACTCAGCATTGAGTAACCAGCTGAGAACACATTATTTAATGAATAAAAGCTGTTTACCAGAGTCAATTCTTGCCTGTTTTCTGGCAGCGCACTCTTCAATACGAAGTTTTGGAATGCCTTCTGCTACTGCCTTTGCCATACCACCCATTTCTTCAATCTCATTGATAAGCTAAAGTTAAAACAGAGTTATAGCATTACTCTAGTTGTTTGCTGAAAAGTCTATATTCCTGACTAGGGCATATTAATTTATCCCACTGGGTGTCTGAGCAATAACCCATTCTGATGAAGACATCACATTTAAGCATTTTAATTACTTCTCCCAAAACTGTACATGTATTCCTACCTCATGCTTCTTTGCACCCTGTATTCATTTTGTAACAGGAACATACTTTAGAAGGCGATAATGTGGAGACTTAATTAATGCATACAAGCTATTCCATTATTTACTTAAGCAGTAATAATAGTATTTGGACTGCTTTGAGTGTGAATTGGAGGCATGAATAGAACAAGGGTGTTAAATAACTTCTAAACTTTCAATTTCCCTCAGTGACTGAATGCAAAAATGAACTTCTATCTTTCTTGAATAATTCATATGATTAAATATTGAGTTTAATTATATTGATTTATAACCACCATCACTTTCTTTAAGGATTTTATTCCGTTAAATTAAGCAAGCTACTCCCAGGACAGTAAAAGCCCATTTATCCGTGACCCGATCAACCGTAACTTTTGGCACCCCAAAAAAAGGTCCGTATTCAATTAACCGGAATTTATCCGGAAAAATGCTTTTTTTATTTATTTTTTGCATTTTCGGCCGAATATCCGGCACACACATTATATACATTGGCCAGGTCCCCAAGGTGCCGGATAAACTGGCTTTTTCTGTATATAATAAAATTGCAAACATTCAATTAACCACACATATAAAGTTGAAACTGTGACAGCACAACAAATACAAAATGTTTGTTGTCTCAGTTAAATAGCAATACAAACCTTTAAAGCAGCATCATACACATCATTGGTTAGAGACTCCATCATGAATGAACCAGCCCAGGGGTCTGCCACTTTTGGAATACCGGATTCTTCTTGGATAATGATCTGGGTATTCCTGGCAATCCGGGCACTCTTTACTGTGGGCAGACCCAACGCTTCATCAAAAGAGTTTGTGTGCAGTGACTGAGTGCCTCCAAACACAGCTGCCAATCCCTCAATTACTGTGCGAACAATGTTATTGTATGGGTCCTGAAAATTTTAAATTACAATAGCATAGGAACAAATTAAACATTTACTATATGAATTGTTGCAACTTTATATCTTTAATAACCAAGTTCCTCTTAGTGAATAATTAAATCCCAAACTTACAGTTGACCACACAAGCAAAGCTGAGACTGTCATGGAACAACAAGTGTAAAAAAGTTTTGTTGTTACAGTTGAACTATACTTTGAACTATACAGTTTAACCCTCTGGTGTGATATGCCTTTTTTGTACACTGACCTGCTCAGTTAGAGACCAACCAGAGGTTTGACAGTGAGCACGGAGCAGCAAAGATTTGGGATTCTTGGCATCAAACTTTTCTTTTATTAAATGTGCCCAGAGGCGTCTCCCTGCTCTCAGCTTTGCTATTTCCATGTAGAAGTTCATGCCAATTCCCCAGAAGAAAGAAAGTCTGAAACACAAGGGCAAAACATTTATTTGCATAGCGTTTCAAAGTGACTCTCTCCAATGTCATTTTGTACCGTCTAAAATTACCATCGCTGCCCATGCTGCCAATTCGGTGCTGTCACATGTTGAACATCACTCATAGAAATTGACATTATCCTGGAGTCATCATCACTTCCAGTGGTAAAGCGATTATGAGCCAGAAGTCTGATTTCTAATTCCTGATCCAGAACTAATGTTTTGTGTTTCAGATAAAAGTTTTGTGATGGAGTTGGGATGAAATATTGCATTGGTGCAAAATGCAGTCTGAACTGGGAATAAATGAATCCGAATCCATTGTAAAATTTATGCAAAATTATATTCCAATATCTGAATAATATATTCTGAACATATTTCTATACTTTATGAGATTCTCCCATCACTGGTGAGTAGTAGCTGTCACCTAGGGAACGGCGATGTATCGGTTTTTCGATTAAACCCGATATGATTTTCAGATCGGTATGCCGATATGGTGATTCTAAAAAAAACGTTATATCGAGAGATTCGATTTAAAAAATATACATCGTTATATTTTTAATATCGTTCCTGGCAATATATCAATATTGTTGGTATTATCAGTGTAATGCGATCTTTTCCAGCTTACCTTGTCGCCGGCATTGCAACCTCCTAGACCTAGAGCATGGAATGCGCGTACATTCGGTGCGCGCGCACAATTAACGGGCGCGCACATTCGATGCGCGCGCACACTTTACCGTGTATACTCGACGTGAGTCGTGGCGTCTTAACATAGTCGCATCGCTGAAAATTGTAGTTTGAAAATGTACCTTTCTCATCATGGGGAAAAGAAGCCCCGTATGGGACTACTATGAAAACAATGCAGTCAGTAATGGTGTGTATAGATGTACAGTTTGCAAGGTCTTGGTTAAGACATCTGATTCGAGCACGAGCAACCTGCGACAACACATTAAGCAGCACCACCCCGCTCAGCACGCTGCCCTCAGAGCGAAATCATTGTCGACAACAGCAGGAAGTGGAACCAGCGCTTCGGAGAAAGCAACAGGTAGTGGGGCCAGTGCAGCTCAAACAATTCCTGCTTTATTTAAGAGGAGAACATTGTACCAGAGAGGGGACAAAAAGTGGCAAAGTATCACGAACGCTGTCACTTTTTGCATAGCAAAGGAGAGCTTGCCAATGGCGAAGGACATTAATTCAGACTTCAGACTACATAAAAATAAGTGGCATTTTGTGGCTGTAAGTGTTATTTTTGTGTGGGAGAGAGTTAGAAGCCAGATTATCACTGCTTCTATACACACATAGAAGCAGTCAGACTGTCTGTCTCTCTCTTTTCTATTGTAATAGATCTCATTTACACGTGGACATTACATGCTAGTTTCAAGCAAGAAATGGAGGAGAATAAATCTCTAGATTTTGTTTTTGGTGTGTGTGTGTTCTATTTTGTGTTTAGAGATGGAGGGAGAGAAGGAGAGGGGGAAAGTTGGGAGAGAAGGAGAGAGGAAGAGAGGAGAGGGAGGGAGAGAATGAGAGGGGGAAAGGAGGGAGAGAAGGAGAGAGGGGAGGGAGGGAGGGAGAGAAGGAGAGGGGGAAAGGAGGGAGAGAAGGAGCGAGGGGAAAGGAGGGAGAGAAGGAGAGAGGGGAGGGAGGGAGAGGGGGAAAGTTGGGAGAGAAGGAGAGAGGAAGAGAGGAGAGGGAGGGAGAGAAGGAGAGGGGGAAAGGAGGGAGAGAAGGAGCGAGGGGAAAGGAGGGAGAGAAGGAGAGAGGGGAGGGAGGGAGGGAGGGAGGGAGAGAAGGAGAGAGGGGAGGGAAAGAAGGAGAGAGGGGAGGGAGGGAGGGAGGGAAGGAGAGGGGGAAAGGAGGGAGAGGAGACAGGGAGGAGGGAGAGGAGAGAGGGAGAGTGGAGGGGGAGGGAGAGAAGGAGAGGGGAAAGGAGGGAGAGAAGGATAGAGGAGAGGAGGGAGAGAAGAAGAGGGGGAGGTAGAGAGCAAACAACATCGTATAATTCAAGACCTTGACACCAACATTACAAACTTTCTGGACCTAGAGCACGCATTTCGAAATGTGCGTGCACCGCGACTGCGCGCGCATCGTCATTGCGGACGCACCGTCAATGCGCGCGCACCGCGACTGAGCGCGCACCATAAATGCGCGCGCGCCATCAATGCACGCGCACTTCGAATGCACGCGCATGCGCAGTATAAAAACTCGATAGATCGGTTTAAGCAGGTATGAGCAAACCGATATATCCATATCCGGAAAAATCCCATATCGCCGTTCCCTACTGTCACCCTGTATAATTTTCAGAAACGTACAAGTGTTGCAAGGTCAATCACTTAGTCCTGATGACCTGTTTCCCCTAAAAGCAGCATCTGGGATCAATAATTAAGAGACAGTATGACAAAATCTCAAGCCAAAGGTGGAGTTGCATAGGAGCATTGAGAGTACAGTCTAATGTACTAATCAACAATCAACCTACTACATAGACTACACGAGTTTCAAGTCCTGACGTGGGACCTGAACCCACAATCTTCTGACTGAGAGGCGAGAGTGTTACGAACTAAACATGGCTGACACTCAGGAATTTCTAGACTTAGTTATCTCCAATCAGTTGTACATGCAAGTTTTGGTCTTTGCAAGTAATGAAGTATCTTTGCAATAAATCCAATAGTTTCATTAAACATTTTTTAAAAAAATGTTTGATAACTAAAAGGTTGTTTTCAGTAGAAAGATGGACAGTAACATGAATTATATTGACCATAATTAAATCTGCACACTTGCAAAACAATCCATTCAAAATCTGTCTTTTTTTATTTGAATCTTCCGCTGATATTAAACTAAAAGATTCTTAATTTTTACCACAGTTCACTTATTGTCTTTTCAATCAACACTGGCAAAAAACAACAAAACAAAATGACATTTATAGAGCGCTTTTCACGTCGGGAGGACCTTCCAAGGAGCTGAAGTCAGGGGTTGGGACCTGAGCAAAGGGGAGGGGCATGGTGGGGGTACGGTGGGGGGGATGGTGAGAGATGGGGGGGTGACAGAAGGCACGATCGAAGAGGAGGGTCTTGAGACCGGCCTTGAAGGAGGCAAAGGGAGGAAGCGAGGTAGAGGAACTGTGGGATGGAGTTCCAAAGAGTGGGGCACAGAGGCTGAAAGCCCGGCCACCGATGGTAGGGCAGGGGACATGGAACAGACCGGAGCCCGCTGAATGGAGGGATTTTTTGCCAGTCCATTCCAAAGTCAAAAAAATAAGAGATGAATTAATGCAACAGGGAATTAGTTAATCCTACCGTGGTGCAAACTCATCGATGCTAAGTCCAACCTCGAGTCCAGTCCTGCAGTATTCTAACCCATCTGCTATGGTGTAAGCCAGTTCCAAAACCGCATCAGCACCAGCTTCCTGGATATGGTAACCACTGATAGAAATTGAGTTGTATTTGGGCATGTGCTGTTGAAGAAAAGAAACAATGCATCACAAAATATTCAGCAACAGAAAGGCAGTTAAGAAGAACAAGAGCAAGAAAATACATATTGCTGTGCTTCACAGCAAAACAGCAATGGCCAGTGATAAACGATAATTATGAGGATAACAACCGGATAAATGACAACTGTTTATAGGAAGATGGTAGGATTGCATTGTAGGATTGCATAGGTATCTTTGGAGAAACACATTTGATTGAAATCCTTCCTTACAAATATTAAATGCATTACATTTCAAAGAACGGAAAAAAAATGAATGTTATCCAGCTTCTAAAATCAGCAACAGTTCATAAAGAAATGTATTTTTTATCAAAACCGAGTCTAAGTTGTATTATATACTTTTAATACAAAGAAAACAAGATACAGTACTAACCTTTGAAGTATACTGGAAAATATCAGCTATAATCTTCATTGAAGGCTCCGGTGGATAAATGTAAGTATTCCTGACCATGAATTCTTTCAAAATATCATTCTGAATAGTACCAGTCAATTTCTCTGCAGGAACACCTTGCTCTAGCCCAGTCACAATGAACATGGCCAGGACTGGCAGAACCGCACCATTCATAGTCATTGAAACAGACATTTTTTCCAGAGGAATTCCGTCAAAAAGCATCTTCATGTCTTCAACACTGTCTATAGCAACTCCAGCCATCCCAACATCTCCATGAACACGGATGTTATCGGAATCATAGCCCCGGTGAGTGGCAAGATCAAATGCGACCGAAAGTCCCTGCTGACCAGCTACAAAGAGAGCAAACAGATTACGATCACTATTGCCATCTTGGACTGGGTAAGAGTTTATTTGGATTTTCTTTCAAGAAATGTTGTTGAGTCATCACTGAATCACAAAAAGAATCTTTACCATAAATCTAGCTGTGAACATCTATTATTATATATATATATATATATATCTATATATATATATATATGTATAAGCCTTAGGTATGTTTCCGCAATTGTAACAATGAACTTCTAAAAGGAAAACAGAAACCAATACAGCTTAAAAACAAACAAAAAACAACCACAAAGAAAAACAACCCAGTGATTAAAGCTCATCCTTTTTTTGTAAATAACAAATACATTATTTTAAAAAAGTTTCAAAATATATGAATAAACATGTTCAAAAACACTGGGCCATGTATGTTACGCGGGGGTACAGCTAGTACAAGGTATTCCCAGAGTAGATGCACATAATATAACAGCAATCAACTTAAGCTTTCAAATAATTAATAATAATACGCCTTGCATTTTAAGTAGGGCCTTATCACGTTTTCGACATGTCTCACAAAGTGCTTCATAGAATGAGAAAATACTGTAAAGTGAATTAACTATATTTTGTGGGCAAAAGGCAGCAACCAATCGCACATAGAAGTATCTCACAAATAATCGTGGATTGATAGACCAAATTATTCTGATAACCTTTTTGAGGAATTATTATCCCTGGAAAGTGATCTGCCAATCGACTAACAACTGAGTTCCTACCTACTGCAAGGTAAACAGAGGTGTGTGGAGTAAGGAAACTTGCCTAACAATAATCCTTGCATTTAATATAGCATCTTATCATGTCTTCGAGATGTCTCGAAGGCGGGAATTGAACCTTGTTCGTTTAGCTTGTGAGGCGCGTGTTCTAACCAGTATCAGTATTGAACTCCAATATTTAATGCAAGAACAAAAGTACATACATAAGAACATGAGTAGAATTGTGTCATCACCGAGCACCTGAGCTCCTGTGGCTCAGTGGTTAGAGCACTTGTCTTGCAAGCTGGGGAGACCAAGCTGGGGAGACCTGTGTTCGAATCCAGGCAGGTCAGGGTGAAACCTTGGGCAAGTATCCTTACTCCACACGCCTAATAATAATCCCTCCAAAAGAAACCCCACAATAATAAAATTGGTCATTTCAATCCATGACTGTGTGTGGGACACTGCTGTGCGCAATTGGTTTCCGCGATTCGCCCACAAATATACAGTCAATTCACTTTACAGTATATTCTGTGAAGCGCTTTGGGACGTCGATAAGATGTGAAAAGCACCATATCAAATGCAAGGATTATTATTATTATATTATTATCCGAACAAACACTTACTTCCAGGAGTGGTATTGGGTTAGTGATAATGATAACTAACTAACCTTGGTGCTGTGGATATTTTGACCCTGATCCGCATGCGGCAGTCAGCCTGGCTTAACTGGCCGCATTCTCACCTGTGTTGGATGTTTATGAGTTCCCTTGCCACTATCCGAAAAGAGAAAGGAATTTCTCCCGCTGCCCTGTCCAACAATTTCCCCAGACACAACTGTTCACTCAAACCTCGTGGCTGTTGATGGGGGCATTATTACTGCGTGCAAAACTGACTGCGGAGTTTGCCCATAAAACACAAGTCACCTCACCTCACAGCAAATCCTCCAAAGCGCTTCGAGACATCCTCCAGGCACGGAAGACGCTCCTCCTACCGAATGCTGCGATGATTAACATTTACTCATAAATCGCCGGATGTTACCCAAGGTCAGTGGCAGAGAGCTCGGCTGACAAAATAAATGTTTCTTGTAGGGTCCGTCGATATGGAAATTTTCCGATTTAGATATATCGACGGGCTCATATCGAGATATTACAAAATATCGATATTTTCGGGTTTCTCGTACTGCGCATGCGTGCACGGCACGCGCATTCGTGGTGCGCGCGCATTTGGGGCCTATCTCCTCAGGAGGTAAATATATTTCTCTCTCTGTGACTCTCACACTCACTCTCTCCATCTCTGTGTTTTTCTCTGTGTCTCTCTCCTCTCTCATATCCCCCCCATCTCTATCTATCTGTATATTATCACAGCCACCCCGTCTCTCCCCCCACCACCCCCCCACCGCCGCTGTCCCTCTCTCCCCCCCCACACCCCGCAGCCGTCTCTCTCCCCTCACCCCCCTCCAGCCGTCTCTCTCCCCCTTCCCCCCCAGCCGTCTCTCTCCCCCTTCCCCCCCAGCCGTCTCTCTCCCCCTTCCCCCCCAGCCGTCTCTCTCCCCCTCCCCCCCCAGCCGTCTCTCTCCCCCTTCCCCCCCAGCCGTCTCTCTCCCCCTCCCCCCCAGCCGTCTCTCTCCCCCTTCCCCCCCAGCCGTCTCTCTCCCCCTTCCCCCCCAGCCGTCTCTCTCCCCCTTCCCCCCCAGCCGTCTCTCTCCCCTCAGCCCCCCCCCCCCCCACCCCTTGCATACCTGTATATTGTATTCGAGGACTATGAATACAATATGGCGGCTTTGCACCTCGGTCTGTGCATTGTGTATAGAGATGGGCATTCTGGGTCTTGTAGTTCAGTGTGCGCGCATTCCGATTTTTCCCCTCGATATATAGATTTTTCGATATATCGATATTTTTGAAATGCCTATATCGGCGTATCGATATGAAGATTATATCGGGTTTTAGAACAGAATTTACTGTGAAGTGAATCGACTCTATGTTTTGTGGGCGAAACGTGGGCGGCCAATTGCGCTCAGCGGCGTCTCACGAACAGTGGGGGGGGGGGAGTGGTGGAGTGGGGGTTGAGGGACCCAAATTTTATTGTTAGTGCATTTAACACTTCAGGCATTCCTCGGCTGAATGGCATAAATCTGTGGCGTTTGGTTGTTTCTATGACAACGCGGTTGAAGGTCTCTGTGAACACAGCCCCCGCCCCCCCCCCCCCTCCCCCGTCACTGGGGGGGCCCTCACCTCGGATGTTGTCCCTGTAAAACCGATTGCTCTCCTCCACGGTGCTGAAGCCGGCATACTGGCGGATAGTCCAGGGCCTGTGTGTGTACATGGTGGGGTAGGGCCCGCGGGTGAAGGGCCAGACGCCCGGCAGCTCCTCGCTCAGGTCGGCCGTGTCTCGCCTGGTGTAGACCGGCTTCACCTCGATGCCCTCCGGGGTCTTCCACACCAGATCCTCCGCTTTCTTCCCCTTCAGCTGTTTCTCCGCCAGCACCACCCACTCCGGGTGCAGGGAGCTCCGGGCCCGCGCCCATTGCGGGCAGGCGGTGGCCGAGCCCGGCCGGCGGAGCAGCAGCTTCCACAAGCGGAGCATGGCCACGAGAGGCCGAGGCTGAGACCACTGTCAACAGGCCGTGAGTGACGGGCCAGCTCTCAGCCAATCACAGCTCAGCTCGGCCCGCTCTCAGCCAATCACCGCTCAACATAGCCCGCCCTAGCCAATCACCATGCAGCCACAACCAATCACAGCTCAGCTCCACCCCCAGCCAATCACAGCTCAGCCCCTCCCCCCAGCCAATCGCAGCTCAGTACCCTCCAGCCAATCAGGAACTTGATGTCGCTCCACTGTCCAATGTTTGGTGAGCAACAACAACAACAATAAAATGTACAGTCCATTCACAGTACAAGCCATGACCTGCCTCCCCTCACCCCCTCATCATTGCCTGACCTCACCACTCAAACCCTCGTACGAGCCTTCATTGCAACCAAGTTCGACTACGCCAATGCCCCGCTTGTCGGCATTCCCAACTCTTCCCTCCACAAGTTGCAGAACTCCTCATCTTATTCCCTTGACATCTTTTCCCCCCATTTCCCTTAATCCCATTTCCATGACTGTTTGTGGGACATTGCTGTGCGCAATTTGCCTGCCGCGTTTCGCCCACAAATATACAGTCAATTTTCCTACTTCGTCCTGCCCCGACCCCAACTCCCCCCCTGCTCTTGTCCCTACCTAACCGTACAGCGCCTTGGGACGTCCTCTCGACGTGAAAGGCGCTATATAAATGTAAGTTTTGACTGACCGACCGACCGACCGTTCCCACACCAAGTTCCTTGGCCTCGTTACCCCCAGAACTGGTGAGGTATGGGTACAGATCGACTTCAAGATCATCACACTCCTGTTCAAATCCCTTCACAGTCTAGCACCTCCCTACCTCTCCTATCTCCTCACTCCCCAATCCACCAACCGGCGCCTCCGCGCATCGGGCCCCAGCCTCCTGGTCGTCCCTCACACCCTCTGCCCCATAATTGGAGGTCGCATTTTCAGCCACTACGCCCTGAAATCTGGAACACTGTCCCTCAAACCTTCTGCCTTGCCCCCTCTTCCATTTCTCCGCAAGTCGTAGCATTCTCACCTCTGAGTCAGAAGCCCACCCCGGAGTTCTGAACTCACACACAAAGCTGACATTGCAATATAGTGTTGGGGGTGGGCTGCATTGACGGTGATGCCATCTTTCAGATGAGATGTTTGGACTTTTAATTTCAGTTAAACTCCCAAAGTGAGACAGCATGGGGCCAGCAGGAATAATAATAATAATAATCTTTGCATTTTGATATAGTGCTTTTCACATCTTATCGACGTCTCAAAGCGCTTCACAGAATATACTGTGAAGTTAATTAACTGTATATTTGGTTGAATAGGTTGAAGGAGGTGTTGTAGAAGAAAATATTTGAGTTCTAATCCACAAGAATTAGCCTGGAGGATCTGCAGAGGACTGCTTTTCATTGTCAAACCGTAGCTGGGAGTGGATACACCATGTTGCTCTCCAGTCTGACTTCTTAGTTTAAATACATGTGTTGTATTTCCACCCCGCTTTGCTCAACCAGTTTATGCTTTCTGCGTGTTCCTTAACCTCTCTGCTCCATCATCAGTTGCCGGGCATTCGGCCATAATGTCCAGAACCTTTGGAACTTCCTGCCTCAGTCCCATCCCCTTGCTCCCTCTTTGCCCATGTTGGGATCACATCTGAAGACCTTCCTCCTTGACCATGTCTACATCACATCTCCTTTCTCCCCAGCGTAGCATCAAACTCTGCCACTGTTAAGACTCTACCCTGCGCAAATGGCGCTCTACAGTATAAATAAATGCAAGTTGTTATTGTATTGTTTTGTACAAACAATTTAATAGCTAATAAACAATTAAAACAAAAATAATTACTGATAGCTTGTACACAGTTTGCTACATCAATTTTCAATATACAGTGTGTTATACCAATTGTAATGGTTTCTAAATACTATACCTAAATACAAATTGTTTTAAACTATAATCTTGTTTAACAATCTTAACAATTGTTTTTAAAACAGGGCATTTACAAATATAAATGTCTCACTGATACATCACAAACACGTGGTAGATACATAAAAATTGCCTATTTGATACATTGAATATTTCTTTGCTCTTTCAGCTATTGGCTTTATGTGGGACTGATGCTTGCGATTGCCTTCAGAAACAGTCAATACACTTGACAGTAAGTTCTTTCTTTGACTCGTGGCTTTTGAACTGCAGAAGTGTTAAGAAATTTGTTGCTTAGACTGTAGAATTACTAGGACCCTCTTTGTAACATGGTGTTGTGGATACGCATAATTACGACACACAAAAAAACCACCAACGAACATTTATTTATTATTTGTTCTCGTATTGCATGCTGTAGATATATTTTTTACATAGAAAATCACACTAGATACATTTGTAAAAGAAGGATTGTTTGAGATTACAACCAAAATACCTGAGTTTCAGTCTTTAATAACTGCTATTAAGCACCATAAAAAGACAAGGTTATTGTTTTGTGGCATGTTTTACATTGTTGTGAACTAGAAAATCCGTGTTATACTGTGGAAAACAGAGAATGTGCATTATCTTGAAAGCTGCAAGAGCTACTTATTACCGGGAAATTTAAATGTCGGGCAACTTGCCCGTTATAATGTGGACATTTGAGAACAACACCTCAGACTCTGCATCATAAACAACAAACAAACAAACAAAACTTACATTTATATAGCGCCTTTCACGTCGAGAGGACATCCCAAGGCGCTGTAGAGTCAGGTAGGACAAGAGCAGGGTGGGAAGGATCAGGGCAGGATAAAGCATAGTAGGAAAAGTAACTGTATATTAGTGGGCGAAACGCGGCAGCCAAATTGCGCACAGCAGTGTCCCACAATCCAGGGCCGTACGCAGGATTTTTTTTGGGGGGGTGCGAATTGCTAGTGATGTGACCAACAATGGCCGGGGGCTTGCGGGCTGCCCCCGAAGCCCCCTCGAGGCTCCGATGTTTTACACAGTTTGAGGTCTTATTTAATCGATTCAGAAGATCCAATATGAACGGTAAATGTTTCATGCCCTTGGTGTTTAAGAGCATCATTATTTATTCAGTGTTTTTATTTTCCCCGGTAGTCCGTGTCTAATTGGGAAGGTCGAATGTGTTCGCCGATAAAAGCAAACACGATTGTTGACTCGATGATGTAAGGAATGCGAACGATAAAGTAAATTACAATCCAATTAACACAGTACAATGACGAATGCTTGATAAATGTATGCGTATAGAGAAAATGATCATAAACTACAGATTGACGGTAATTAATAAGTTGTTCTGCATTGTTATCCTAAGACTAAATTCCTTTCGGACTGTAATGAACAATAATGTAAGAGTAAAGTATGAATTATGTGCTCAGATATTCCAGCAAAGCAAATTTTATAAAAGACAAGAAAATATACAGAAACTGAAAATCAGTGTCAAACAGTTAATTGCCTGTTATCAGCATTATCCTGAAAATATTGTTGAACTGTGAGCAATAGTGTAGTTAGTTTTTATTTATTTATTTAGAATCAAAATGAAAGGAAGTGACCCATCAAGCAATACTGACCTGACGAAAAAATACTTGAAAAAATAAGGGAGGGGAAATTAATTCTTTAATAGCGTTCCGTATTCGAGACGCCCTGGTCGCTTTGAAGCCAATACGTCAACCGCTCTACCAATATCGATTTCCATATTATAATGAATGTGCATTAACGCGAGGGCTGAAAGTCGCTCCTATACGGAGCAGAATGCTGGACACTTAGGCAAACCTCGACCAGGAGATTAGGTGACTCGTGAGGTATATAATACCAGGCTTCTAAGAGACGCCCTGAACGTTTACTGGCGACAGCATCTGACAAATAGTGAGCTATATGGTACACCACCACACTGGTATCACAGACATTACCGCAGAGGCGTCTTAGGTTTAGTGGACATAGCTGGAGAAGCCAGTTCACTCTGGGTACAAAACCGAATGTGAAATAATGTAGCACTGTTTATATTTGCGGTCATATGTTTTTTGCATGCCAGTGGACGTCTCTAAAAGCAATTTTTTATTTCAGGAATACATTTTTAATAATATAAATCAAATGTGATAATCAAGACAAAACAAGAAACATGATATTTCAGAAACACGCCTATCAAAACTTAAGTCATTTTTACTTACATTTATTAGATTAAAATACGATTTCAGCTTCCACAAAGTGGTACTACCTTTTTATGTAGTGACTGTACACGGGATGATTTCCGATTGACACACCACGTGGAATAGGCGCTAAAGCCTAGGCCTACGTCCATGAGTATTTTTTTTAAAGATAGGCATTCCCGTCCAGACACATATAACTTTTTTGTTGGGTTCTCAAAAGCTGTAATTTTTCAGAAGCTTGTAAACATGTTGTCATTGTTTGCTAGCATTACAGTCACACCTCTCAAAACTTGAGTAATTTTTACTTACGGTGATCAGATGAAAAGATGATTTTAACTTCAGTAGTGGTGCTGCCCCTTGTGGCTGTTTACGGGATGATTTCCAAACGAGGATGGATTTGAGTCTTGGCGCGCGCCTATGTTTATCCAGTCACGAGTCACAGACTCGCCGCGTCATTGACTGGTCTATCCACGCGGTATGTTTTGGGTAGACGCCGATTCTGGTGTGCGACTCGATAATTTTATATTAATACTAAATCATTCAAAGATGCGTGTTTATAAATTATACATAGTTTTGAAGAACTGATTGTTACTCAAATGTTCAATAAATTTA
The DNA here is from genome assembly GCA_035084275.1 of Hydrolagus colliei. Lineage (NCBI taxonomy): Eukaryota > Metazoa > Chordata > Chondrichthyes > Chimaeriformes > Chimaeridae > Hydrolagus > Hydrolagus colliei. The sequence goes on along the minus strand of CM068744.1, from coordinate 8,401,024 downwards.
CTTGGTATTTAAATTTGATAAAAAATACAATTATCTACCCCGGAAAATGTGGACCTTTTATAATTTGGGGGGGTGCGTACGCACCCGTCGCACCCCCCCTGCGTACGGGCTTGCAATCAGTCACGGAAGTGGGACTAGGGGCAAAAGGGGGTAAAGAAGCAAAAGGGGAGAGGTCGAGGCAGGGGGAAGAAAGGCAGGAAAGTCGACTGTATACTTGTGGGCGAAAGAGATACATGTACAGTAAAATGGCATACCTCCAGACCATCAATAGACGAAGTGTTGACACCAGTTTGCATGCACAGGAAGCGGCGTTAACATCAATTCTACAAACCTATTGTCTTATCAGTGAACTTGCATTAATGCTGAGTTGTCCAGTGCATTATTATGGGCCTTCTGATTTGCGATACTGTGTTCATTGGTGTGAAAAAGTTTTAATATTGTTTTCTCTAATGTCTTCAGACTAAAATTGTTTTGCAAAGTTTGATTTTTAAGATTATTATGGTATCCGAAATTCTCCCTCTCCCTTTTTATTTGTCTGACACAGGCAAAAATCCATACCAAACTACCGAAAGTCCCTCAAAGGCCTGTTTACACAATTCCAGAGAATTTAGTTACAATAGCTCTAACTTGGAGACTCCAGAATGTGCATTGGGGTTACTGTTGGAATTAACTAGCTAGGATTGCATAGTTTACTATGGTACACTTCCTCTGGCCTGCTAGGACCATCCTACAGTCAGCACTTTGGTTTGCAGGATTATAAAATGAACGGGAGGAACCGGAGATGCGGGATTCATTCAAAAAACAGCTTGATGCTGTGATGGGAGGATAGTAGGGTGAGTGTTCTGGAAAGACAAAATCAAATGGTCCAAAGGGCCTTACTCACATTCTCTTGACATGAAAGGAGCTCTATAAATGTAATTTTGTTGTTGTAATTCATTCAAACTGTTCAGGTGAATCTTAAAGTTTCTGTGCTATAAGATTATAGAATCTTACGGCACAAAAGGAGGCCATTCAGCCCATTCAGTCTGTGCCGGCTCTTTGAAAAGAGCAACTCAATCCCACTCCCCAGCTCTCTCCCCGTAACCTCACAAACCCATCCTCCCCAAGTAAATGTCTACCTCTCTTTTAAAACCTCTTTTATTGTGAGGGTCATGAAGGTATCATTCCTTCCTCAATCGAATTCATATAAAAAAGGTTAATAGTTACTAATTTATGTGAGGTGCTAATACTGTATACTATAATATATTCTTTCCTACACAACGACACTGCACTTCATCTCACTACTTTTTATAATAAGGCACTTTATGAAATGCAAGTAGCATTACTTTTGAGTATATAATTATTAAAGAGCAAGTCTTATAACTGAGTCTTAAAAACTATAACCACCCCACCCCACCCCTCCCCCCACCCCACCCCACCCCTCCCCCCACCCCACCCCTCCCAGCTGATTTCAGGGTTCTGTCTACATGGTGAGTTGCATATGCATCTGGGACAACGAAATCAAGTGTTAACATCTCTTAGCCAATTTGAAGAGGAGCAGAAAGTTTTTCTTTTGACAGACTTTTTTTTTTGAAAGGCAATAATTTCATTTGATATTTCCCCAGTTATTAATTTGGCCTGATGATATTTCTTTCTTTTGGATTGAATAGTGCATGTCACACTAAGCGCCCCTCCATTGTTTCTCTACGCTGATCAGTTCTCTGGCAGCTCATTTCAAGTCACGCTTCGGCATTACTTTTGTACTTTCCGTGTTCTGAAGGGTTTAGTTGTTCATTGTCATCCTCACCATCTGGCACCTAAAACAGACACAGGATTTACAGACACTACTGTGACAAATGAACATTTCACCTCAATTGAACCTACACATGCTGCTAATTGACTCTGTACCCTTAGGGTTAAGGAATTCATTGGCCTCAGCGGTGGGAGGCAAGGTCAAAGCTCAAACATAACATTGCTATCCCATTGAATAATGGTGAGCACTATGCTTAGTCATACTATCTGTGAAATAAAACCTTGATCTCAGGTTCTGGAATACATCATTTCAGGCCTTCAGTGTAACAATAGGCTCTATGAATAAATTGCAACATGCTAAGATATGCTTATGGCAAGTCAGGACTTAAATTTAGAACTCTTCTACAAAACAGGAAGTCTGCTGATATCTCAGAAACTAAAGTCTAAAGGAACAAAGGATATAAAAAAGGGCTGATCGAATCATGTGGGATGAAATTCAGCCTGGGTCTAGATTTATTCCATTGTCTTAGTATTACAGAGTTTATGCAGAATTTTTTACAGAAAACCAGCTTCAGAGTTAACAATTCGCAAAATTTGGCAACACTCTGAAATGCTAATAGTGTCAACCTAGAACCAGGCAAACCTTCTCCCCCAAACAATGTTACGACACAGAAACCAGGCCTTTTGGTGCTTCAATTATGTACTTGTCTTCTTTTCCACATCAGTTACAGAATCGAACCATCTCATCTAGATGAATTGGAATTACTTCTGAATTTAAATTGAATCATTCATCTTTTGCAGGAATAACTAAAGTAATGGTTTGAAAATAATACAAATCCTCAACACTGAATGAAGGTACATTACACACAAAGTGTGATTCTCTTATTAAACATGAAAGAATATGTTAGCATTTCATACCTCCCAGTAAATCTCATCATCAAAGCAATTTTGATCTGGGGGCTGTCCCCAAATTGGCAACCTGATAATGAAACCTGTGGAGAAAAGATGAATAGATATTATTCCAAGATTAAATTGCCGACACTAAATTTTGATCACCGGGATTTTGCAATTCTAAAGCTGTGTTTTTTTTTCCTAGGAACAATATGATCTTATCAAGTTTTTTTTCTGTGATATTCTATCATCCTGTAGTTGCCTCCATTTCATTCTATTGTTTTATTGCATGACTCAGGCACTTGAGCATTACATTTTTCGAATGCTTTGAGATGTCCTCCCAATGTAAAAGTGCTATATAAATTCATATGGCATTTTGATTCATGCATAAAATTGGGATAGTTTTGCTTGATATGAATTTAAATTCGCATTTCACTGTTCATAAGGCATTTAGAGACCAACTATGGATTATCATGTGTTGTTATTCATGGCAAAATTGTTAGCTGTATAGTTTTATGCTCTAACCTGTAATAACTCCTCCAACAATGGCCACTGCAAGCGTTGCTCCCAATCCAGCAGCTTGATACCCAGCCTGTACGATGGGGCTTCTCTCTTTGCTTGCTGGGAATGTTTTGATAAGGCTGACAAGAAATAATGTTAAATATTTTTATTTTGTTCGATAAGATAAATAAATATCTTAGTTATTCAGATAAATAACTGAAGTTATATTAGAAGTAGATTTGATATTTAATATAAACATTTAGGGACTCACAGAGTTTCTCCTTGTGTCCTGACCAACAATCCCTCAAATAAAAAACAGTCATTCATTTCATGGCGGTTTTTGAGACATTGCTGTGTGCAATTGGACTGTCATGGTTGCTTACAAGTACATAGCCACTCCATGTCACAGTAAACTGTATGAAGCAATTTGGGACATCCTCCTGATGTGATATAATAATATATAATAATAATAATTCATGCATTTGATATAGCGCTGTTCACATCTTATCGACATCTCAAAGCGCTTCACAGAATTTACTGTAAAGTGAATTGACTGTATATTTGTGGGTGAAATGTGGCAGTCAATTGTGCACAGCAGTGTCCCACAAACAGTCGTGGATTGAAAATGACCAATTTTATTACTGTATTGTGTTTTTTTTGGAGGGATTATTATTAGGCGTGTGGAGTGAGGAAACTTGTCCAAGGTTTCGCCCTGATCTGCTGGATTTGAACACAGGTCTCACGCTTGTAAGGCGAGTGCTCTAACCACAGGAGCTCCACACTATACTAAATGCAAGGATTATTATTAGATAGTATCATAAAAATGGTAATTTGAAAAATAACAGAAGCAGCATTGGTGTAGACTCTATCTAGATAGGCTGGCTTCTCTCATGATAACCGGCGTCCCCATGTCACTGCCAAAATAATTTCTTACGCGCTGTTACTATATGCATGTGTGGGAAGTGCTTGTGCAAAGTGTGCACGCCCAGTAAGTCACACCTGGGGTGACCCTATGACTCAGAAGTCAGCCTTTCTTTCTGGCATGGAAAGATGGCATGTCTATGCAGCCATTTTTCGGGAAATGATATGAGCTGTGCTTCTTGCGTTAACACAAGGCGGTGGAAGTGGTGTCACAGTAGCCAAGTTGCCTTTGTGTCCCGTTGTACGCACGTGCTTGAGTTTGTGGCCCTGAATCGGTGAGTTAGAATGGAGTTCCAGTGTACTACCCTGAATAACGGCTTTCTTGCCCAATATTTCAATGGGAAGCACTAAATTCGGTTCAAGAAGTATGGCCTGAAATACCATTGAATACTGTACTTTGGTGATTCCCACTAATGTCCAACAAAGCTGAAGATGCTGTGTGCCACACTGAACAGAATTCCAGTCCAGTTGTGGCAAAATATGGTCTACTCCATCTATCCCACCCTTTTATTGCTGCTGGGTACAAAGTCAAATCAGAGCAATGCCTTTAGTATATCTAATAGAGGTTTCAAAGTAGATTATATTTCTTGTAACTCACTTCGGTCCATATAATGTTTCGGTGGCCATTGCTGCTCCAATTATACCAGCCAGACCTCCCAATATTCCAGGCATGCCATGCAGATTATGTACACCACATGTATCATGTATTTTCAATTTAGATGCTAAAATCGGCTGGAGAAAAAAGGACACAATCATTAGTCCAATTACAGTCAGCAATGCTTTTGTTTCCTTTCAGAATAAAGGAACCCTACTTTTCGTACTCAGTGTTAAAGTTCACTAATAGTAATTTTGACTTGAAAAAATATTAGTGCAATTCATTGTACGTAAAATGGTACAGATTGAAAAGTCCATTGCATCTGACTGGTTACTCTCCCACCCAAAAACAATTATACATTATTCTATGTCACCTTACGCTTAATGGATTTCTTTGTCAAATAGCTATCCAATTCTCTTTTCCATTTGCTAACACAATCTGTTACCATAACACTGCAAACAGACACGTGGTAAGTCACAGCATAAATATGAGGCATTTGGACTGTTAACTATTTGCTTGGAGTTTTTTCTCCGCAATAGACTTTTTTGCTTCCCGTACCATTTACTTTTCCTCTTTTTGAAGCGTCTATTCCCATTTAAAAAATATTTATAGACTGTGTTTCTATAAAAATTCATTATAGAAATAGGTTGTCGGGATCAACTAAAAAAAAGTTGGTTTCCTATATTTTTGTATCTGATGACAGAAGAGGAAAATATAGCCTCAAAGATGAACGTTCAAAATGACCAGCCTGGGTTCAGCCGCCTGTCAGGCTGGGCTGACTGAAAGTGTACACCAACGATACTATCATAAAGTACAATATTTATGCTATTTCATAACTCATTCCTTGTGATAGTTACGTCTAGAAACACATTATTAAATATAGCAAATTAACCCCAATACATGCTATGTGTTTCTCAGAAAATTGTAAAATATATAATTTTTCACATGGATGCAAACAATATACCACAATCAAATTATTAATGACCATATGTTACCATTTAAGGTTGGGCGGAGATTTGGAAAATTTTAAATTCCATGTTAATTAGGGTGTCAGAATGAATTGAATTTTTTTCCAAATCTCTGCATGGTTTTACATATTAAGGCAATATTCTTAGGCTAGGAGGATCAGATATTTAGAGCATTGAGTTTCTTCTGAATATTTAATAATGACAACTTACTGTCAGGTACTTATATCCAAGTGTGGAGATGATTCCAGCTACGAACCCAATCATAAGGCCTCCATAGGGATAGATCATCATGTCAGCGGAGGTTCCAGCAGCTACACCACCAGCCAAAGTGGCATTCTGTATATGGACCTACACAAAGGAGAGTGGACACAAACATTACATTTGATATAGCAACACAAACATAGTGGAGCTAAAAGGGAATAGTGGAGGAACTGCTTCACACAGAGAATAGTGAAATTTTGCTGAAGTAGATAGTGTTGTTGCATTCAACATACCGCTCAAGGCTCTGTGACCACATCTCCCCCACCCTCGCCCGACTCTGTTGGCTCCCCATCACCCAGAGGATCCAATTCAAGATCCTGGTCCTCACATTTACAGCCCTCCACAACCTCGCCCCACCCTACATCCATGACTTTCTAAGCCCCTACCAACCTGCCTGCCCCCTCCGCTCAGCAGGCTCTGGCCGGCTCCATATTCCCTGACCCACCTGTCCTATCATTGGCGGGCGAACCTTTAGCGACTCTGCCCCCAACCTCTGGAACTCCATCCCGCAGTCCCTCCGCCTTGCTGCCTCCCTGGCCTCCTTCAAGACCCTCCTCTTCGATGGTCCCATCAGCTACTCTTAATCTCCCCCACCACCCACCCATTCCCAGCTCGGGTCTGAAACGGTAACTGTCCAGTGTCTTGGGACATCCTCCTGATGTGAATGGCGCTATACAAGTGTAATTTTGTTGTTGCTGTTGTTGCATTTATGAGGAAGCTAGACCTTCACATGAGGAAGCGGGGAATGGAAGGATATGGGAACGAGTAAGGTTTGGATGAAGACTCATGTGGGGCATGAACACGTACGAAATGGTTTGGCCGAGTGGTCTGTTTCCATCCTGTATATACTTTGTAATATTTGGCTCTGAATTAAAATTGCAATGGTCATTGCGACATCTCAAAACACAGGATATACTGTAAAGTGGTGTGACTCTGTATTTTATGGGCAAACATGGCAGCCAATATAGGGACAGCAACGTCCCACAAACAGACAAGGAGTAAATGACTGATGTTATTTGAGGATAGAATAGCGGAATGCAATAAATTGTTTTCAATCAATGCAATTTCTAGAGTATATTCATATCAAATCTTAATATACTGGAATATTGAATAGAGCTATATCAAATGCAAGGATTATTATTATTTTTAATTATTAGTATTATTTAAATTACAGGCTGAGCCCTTGAGAAATTGTGGATCTCTTATGGGAGAAATTTGTTCTCTTCCTCCATTCTTTAAGGATTGTCACACTGCAATGCCTATGGATATAATGAGCTCTTTCAGTAGTAAATCCCATTTCCATTAATAGAAGAAAAGGACATAGCAATAATGACCTACCATGAAATGAATTTGGTCAATGAGAGAAAACAACAACTTGCAATTATATAACGCCCCTCGCGCAGGGCAGATACGAAAACAAGTAAATGTGCAAATAATTCATCCTTACCATGTCCAATTTTCCTTTCTTATCAAGCAAGCTTGAGAGGGCGTAGGCAGTGAGCACACATGCTGCTAAGGAGTAGTAGGTGTTTATGACGGCTCTGTACTGACCGTCACTGGTAGGTGCAATGGCAGAGTTGAAGCTGGGCCAAAACATCCATAAGAAGATAGTCCCTGTGAAAGTCAAAGCAATTTCTAGTTTATTTTCAGTCTTTAAAAAATATAGGGAGTAATGTTTCATTTTCATAACACTGGGAGCTAATTAGCAGCATTTTATCACAATAAAATCCTCAATCCTCATATCCTCAATAAAATAACTTATTGGAATTCCTGTCCTGGAATTAGCCATGCTATAGCCAAATCCATAGCAGGTAGGGTGGTCTTAGCTGTACAAGCAGCAGAAAGCTTCCCTGGTAGTGCTCTTCAGTGAAAGCCATACTACTTTAGCTTGTTAAAGCAGTAGCCCAATGCATATTCTGGGGATCCACAATCTTTACCTGTAAGCATAGAATGTGCATTCCATTCCATACACAGGGATCGTTCTATGTGCAGTTGGCATTCATATATAAAACTCTCAGTCTGGTTTGGATATTCTTAAGCATGTTAATAGGTTTTTGCATGCATCAGAGACACATGACAAACTTCCCTCCAAATTGCAAAGGATTGAAGTGGAGTTCTAGTGGTTCAGTGCGATATTCTTCCATTTCCAGTTTTCGCTTGTGCTTCTCAGATTCCTTTCTAAGGAATCTCGTTAAGAAGAACTTTAATTTTTGTAGCACCTATAATATCAAAATATCTCAAAGAATTTCATAGTAATTCCTGCCAAGTGCAGTAACTTTTTTTATGGGCAATGTACACCCAATATTAATTAATTGCAATTCTAGTATTAGTGATTTTAGTAGATGTCAAGTTGAGCCGGGCTCAGATAATGGTAATGCTTTTTAATCTTCAAGATGTCTCAGTATTTTGTGAATTGGATTCAGTATTCACTTACCGATCATAGCAAATATGTCAGAGTGGTAAACTGATCCTTCATTTTCATGATCTTTCAAGCCAGGCCTGTGCAGAACACGTGATACAGCAAGACCAAAGTATGCCCCAAAAGCATGAATGGTCATTGATGCCCCAACATCTTTGGCCTAGAAAACATCCAAAGAAATATCTGCTTAAACACTTGATACTTTATCAAATACAACATCATCTAAAAACAATACAAATTTACATTTCGTAGAATCATAGAATTTTTCAGCACAAAAGGAGGCCATTCGGCCCATCTAGTCTGTGCCTGCTCTTTGAAAAGAGAAACTCAATCCCACTGCCCCGCTCCTTCCCCATAACCTAATAGACCTGTTCTCCCTAAATAAAGATCTAATTCTCTTTTAAAAGCTGTTATCGAATCGGCCTCCACCACCTTTTCAGACAATGCATTCTAGATTCGAACAACCCGTTCAGTGAAACAATTTCTCCTCAGCTCCCCTCTGCTTCATTTTGAAACTATTTTAAATCTGTGACCAAGAGTTGCCCTCCATGCAGGGTAGCATCTCAGACTCTGCCCTAACAATGGGCAGAGTCCAACTCCGAGCCTGTGGGGAGGTGACCATAAGCATGCTCGAAAAGGAAGGTTTGCAGGCAGGACTTGGAAAAAGGTGACAGAGGGGGTAAGGCTGTGGGATTAAGGTGGAGTGTTCCACAGTTTTAGGGCATAGTGGCTGAAAGCACAACCTCCAATGGTGGAGTGGAGGGTGCGAGGGACAAGCAGGAGGCCAGTGCCAGTCGAGCAATGGTGTTGGGTGGTGGATTGGACAGTGGCGATGTTGAAGAGGTAGGGAGGCGCCAGGGAGTGAACGGATTTGAACGTGAGTGTGCATAAGCAATCAACAAAGGGTGAGAACTGTCTTTGAGAAGTAGGTAACCTGGCTATATTTCCAAAGTGAAGTACTCACTTGCAAAACTTCACCAACCAAGTATTCATTGCCCGCAAATATGGCAATCTCAAAGATGGTCAAAATCAGCAGTTGAACTGGGCTGGTCGTTCCTAAGATTGCTCCAAAGCTAATTAGCACTGTAGCTGTACTGAAGTCTCCATTGATCATGCTGCAATAAAAAAAATCATTTATTACTTTCCATTGTTTGGTTGCCGATTTTAATTCAATGGTTATAATAGCGAAAGATGAGTGAAGGAGGGGAGGCAACAGGGTTGAGGGAAGCAGTTCCACAGTTTCGGGGCATAAAGGCTAAAAGCACCACCCCCGATGGTGGAGTGCAGGATTCAGGGGACAAGGAGGAGGCCGGACCCAGTAGAGCAGAGGCAGCAGGTACTGCTGTGAGTAGAGAGGAAGTTAGAGGTAGGGGGGGTGCCAAGAAGGGGAGGAATTTAAACATTACAATGAGGATCTTGAAGTTGATCCACTCTGCCAGTAGCCAGTGGAGTTTGACAAGGACTGGGATAATTGGGGTACAAAGTTTGGTGCTGGTGAGAACGGAGAATGGTGGAGGCGAGGACACCAGCGAGGAGGTTGTTAGAGTAGTCCAGCCCTGAGGTGACAAAGGTATGGATTATAGTTGTGTGTCATCCGCATACATGCGAAAGTTAACCCCACGTCTGCAGATGACATCACCGAGAGGGAGCATGTAAATGAGGAAGAGAAAGGGACCAAGGATGGATCTTTGGGGTACCCTGCAGGTGACCAGATAGAAACAAGAAGAAAAACTATTTGCAGATCTGTAGTCCTGGCGGTTTGTGACGTAGGACTCGAACCAAGTGAGTGCAGTCCTACTGAGGTGAATGACGGAGGGCAGGCGGTGGAGGAGGACTCGGCGATCGACAGTGTCGAATGCGGCGGAGAGGTCCAGGAGCACGAGGACGCAGAGGGAGCCTTGGTCATAGATAAAGAGGGCATCGTTTGTGACTTTCCTGAGTGGTGTCCCTGTTCTGTGTAGTCCAGACTGGAGGGGTTCAAGTAGGCTGTGGAGGGAGAGATGTGCGCAATAGATGCATTCCAGAGTTTTTGCAAGGCAAGGCAGGTTTGAGTTAGGGCGGTAGTGGCCGCGGCGGAGGGATCGAGGGTAAGTTTTTTTAAGACTCACTTTTGAGGGGGAGTGAGACTGATCCCGAGGAGAGGGACTGGTGTCTGCCAGCAGTGGGCAGAGGAAGGGGACCTGGGCGATCAGCAGTTGGGTGGGGTGGGTTTCATTGTGGTGATGGTGGATGAGAGAGGAACTAATGATTGTTGTTGTTTTTGTTGTCAATATTGTTGCTTTTGTTGTTGTTGTTAATTTTGTTGTTTATTGTTGTTGTTTGATTCCCCCCCCCCCTCCTGCCCCCTGACCTGTCTCCCTTTCTTCTTCCCTCACTCCCTTTCCCCACTTTCCTCCCTTTCCCCTTCCCTCCCCCTTCCTTCTTACCCCCCTTTCTCTCTGATTTTGCCCCCCACCCACCTTTCCCTCCCTCTCTCCTTTATCCCCCTCTCTCCCCCCCTATTCCTCCCTGACCTTACCCCACCCCATCTTTCCCTCTCTCTCTCCCCTTGCCCTCTTTTCCTCCTTTCTCCCCTGGCCCCATTTCCGCGACTGTTTGTGGGACACTGCTGTGCACAATTTGGCTGCCGCGTTTTGCCCACAAATATACAGTCAATTTTCCTACTCTTCTTCATCCTGCCCCAACCCCTCCCCGCCTGCTCTTGTCCCTATCTGACTGTACAGCGCCTTAGGACGTCCTCTCGACGTGAAAGGCGCTATATAAATGTAAGTTTTGATTTGATTGAAGGAGAGATGGGAGCAAATGAATGTAGGATGGGGGTGGTGGTGAGCGACACGAAGCAGAGGATGAGGCTGCCAGGCAGTTGTCAATTTTGGAGGTAAGCAAGTCCATGATCTCTTCGTACTTGGCGTTGGATGTGTTGATACAGGGAACTTGAGGGGGTGCACGGAGGTGGTGGGCAATGCAGAATAGTTGAATGGAATGAGTTCAATCCATCAGTTCAAATTAAATTTAATTTGGGATGCATTAAGATGGCACGATGCAAATAATTATACAGTGTCATTACTACAGTGTGAGGACAAAACAAATGGTGGAATCTAGACAAAGCTATATAGTTAAATCCCCTCTAATTTTGTAGCTGGGGTGCTAATAAAAAATATTTAATCTGAATTTTATACTGTATTCCCACAGTACTCATACAGGTAAGTGCACAGTATAGACTTGGGTTCTCAATGCAAGTCAATTCTACTCTGCAGACAGCACAAATCTACAACAATAACAAAATTACATTTGTATAGCGCCTTTCACGTCAGGAGGACATCCCAAGGCGCTGGACAGATACTGCTTCACTACATAATTGCCATTCATTCAGAGAAGTTACATTTATTGCAGAAATGTGCTCTGCCACCAGGCTTCAGTGAATTGGTTTCTATTTCATATTTCAGAGAATCAGATTTGGTGATTTCACACGGACGAATAAACAGCCAAAGCCAGAGGCCAATTCTGACTACGTCACAATAGAAACACATATCCTACTTAGGTCAATGGATGTCAGCATATCAAAGAGTCTCAACACATTACTGTAATTACTGTAAAGTGCTTTGAAGCATTTTGATCCGATAAAAACGCTCTAAAAATAAATGCAAAATGAATGTAAGTACTAATTGCATCTTTGCCACATCTAGCAATAAGATGTGCCGTAAGGAATGAATGAAGTACTTGGATGTACAGTACTTATTAACAGGAATAAATGCATTATTCAACAGTATTTTCATTTCTACACAAACGCAGATAAAAGCCTATTAACTTCTGGATGCTGTTGTTTGTTTTGTATGCATTTGAACAGAGGGAACCAAGTACTGTAGAAGGTAAAGAAGCTAAACACAGAATACTGTATATGGTTAGTTGTAACACATCCGTTGACCCAAGCAGTATGCAAGCTTTTATGGCACATTCTGAATTAACCTCTTCCTTTGGTTGTTTATTCCACTATGTTAAATCAACAAGGGCAAGATGGTTTCATCTTGGAATTATAAAACACTGTTTCAGTACAGAAGCTAGGAAGCATTTAGTTACCAGAAAGCAAGATAGAGACTAGGAGACAGAACGCATTTAAGAACCATGTTGATGCTGTCATGAGAATAATGGGCCAAATGGGCCGAAAAACATTCTTCATCTGAACTAGTCTTGTGACTTTGTGAACACCACCTTAGCATCACAGAGGCAATTAATCAATTATAAACTGGAGAGTGACCTTTCAATGCTGATTGGGATTTTCCCATCCTTTAAGCCGTGCATAAAACCTTGCAGCAAGGCGCCCCACTGAAGACCAAAGGCAGCAATGAGTAAATTGAACCCAACACTGCTGAATCCATATCGCTTCAAGAATGTCATCAGAAAGCCAAAGCCAACGAAGATCATGACATGCACATCCTGGAAACCTGAAGAAAAAATAAATACATCTTAGTGTTATCATTTGAGATCTCAGCCTGGCTCATGGTTACGCTTTCACCTCTGAACATGATCGTGTTTACCTAGCAGTAAGTAGGAATCTGGCTGTTAGTCGATTGGCGGATCGCTTTTCCGGGGTTAATAATCCTTTGAAAAATAATTTGGTCGCTCAATCCAGAGCACTACTGATGGAAACTGGCCAGCCTGGCTCATCGGCAGCACTTCGAGAAACAGACAACGGGGGTAAGGATTCTTCCCACTCTGTTCCTGTTAACCTCAAAGCACAAATATGTGGGGTGGTCCCAGCGGGACAAGCAGCTGGAAGCTGCCGGACAGTGCGCTTGGTGACAAGCTTCAGCAGGTTCTGAATGCACACTGTGGGGACCCCATGTCACATCTCTCACCATCCTGCACCAAATACTCCCTGGAGTTAAGTCTCCCCTCCAGGGAGAGAGGGCGCATTCCATTCCAGACCCAGGGAGATTTTCACGTTCATACACGTGTGAAATTCTCAATCTGGTCTGGATACTCTTAAATAGGATTTCTGCTCGGTTCAGACACCCAGCTGGCCAACAACACAAACCTAATGGTTTCCTTAAAAATCATGGGGTGACATTTGCAATATTATTTTAACATCAATGTGAACTGATGCTGGTGTAAACCACTATGTGGCAGCACATCCCTCCAGGTGAGCCGTTGTTTCTTTTCCAGGTCCTCGTCGCCCGTTCATCAAACATAACAGCAATCAGAACAGAGATCTCGGGCTGGGAATTACCATAGTGTCGTGACCATGTATTTGTTGGGATGATTGTTGGTGAAATAAATATTGCATCAACTAAATGTGTGATTAAAAGCAGTTATATTTAGTTAACTATTCAGGAGTGAACACTTTCCCTCCAATCCCACCAAATTCCCCATCTTCCCCTAACCCCTGCCCCTCCCTCTCATCTCCCAATAAATATACAGCAGTCACTCCACTTCACAGTATCTACAGTGCTGTAAAGTACTTCGGGGTGTTCCTCCAACGTGAAAGGAGCTATATATTTCAGACGAAAAGAATTCATCTATTATTTTCCATTCTCTCTTTTGCCTTTTTTTTCTTTTATCTAGTCTTAAAGCCATTTATTTGCTATTCTTAAAAGAAACATTCATAGTCAGAGTAAAACCATGAAACATTGCAATTCCCATCAGCAGTCGTGACCTGAAACACCAGTTTCTTTCCGTTTTGGATAGATACTGAACCTTTCTAGCATGTTTTGCTTGATTTTCAGCTTTTAATGTTTGCAGATTTTTGTCTCCTCTTTTGATTCAAATCACATGTGGCTGAAAACCCCCCCAAGCAATTTCTACAGGAGCCAGAGGAACAAAATTTTTAGAGGTGTGGGTTTGACTGCCATACACTGGCCAGTCCACTGGAGGGTGCTGCAAAATATATGTGGCAAATTTAGTCTCTTCTTCTACAAGGCAACTTACAACAAATAATAATTATAATCCTTGCATTTGATATAGCGCATTACCATGTCATTGAGACGGCTCAAAGCACTTCAAACCACAGTATGTTCAACAAAACTATTTCTTTCAATCTCTACTTTGAAAAAAATCTAATAATGAATAGCCTACAGACAGTTATAAATTTACATGAAATATACTGTTGTCATAGAAGCACATCATCCTCACTTCTCATGTCAGGAAACCTATTTTTCAATCTAAATGCAACTTCAACTATGAGCAGAATAAAATAATAATAATCCTTGCATTTGATATAGCGCTTTTCACCTTTTATCGACGTCTCAAAGCGTTTCACAAAATGTACTGTAAAGTGAATTGACTGTATATTTGTGGGCGAAATGCAGCTGCCAATTGCGCACAGCAGGGTCCCGCAAACAGTCGTGGATTGAAATGATCAATTTTTTTATTTTTTTGACGGATTATTATTGGGCGTGTGAAGAAACATGCCCAGGGTTTCGCCCTGACCTGCCTGGATTTGAACACAGATCTCACGTTTGTAAGGTGCGTCCTCTAACCACTGAGCTACAGGAGCTCCATAAAATGCCTTTGATGCTTTCATTATTTGGTTTATCATGTTTGTATTGAATTGATGCCAACTCTTAAATATAACTGAAAGTTATAACAACATGACATTCAGGTCAACCTCCAGGCTGCCTCAGAGAGAGATAGCCTCACATTAAATGTTATTATTGTATACAATGACAGACTGCAATGGACTGCAGGAATGGAAATCCAAACCGTGCACCTCCAAACTTACAACATTTGTATTTATTTAACGCCTTTAATGTGAGTAGTATTTCAGAGTACTTAAACCAAACCACAAGACGTGGTTCAGTTTCTGTTTGTCTGGTATCCGGTGCGTACGAAGGACTGATGTAAAGGGAATTATTGTCTTTCAGTTTCATGAGCCTTCATCTCTCTTCTTCTGCGCTTCAAATTCATTCTCTTTCATGCTGTTGTCTTTCCCTTACTGCATTGAGCATCAGTCTGGTTCAATTGATAGCATGCATGTGTTTTAGTCAAAAGTTGTGAATTGAAGCCCCACCTCAGGATTTTATACATTCCAATACAGTGCTGGGAGAGCATTCCATCACTGCAGGTGCCAACTGCAGTGATGGAGTGCTCTTCAAATTCCTCCTGACGTGAAAGGCACTCTACTGTACAAGTGTACTTTTTTCCTATTGTTGTTTGTTATAATGTCCTTCACACAGGGTAGGGTGACGGAGCATTTAAACTGATCATAGAGAGGTAATCCTGACCCAGTTCTTTGACTCTGCCCTCAACCCTGATCTGTCTCCCATCTTAAGGCCCTTTTGTGGAGTCTTATAGCTCAGTGGTCAGAACACTCGTCTTGCAAGTGAGGGATCTTGGATTGATTCCTAACAGAGCGAAACCTTGGGCAAGTTTCCTTACTCCAATGCCTGAAAATAATCCCTCCTCCCAAAAATTGGTCATTTTAATCCACAACTGTTCATGGGACAGTGCTGTGCGCAACTGTGCGCGTTTCGCCCACAAAATATACAGTCAATTTGCTTTACAGTGAATTGCTGTGAAACATCTAAGAGATGTGGAAAGCGTTATATCAAATGCAAGGATTATTATTATTCAAATTGGAAAAGGTGGCAACACTAACATATGCAAAGCTCCGCTTCAATACCCTTGAGCCCAGCAGGAGAGTGAAGTGCAGTTGACAGTATAACTCCAGTCTTCCAGCTCACCGGGTCCGTCACTGCAGCAATTTGTGCTTGGAGTATAAGTGCCTTATCCAATTAACTGAGAGATACAGAGAATTTCACCTTGGCTGATATCACAGATTCCCGTCAGGCGCATTAAAATTTTTCCGCAGTTTATAAAAACATTTCGCTTGTAAAATCTAGTGTTTGAATCACATATTCATGTGAAATGCTATGATGCACCAGCCTGTAGGTGTGTCTTATCCACCAATACAGAAATGTCACGAGCCGGCCAGCATTACAGATCAAACCAACAATTATGCTGATGCAATCCGAGAATAATTGGCAATATGAATGCTTGTAATGGACAAGCATATTAAAGGGTATCAATTTACCAGGTGTCCAGAAAGTCCTGTTACCCCATTTTGTTGTCCTACAATGCACTGACCATCAGCTGATGTTATATTTGTATTTAGAAGTACTCAATTGTATTCAGTACAAATGTTTAACTGTATTTAGATGTCCAAAGGATCAGTGTGACCACCATCATTTTCACGGCAGATAATGATCTGTCGCCGTGTTCTGTGCTACATCTTCTGTAACGTGGATGGAGTGACGAGGACAATGTATCTCTGAAAGCTTATTTCAACTCGTCCGTAGTCACTTATCGTTGTTTTGCAACAGGGGGTAAGAGAGCTTTGTGGACACTGCAGTGAGGTAGCTGTGGGCAATGACACCAATACCGAAAAAACATCTACCAATAGCAGATCACCACTGAATAACAAAACTGGAGAGTATTTCAAGGGCATAACAATGTGAAGGGCTTAAATAATGTCCCTCCATAATAATAAACCCTCCAAAAAACAACACAATAATAAAATTGGTCATTTCAATCCACGACTGTTTGTGGGACACTGATGTGTGCAATTGGCTGCCGATTTCCCCCACATATCAATCCACTTTGCAGTATAATCTGTGAAGTGCTTTGAGATGTCTAGAAGACATGAAAAGCGCTATATAAAATGCAAGGATTATTATTATGAAGTAGACTCAAAGCTTCAAATATTTTAGTTTGTATCGCTATTAAATCTCTCGATGTGTTGCTTCATCTAACCTCATATGTATGAACATATTTTGAAGAAACATATATAGTACTGTCCTCTGTATTTCTGAATATTCTGAATATGCCTGACCCTCACTATAATTATCACAATATGTTATGTATTACTGTACACAGCTGACTGAGTATGGGGGGTACGGTGGTGGGGATGGTGGTGAGGAGGATGGGGACAGGTGACTGAAAGCACAGTTGAAAATATAAGATATAGTTATCAAATAGTAAGGACTATTGGCGATTCTACATGGGCTAATAGTCTGAACCACATTTTAGTCCCAATATCTTCAACGCAAATAATTTAGCTCTAAAATGAGTGTATATCACAGATTAGATGATGTTGGTATAATTGTGGTGACCTGATTTAGATCCTTCCACTTCAGTCTGACTCTCAAAATATCATAACACAGCAATGTGGGGCAGTATTTTAGGCGTTCCTCTCTCATGTCAAACTCTGCAACTCTGCGCAATTTTTTAATTCAATGTTAGAACTGCTTTCGGAAGATTAATATTATTCTAATTGAAACAAATCCAAAATACATACATCCAAGAATCTCTAGGATAAGATCCTACTGGATCATGCAATAATTAGCACTAGAATTAGCAGTAAATTTGTCTTGGAAAGCAATTGAGTCAAGCGTGTAGCACTCTGCAACAATTGCAAAAGCAATTGATATAAATGAAGATTTAATTAATCAGATACACGTCATTCTTATTTGTGCTTGTACTGCACTATATTGTGCTGGTATCTTTGTTAAATGGATATATAAACCGACTTCTTGTAGCTACCATACTTGCAAAAAACTTAGATGAAATTGAAAGAAAAGCTAAAGCAATTAAACCTGTACCTTTTTGGCAACAAATATTACAGTAAAACAAAAATACAAATTCAGAATCCGATTATTATCTATTCTTGCTATTGCAATTCAGTATAAACACATGTGATATCACAGAAGAACTGAGAGTTTTCTGCTGTTGTAAACAGTTTACTGTCAAAAACGTTAGTTGTGTACATTGTTGTCACTAAATATAAAATGAAAATATTTCCAACCTTCCTATATTCTATAGACTTTGCGAATCTAACACACGTACACTGTATGCGGCATGCGGTTTCATGTAAAATGTAAAATATGAGCATTATCCTGGATGTTAGACTCCGCCACTGTGAAGCGCTCTGTGCCCCTACTCCACATAAAGCCGCAATTCCCCCCCAAAACACAAGAATAAAATTGGCCATTTCAATCCACGGTTGTTTGTGGGACACTGCTGTACGCAATTGGCTGCTGTGTTTCGCCCACAAATATACAGTCAATTCACTTTACAGTATACTCTGTGAAGCGTGTGGAGACATCTAGAAGATGTGAAAAGCGCTATAGCAAATGCACGGATTATATTATTATTAAAGGGCACTATATGGATGCAAGTTGTTGTTGTAATGCTGATTAATAATAAAATAATCCATGTATCACAAAGAGGCTGTTTGTGTTAACAATTCCCAAATAAATATCATTTTACCTTTATTTTTTACATATGCCGTTGATCTTGTGTGAAAATGTTTTCTTCAATGGCAAAGTTTTAATAAGAAAACGAATATACTATCTGCCCATATACCAATTAGATGTCCATATATATTTTCTCCTCTATATCTCACATTTGATTGAACCATAAGTAATACTGTACCCAATTTATAACAGAAGAAAAACTTTTGAAATGCAAATAATGCTGCATTTTTAAAACACATCTTTATGACATGCCAGTAAATAATTTATATTGACTTTAACTTTGCTTTCTATATAACCACTTCAAATAGATACTCACTTGGATATAACCTGTCGAAGGTTACAGCTGTTCCGTTAGATTTTCTGGAATCTGCTTCTTTATCATATGTAACAAAAATCCCATACAATATAATAATCACGGCTTCAAGGGCTATTGCCAGCACAGAAAATTTCAGCCTCATGTTGGTGGAATAGGATGCAGGCATCTCTCAGCTTATCTTGGTCGAAGCAAAAGTTTCTGAAGTTCTATTGCTTCAATTTGAATGTACTGTTCTCAGTTACAGTAAGCCAATGGTACTGGGGGAACAAAACTGTCCTGAAGTTCACACCCACCAGACAAGGGTGGGATCAACTGATACAAAAGGCTGCAGCCCGATAATGATTCTCCCTTGATGTTAATTGGTACATCGCCAGCATGAAGCTGTCCAGGCCTCGAATTCCTCATTAAAACTTCAAACCCATGTCCGCTGGTCTGTGTTGCTAAATCAATATGCAATTACTTCTAATGTAGGATTTCTATCCTAGGGACGTCCTCCCGACATGAAAGGTGTTCCATAAATGTAATTTTGTTGTTGCTGTTGTATAAATTTATCCTAATGTTTTCGATCAAGTGTAACTTATAAATGTTCATCTTGGCATTCATCACATCCAGACTCAACTATACTAACTCTCTGCTTGTCGGATTTTCCTATGTCTTCCCTCCACAAGCTGCAGATCACCCAGAGCTCTGCAGCTTGTGTTCTGTTTCACACCAGGCTAATCCTCCTACCCTACCTGCCCTCCACCCATCCCAATCCCAACTGCTAGATTGGGTGCAAATCCCTAACTGTCCAATGAATTTTTTTGTGAATTTTTTTCCAATTTGACTTGGCAAATCTCCTTACCTCAGAGACTAGCTTTCTTATAATAAAAGATGACAAGTTGCACCAGAGATATTCTTGGAGGTACTGAGAATAATCGGCTCATTTTACGTTTCCTCCAGAATGTCACCACTGGCTTTATTGCGTAACTGAATCACCACTATCTACCTGCCACTCAGATATCCATCTGGTTGTTAGTATATTTCTCAACTGGTTTAAAATAGTATTTTTCCCATTATAAAATGAATACTGCCAAGAATAGAAAACTACAGTACTAGGAAGTGGAGCATTAGCACATTAGATCGATTTGTCAAGAGTTCCTGGTCTCTGTATTTCCTCTATTCATATTTCCTTCAATAATTTGCGTTCTATCTGATGAGCGTCCAATTGTCACACATCACTGTACTACGTACCATTAAGGTATAGTTGTCATCTCCACGTGTTCAATATTGATTTATATACTAAATCAAATACAAAGCAACCCCATTAAAACACTTGTCCATTGAGCATGGATCTGCTTATGCCTTGTATACTGTGAACCTGTGCTTTATTGGAAATCTGTACACCCAGCTCCCGACTCGGACTAGCTGATTTCTCGTGTTAAAAAAGGCTACTTTTATCATTAATGGATTGTTGCTGAAGTCACTGCGCACTGCAAATGTGCAGAAAAGTGCATTAATTCCACTTGCACAATGGAAAGTAAATGGATTCCCAGAACCTGTGTTGGGATGTGCCATACTACCTTAGTATCAGTTTCTTAGTAATCAGTTACATTTTAAAGGTGTAACTTGGCAACTTCCCATGCCTCCCTCCCTCCCAAAAAAGAAACTACAGAAATGAAATATACAATATTTTACAATACTGTAGCTTCAAAGTAAATGTAAATCTAGACAGTGTACAGAGCCATGATGACAAATCAATGGATAAGTGTTCACTTACAAAATACACAGGCACTACACTTTAAAGCAAGATCCTTTGAAGCACTTTAAGATGTCCTCCCAATGTAAATTGTCTATTTTAAATCTAAGAATTATTTTCATTAGTCCAGTTGCTCAGAATGCATTTATGTGTGTAAGATTAGATATCAGAAGAGGGATAAGACAGCTTTACTGCTAGTGAGTGCTGGTGCAAACAAACAATGAAGTAGAGGAGGTGAAAGTTGGATTTCAGATTAGGTTGTTAGGTAAGAAGAGTTTGGGAATTTATGGGGTAAGACGGGCTTCCTTCTGCTGTTTAAAGTGAAGTCTATTTGGTGCGTGACAGGAAAAGCAATTAACGTGCAATATACTTTTCCGTTCTGTTCCAATAGATAATGCAGACTGTAAGTTTCTGGAGCAGGATGTTTCAAAAAAAATTTACACAAACATTGTCTGCAGTCATGAAAATTAGCGGGCAGCAACACAATCTTACAGTTTATAGTAAGTTTGCATGATAACACTTTCATCACTGGTTCAAGAAAAAGGATGGAGATTTAATCAATGTAGTTTAGTTAGTGAAAATTGGATTTAAAAATAACTTTAAAGGAGAATACAGGTATATGAAAATAATTGCAAATTTGATTAATAAGAAAACTAGTGGAGTCCTGCAGCTCAGTGGTTAGAGCACTCACATCGCAAGAGAGAGACCTGGGTTCGATTACCGGCAAGGTGAAACCTTGGGCAAGTTTCCTTCTTCCACACGTTGATAATAAGCCCTGAAGGAAAAAAAACAATAAGAAATTAGTTACGTCAATCCACAACTGTTTTGGGGAAACTGCTGTGCGCATTTGGCTGCCTTTGATGTGTCGCAGCTTTCAAGCTACCAGCCCATCTCCAAACTCCCTTTCCTGTCCAAGATCCTCGAACGAGTGGTTGCCTCCCAGCTCCGCTCTTTCATCTCAACCCACTCACTTTTTGAACCCCTCGAATCGGGTTTCCATGCTGCCCAAACCACGGAAACTGCTCTGGTCAAGGTCACAAACGACATCCTGAACATCTGCAACCAGGACTCCCTCTGCCTCCTCGTCCTCCTCGATCTATCCGCCTCCTTTGACACCGTAGACCACGCAATCCTCCTCCACCGCCTCTCCTCCCTCCTCAACCTGCAAGGCTCTGTCCTTGATTGTTTCCGCGGTCATATCTGTCCCACCACCTTCACTTCGTCTCCTCCAACGACTTTTCCTCCAGCCCCCGCACAGTCACATGCGGTGTTCCCCAAGGTTCAGTCCTTGGCCCCCTGCTCTTCACCCTCTACACTCTCTCCCTGGGCGACATAATCTGCAGACATGGGGTAAATTTCCACATGTATGTGGATAACACCCAACTCTACCTCTCCGCTTCCACCCTTGACTCCAGGACTACTGGCGTTCTGACTGCATGTCTGTCCGACATCGAGTCCTGGATGAGGGCAAAGTTCCTACAGCTCAATATCAACAAGACAAAGGTCCTCCTGATTGGCTCGCATCAGAGCCTCTGCACCTCAGGCGCTGGCAACATCAGCATTCAAAGCTGCTCTCTCCATCTCTCGAAGCCAATCAGGAATCTGGGCGTCTTGTTCGACCCTGAACTATCCTTCCTCCCCCACATCCGCTCCATGGCCGGTACCTCCGCAATATTGTCAGACTCCGCCACTACCTCACCCCCCATGCTGCCGAAACACTCATCCACGCATTCATCACATCCAGGCTCGACTACGGGAACTCTCTCCTTGTCGGCCTTCCCAACTCCTCCCTTCACAAGCTGCAGATCATTCAGAACTCTGCAGCTCGTGTACTCTCTCGCACTAGGCTCCGCGACCACATCACTCCCACCTTTGCTCGTCTCCACTGGCTCCCCATCTCCCAGAGGATCGAATTCAAGATCCTCGTCCTCACTTTCAAGGCTATTCATGGTCTTTCCCCCACCTATCTCTCTGACCTCCTGTCTCCCTGTCAGTCTGCCTGTCCCCTCCGTTCAGCAGACTCTGGCCTGCTCCACGTCCCCTGGCAGAACCACCCAACCATTGGTGACCGGGTTTTCAGGCTCTCTGCTCCACACTCTGGAACTCCATCCCGCAATCCCTTTGCCTCGCCTCCTCCCTTTCCTTCTTCAAGGCCGGTCTCAAGACCATCCTCTTCGACCGTGCCTTCTGCTCCCCTCCTAACTCTCCCCCTTCTCCTACTCTCCTTCCCCCTATCCCGACCCCCCCCCACACCACCCCACCCTCCTGCTTGGGTCATGACATAACTGTTCAGTGCCTTGGGACATCCTCCTGATGCGAAAGGGGCTTATAAGTGTAATTTTGTCATCGTTGTTGCCGCTTTTTGCCCACAAACACACAGTCAATTCACTTTACAGTATATTCTATGAAGCACTTTGAGATGTCTAGAAGGTGTGAAAACCGCTATATCAAATGCAAGGATGATATAGTCTTAAATATTAAATAACAGCTGAAAAACATTTTTTTTTACAAATCCAACTATGTATTGTTGAAAATGAAACCAAGTTTCAATAAAAGGAAATGAATGAATGATCTTGGGAACCATTAGAGATTATTTCATTTTGAGAAAGGGGTAAATAGAGAATAGCCCATTTTACGTAGTAAAGTTCATGCCCTTTCCTTGGAACAAAGTACTCTAAACAGCATGAAAAAAACAGGTTTTGAATCATGACTAAATGCATTTTTTTTTAAACTCAGTTGGGCGTAAATGTGCTTTCATTTCCATTATCCAGCAAATGTTATGTCAAAAAGCAGATTTGAAAAACAAAGCTCAGATTTTCACAGAAAACATTTGTTATTTCCTCAAAGAGCAAACACAGATGATATGAATGGATGAAAGGCTCGCATTTTTTATGACAGCTCCAAAGATTCGGCATGATTTCTAATAAAAAAACAATTATCTTTGGATTTGATATAGCGCCTTAACACGTCATCGAGACTTGTCAAAGAACTTCAGAAAATACACTGCAAGCTTAATTGCCTGTATATTTTATGGGCAAAACGCGGCAACCAATTGTGTACAGCAATGTCCCACAAACAGTCGTGGATTCAATGACCAAATTATTATTTTTATTCAGTTAGTTTTGAAGGGATTATTACCCCCGGACATGCGATCCTCCAATTGACTAACAACTGGGTTCCTGCTTACTGTTGGGTGAACAGAAACGTGTAGAGTAAGGAAACGTGCCGAACATTTTGCCCTGCCTGGGAATCCAAGCCAGATCCTCTTGCTTGTGAGTGCTCTAACCACTGAGCTACAGGACTCTTACAGGATTTAGTAAAAGTTGAGAGGAGAGTTGATGGTGGGGTGGGTGGGTTGGGGGACTTGGAGCAGTCCGGAGCCTGCTGAGTGGACGGAGCGGACAGGTTGGTAGGGGAGTTAGATGGTCGCAGAGCTAGAGTGGTGCAAGGACATAAAGGGCTTTGAAGGTGAGGACTAGGATCTTGAATTGAATCCTCTGAGTGATGGGAAGCCAGCGGAGTCGGGAGAGAATGGGAGTAATAGGTTTGCACAGCCTGGTGCGGGAGAGGACACAGGTTTCTGAGATTTGAATGATCTGCAGTCTACAAACTAGGGCATTAGACATGGACCTGAAGAACATCAAGGTGTCTGGCACATCACAACCTGTCCTATAAAGATCCTCTCACCAACTGAAGGCAGATATTCATCTGATAGCTGATGAGGAAAATCTCCAAATGGAAGTCTTGAAGACGTTAGCTGGAATCTGGGTTTGTGAACATATGCTCATATATCCAGGGCTTAGAATTCAGCTTGATTCATATGCATACGGTTAAGTAGCTGCTTTTCAAGCTCAGCCACAGAAATATATTTTGAGACGGACCTTGAACAAGGGGAGGAAGGGAGCAAATCTTTGAATATTTACCGTCATCCTCCCTCCACAAGGTCTTTCCAGGTTTTAGCTCACCATACATCTGCAACTGCCTCAAACCATTATTGACCTAGCTGCTCCCATAGGCCATTGCCTTCTTCATTTGCTCCTTCCTACAAGCCTCACCATTGACAAGCATTCAGCCTACCTGGCACACCATCCCAGACTCCCTCTGACTCAAATGTAATTTTGTTGTTGTTGTTGACTCACTCCCTCCGTCACCTCTTTCATGGTCCATTTCAAGACCTATCTCTAGGGTCCATCTCAAGACCTATCTCTAGGGTCCATCTCAAGACCTATCTTTAGAGTCTAAGTACCCCACTACGACATCCTTAATTAAGGATTCCAGAATTTTCCCTACCACCGACGTCAGACTAACTAGTCTCTAGGGCACAAATGATACTCCCTAGCCATTCCTAAATTGATACTTTTGAGCATTTAAAAAAAAGTCCAATGAGAGAACACTTCTAAATTGTTGAAATGCGTTGAAATGCTCTCCTCCTGAAGGTGAACATATTTCATATTTATTTCTCACTGTCACACCCTTCTCAGTTCCCAATCACACTAGCCAGAACTGTTTAGTGCTTTGAGGCATCAAAAGTGCTATATAAATGTAAATTTGTATTCCATATGCCTCAGGTAATCCACTACGCTTAAGCATCTTATCAATTATAGTCAAACCAAAACATAACACAGATGTTTCAAATTCCACCCAGGTCCACATTTATTACATTTTCTTGGTACTGTATTTCAGATAATGCAGATTTTGGGAAGTTATAATAATAACTCTTGTGTTTGATATTGGACCTTATCACATCATTGAATCTGAAGGCATTACACGGAATGCATTGTAAAATAAACTGGCCATATATTTTGTGGCTGAAATGTGGCAGCCAATTGCACACAGTAGTGACCTCTTTAGCTGTCTTCATTTTGGAGCCAGTTTCTGGAAAGTTCTTAAGAGAATGTATACAAAAACAGTTCAATGATAAGACTGCATTTAAAAATTGGCCAAATTTTAAAATACAGTACAGCACTATGACAACAGAATTTCTCCCCCATGGATGTTGGAAATTCTTTTAGATACCGAATGAAACACAGTAAGTGATATTCTCTCTGGTGAATATTTTTCTGAAAACATTTGTTTGATATTTCAGACTACATAATCTGCTTCTGTGGCTTTGATTCTAACTGTTAATTTTTAATTCTTGCTTTTTTTTAAAACACAAAATATTCTACCCAGTCTGTTCTTTTCAATCTGTTTACCCCCAGTGGTAGACAGAAGCAGGAATCAGCAGGAGTCTTAATAGCGCAGTATAATTTGAGCATTCCTTTGCTCTTCATAAACTTGGTTTGAACTCTCAATGTCTTTAATGAATTATGATAAATTATATCACTCAATAGCATCTGGGTGTAGCTGTTTATACAGGGGATGTCTGCAGTCAGAAACTGATGTATTGTACTTGCTACCATCAAACATTTTTTATACTAGTTGACACTTCACCAACCCTAACAATATACAGTACAGTGGAGACTATTCCAGACTAATGTTTATATCTAATTATAATTGTAATAAAAATCCTTGCATTTGACCTTAAATGACTAGGTGAACAGGCAGGTGGGACCTTGTTTTAACATCCAATCTCAAGGATGGCATCACCAACAATACAATGCTCTCTCAGAAATTTATGCAAGGCTGATTTAGGCTGTGACCTCAAAGTCCTGATGTGGAATTTGAACCCACAACCTCCTGACTCAGAGGCGGGAGTGCTGCTAACTCAACCAGTTTGACACCTCGGCCGATCGCTAACCACTACAACAACAGCAACAATAACAAATTACACTTGTACAGCACCTTTCACGTCAGGAGGAGGTCCCAAGGTGTTGGGACACTCAATGTTTCAGACCTGAGCTGGAGTTGGGAAAGGGGTGGGTGGAGGGAAAGGAGGGGATTTGGAGTGACCGATGGGACTGTCAAAGAGGAGGGTTTTGAGCTGGGAGTTGAAAGAGGCTAGGGAGGGGGTGAGGCAGAGGGACGGCGGATGGAATTACAGAGGTTAGGGGCAGAGTGGCTGAAGGCTCGCCCACCAATGTCAGGGGACATGGATTATGCCAGAGCCTGCTGAGCAGAGGGCACGGGCAGATTGGTAAGAGGTTAGGAGGTCAGGTGTGGTGAGACCATGGAGGGCTTTGAAGGTGAGGACCAGGATCTTGAATTGAATCCTCTGGGTGATAGGGAGCCGATTGTGTTGGACAAGAATGGGCAAGAATAGATCACAGAGATTGGAGTGGTAGAGGATATGGGCCGCAGAGTTCTGGATTATCTGAAGCCTATGAAGGGAGCAATTGGGAAGACCAACAAGCAGGGCGTAGTGAAGCCTGGATGTGATGATAAGACACAAGCAGGGGTTGATATCAGGGAGGATGGAGGGAAGGGAGTGAGTGTAGGGGTAGGAGGGTGACCAAAAGCGTGGTTGAAAAGGAGGGTCTTCAGACATGCTTTGATGGAGGGAAGGGGCAAAATGGAGTTCCTAAGGGTGGGGCCAAAGAGGCTAAAGGCCTGCTGCTGATGGTGAAGCAGGTCAAGTGGTGAATGTGGAGCAGGCTGGACACTGCTGAGCGGAGGGAGTGGACAACAGCAAAATTACATTTGTATAGCGTCTTTCATGTCAGGAGGACGTCCCAAAGTGCTGGGCAGATGGTATCTGGACTTGAGGAGGGTGAAAGACAAGTTGATATGTTGTTAGCAGGTCACAGAGGTAGGAAGGAACAAAGCAGTGGCAAGTTTTGGAGGGCAAGGTTATTTAACTCTATCCTTTGGGGATGAGGAGCCAGTGGAGGCAGGTGAAGGTTGGGGTGATGGAGTTGCAGAGTCTGGGACAGGAGAGTTCTGAATGATCTGAAGCTTGTGGAGGGAAGTGTTGGGAAGACCAACAAGTTGGTATAGTTGAGCCTAGAATAGTTTTTTTAAGCAGAGAGTAGTGGGAATGTGGAACTTTCTACCACAAGGAGTTGTTGAGGCAAATAGCACACATGTGTTTAAGGGGAAACTAGATAGATACATAAGGGAGAAAATAATAGGATGTTATGCTTGTAGGCATATCATAGAATTTTACAGCACAAAAGAAGGCCATTCGGCTTGTTGTGTCTATGCTGGCTCTTTGAAAAGAACTATTCAAAGTCAATCCCACTCCCCAGTTCTCTCCTCATAACCCGCAAACTTGTCCTCCCCAAATAACCATGCACCTCTTTTAAAAGTTGTTATTGAATCAACCTCCACCACCCTACAAGGCAGTGTATTCCAGATTCGAACAACCCTAAAAAAATTCTCCTCATCTCCCCTCTGCTTCTTTCAGAATCTATTTTAAATCTGTGACCTCGGGTCACTGACACACCCATCAGTGAAAACAGATTTTCCATGTTTACCCTATCGAATCCCCTCATGACTTTGAAAACCTCTAATAGGTCTCCCTGTAAGCTTCTCTGCTCCAATGAGAATAATCCTAGCCTCTCCAGCCTTTCCTCATAACCAAAGTCTCATTCCTGGGAACATCCTGGTAAATCTCCGCTGCACCCTTTTCAGTGCCTTAACATCCTTCCTAAAGTGTGATGCCCAGAACTGAACACAGTACTCTAGCTAAGGCCTAACCAGATTTTATCATAACTTCCTGACTTTTGTACTCTATGCCCCTATTTAGTTGAGGGAGGGCAGGAGGAGGCTCATGTGGAACATAAATGACAGCATTGACCAGTTGGGCCAAATGGCCTGTTTCTGTGCTGTATATTCTAATGTATTCTAAAGTGCTGGATGTTTGGTTGAAGGACTTAGTGGTCCAACGGGAGAGGCAATGGCAGAGCCAGGTGATGTTATGGAAGTGGGGGAAGGTAGAATAGTTTCTGGCACAGATGTAGGATAGAAAGGGCAGTTGTGAGTCAAGCAAGATGCCATGGTTCCAGACAAGCTCAGTGAGGTGGAGTGTGCATGGATGTGGTCAGTGCCTGAGGTGTGGAAGCTCCTGATGGAAGCCTATCAGGAGGGCCTTGGTCTTGTTGATGTTCAACTGGAGAAAGTTAGTTCTCATCCAGTGGTCCTGAACTATAGGGTGGAGGCAGAGACACAGAGTTGGGTGTCATCTGCATACATGTGGAAGTAGATCCCATGTCCCCAGAGGGAGCATGTAGATAATACAAAGGAGAGGACCAAGGACAGAGCCCTGAGGAAAACTGCACAATATAGTGCAGGGGATGGACGAGAAGCTGGTTGTGGAAACAAAATGGAGACAAAATCAGTGCGAAAGGAAGTAATTTGAACTTGTCAAGGACAGACCATAAAGGTTGAGGTGAGAGGAGAGGCGGTGGAAGAGGATAGAATGGTTAACGGTATCAAAGGCAGCAGAGCAGTCAAGGAGTTTATAAAATAATAGTATTAGTAATCTTTACATTAGATATAATAATAATATTAATCCTTGCATTTGATATAGCACTTTTCACGTCTTCTAGACGTCTCTAGGCACTTCACAGAATATACTGTAAAGCAAATTGAATATATATTTGCGGGCGAAACGCGGTAGCCAATTGCGCAAGGCAGTATCCCACAAACAGTCGTAGTCTAGATTGAAATGACCAATTTTATTATTGTGTTTTTTTTGGAGGGATTATTATTAGGCGTGTGTAGTAAAGAAACTTGCCCAAGGCTTTGCCCTGACCTAAGCACAAGTTACAAATGAAGCAATCCAACCCAAAACCATCAAGGCAGTAGATCTTGTATACTGCTTTTCTAGCCCCTTTCATTGATCCTAGTTAATTGGTCCTCATTTTCTTGAATGATATCCGACAGGGGTGATGATAGCCACTTTTAAGGTGGAGATGGGACCAGTTTCAGGGAACAAGGAGAGTTTGATGTGAGTAGAGGAGCAGGGAGTGGGAACTGAGAGTAAGGCGAGGGTAGGTTGTAGTAACTGGTGTGTGGATGGGGTCGAGCGAGCTGGTTGTAGTAACTGGTGGTTTTAACTGGTGGTGATTTTGGTAACAGCTAAATTAGCATTGCTGGCTGCCAAAGCTTGGGATAATCTTATCCTGATTATTTGTTGGAACATAAAGTGAATTACTGGAATGACCAGACCTCAAGAGATGATACTGAAGGCAGATGGAGATGTTGTGTCTATCTCAAGCTGTCTCAACCCAGGATGTTTTGAAAATGACAGAAACCAGCCATCTTCGACAGGGATAATGCTTACTTTACTTGAAAAATATATATGTAGGAACAATTGAGCAGAAAAGCAGCATCGAGCAAGAATCAACGCAGTCTACAAAGTCCTCGACTTTTTGGGGGGTGCGCAAAAGGGATTTATCACCCTCTCAGCCTGGAACTGTGCTCAGCAGTTGTAAGCAGAAATTGTAACTGAATAAACAGCTGCTTCAGCTTAAATATTTTTATAAGTAAAATCATTTAAATGAATATCACAACATTTGTTTTGATTTACTTTAGGGTCTCATGAATTCTAGTGAGCATTACGTGAAAGTAACAGATTACAGTAGTATGATGGGTTTTATACACAAGGACTAAGAGTACAGAAGTAAAGAAATGATATACTGAATTTGCATAAAGCATCTGATAAAAGCCACAACTGGAGGGTTGACCGTATATACATTTCCCAACTCTTCCACCCACCCACCCACCCCCACCCAGCCACTTCTCATGCAAGCTTTTAACCACAGATAGAAACAATCGAACTTTATTAAAAGCCCACTCCAAACGATCACTAGCAAGCTTGCAATTGACAATGGTTCAATATGCTTGAAAAACTACCATACATACACCTAGTGGTTGCCGCCATTGGAATCTAGTCTGGGCTACAGTTTCGAGGAGAGATTGGGGAGCCTAGGTCTGCTTTCATTAGAGCAGAGAAGGTTGACAGGGGATGTGATTAAGGTGTTCAAAATGATGAGAGATTTAGTTAGGATAAATAGAGGGGAAGTTACTTCCACTGACAGGTGAATCAGTAACTGAGGACATAGATGTAAGATAGCCACAAGAAGAATGAAAGGAGAATGTAGGAGGATTGTTTTCACCCAGAATGTGTTTGGGATGTGGAATGCCTCCTGCCCAGTAACCCTCATGGTCAAGGGTCGGCTGTCTTGGTAGACGATCTTGGGAGGAACTGCTATTGGAGGAAATCAATAGGTGGGTATGTGGATTCGTGTGGATTCGACAAAGTCTGGCTCTACTCTACATGACCTCATGTAGAGTAGATGGACAGCTTGGACAGCAAGATGTTTCCAAAGTCTTGCTCGGCCCCTTGTCCCCCTACACGATCGAGTTTCTTCGGCACCTGAGAAGCTTCTTTCAAATCATGTTCAAAATTGAATCTCAGCCCAGCCAAGCGGAGAAAGGGGCAGAGAAAGCGCTGATGACATGTGTTGGAATCGGATTCTCCAACCATCAACAAAACTGTCAGATAAACAGCAACGGCACAGGCTGCACAGCTGTCTCTACTCTCGCGCTCCAAGTCAGTATGTCTAGGACTACCCACCACATGTTTCCCTCCCTCTCCCCCCCTTACCCTCTTTTCCCCCTTTCTCCCCTGGTCCCATTTCCGCGACTGTTTGTGGGACACTGCCGTGCGCAATTTGGCTGCCGCGTTTCGCCCACAAGTATACAATCGGCTTTCCTGCTCTCCTTCCCCCTGCCCCGACACTTCCCCTTGCCATTTCCCCCCCCCCCCCCCTTTTTCCCCTAATCCCACTTCCATGACTGTTTGTGGGACACTGCTGTGTGCAATTTGGCTGCTGCATTTCACCCACAAATATATAATCAATTTTCCTACTCTTCTTCGTCCTGCCCTGACCCCTCCCCACCCGCTCTTGTCCCTATGTAACTGTACAGTGCCTTGGGACGTCCTCACGATGTGAAAGGCGATATATAAATGTAAGTTTTGATTGATTGATTTGATTGATTGTAGTTTTCCAGAGGGTAGTTTGAGAGAGTTGGGGTTAGAAAGGGACTGTGGTACAGAAATGATCTTCTCGCTTTGTAAGCCAGTGTGGGCCAAATGACCTTCTTCTGCTGCCCACATACTCACCCGCTCTAAGCTTCACTCCCCCATTACCCCAGTCCTTGCCAGACTTCACTGGCTCCCTGTCCCAGAGAGGATCGACTTCAAGATCCTCACCCTTGTTTTCAAATCTCTCCACTCCTCTGCACCCCCCTATCTCTCTGATCTCCTCTCCCCCCAACCCAGCACCCGCTGCCTTCGCTCCTCTGGGTCTGGCCTCCTCCATGTCCCCCGAATCCTCCGCTCCACCCTCAGCAGCCATGCCTTCAACCACTATGCCCCGAGGCTCTGGAACTCCCTTCCTCACTCCCTTCGCCTCACCCGCTCTCTTCCCAGTTTCAGGTCACAGTTGACGACCTTTCTCTTCGACCGGGCTTTTGGTCACCTTCCTGCCCCTGCTCCTGGCTCGGTCCCGGGATCTGCTATTGTAAAGTGCTCTGAGACGCCGTCCGGCGTGAAGGGCGCTATATAAATCAAAGTTGTTGTTGTTATTCTGTGCCGTGTTTCTACCGTAAAACACACACAATAGTTTCCAAACCTTGGGTCTTGCCAACCTATTGCCTTATACCTTTCAAGATGAGATAAACAGGGAGAGAGTGCATGATCCAGACACAAGGAAATTTCCACATGTGAAACTTTCAATCTAGTGTAGATCCTCTAAGTGTAGCGATGGATTTCCTCGCGTGTCAGACAGCTGGCTGACAAAAAAAAATGTTGGAGCTGAAGATCAGAGGCTTATGTTGGAATTTGTAGTTAGCTTTCTTCAGATAAATATGCTGTTATCTCAGTTTACAACTATCTGGTAGAAACACTTTGCTGAGCAAAGATATAACAGGAAACAACATGGTTCCACCCATTGCATATGATACTGCAGGACTCCCTCAGTTAAAATGTGCACTAAAATAATGTGAACATTCCTGTTCAGATGAAGGCCCACAAATATCACAATCTACATTTAAAGTGACTGACAACTGAAAGGAAAAACAACTGACACTTTTATTGATATAATATGCTATTTGTGTTACAAAATAAATCAGTGTGCTTCCTCACTGAAATGCTTAGTTTTTGTAAGATTTATCGAACAAACTAGGTGAAGGGTAAGGCACCACCACAGTTAGTAGAGACATTGTTAGAGGTGAGCAGAAATAAGAAACCCAGCTCATAAAATGCCAAAGCCCTAAAGAGTAGGATCGTCTTACCTGGACAATCAGCGGAATATCACAACTTCTGCCTCTCCCTCCCAGTCATTGGTGGGCTGGCCTCCAGCCACTCTGCTTCCACTCTCTGGAACTCCATCCCGCAGTTCCTCCACTTCACCCCCTCTTTTGCTGCCTTCAAAGGAGAGGGTGAAGTGGAGGGACTGCACTCAAGTCACTATTCTTCAATAAAAACAGAAGTTGCTAGGGAAACTCAGCAGGTCAGGCAGCATCCATGGACTCTTCAACCGTTCTTTCGATCAACCTCCTTCCCCGCCGCCCTGCCCTGCCCTGCCCTGCCCTGCAGCTTCCCCAATCCCTACCCCACAGGTCGGGTCTGAAATACTGTCTGTCAAGCAGCTTGGGATGACCTTTTGATGTAAAAAGCGTAAAAGGTGCAATACAAATGTAATTTTTCCTGCTCTCCTTCCCCCTGCCCCGACCTCTCCCCTTGCCATCTTTCCCCCCTTTCTCCCCTAATCCCACTTCCATGACTGTTTGTGGGACAGTGCTGTATACAATTTGGCTTCCGCGTTTTGCCCACAAATATACAGTCAATTCTCCTACTCTCCTTCATCCTGCCCCGAACCCCCACCCCCGCTCCTCTCCCTACCTAACTGTACAGCGCCTTGGGACATCCTCTCAACCTGAAAGGCGCTATATAAATGTAAGTTTTGATTGAAGTTTTGATTGGTCGTGTTTTCAGTGGCAACCTATGTGGTATTAGTTGATTAGACTCCAGCAGTATGCCAACATATACTCGCACTCCCCAAGCCTTGGCAACTGCCCTTGATCCACTCAGGAATTGGGTAGGCATGGTGGTTTCTGCTTCTAGTTATAGCCCTGTGTGGCATAGTAAAGTAAAAACTAAAGGTGAAAAATATTATTTAGCTTGCTACCCCCTTGAAGCGTAAGGAAAGCCTGGATATGAGGTGAGAGATTTCACCAGTGTCTAGATTTACTCTATTATTTAGCATTTAAGTGTGTCCAGAATTTGTCAAATTATTAATGTTGACGCTGTTATTCAATTATTTTAGGCATTTGGGGGGGGAGTGCTGCAATGTTGAAGGAGTTGTCTTTCAACCAAGATGTTAAATTCAGGTCTAATCTGGCTACATGTGTGGAAGTAAACGATTCCCTGACACTACAGTATATAAAAGGGAAACAATTTTCTCCCAGGGTCCTGGCCAACATTCTCCACATAACCTTGTGGCTTTTTGTGGGACCCTGTTGGTCCAGAGGGATGTTGTGTTTGTCTACACTTAACCTTAATTACCTTTGCAACGTTTTGAGATATGATAAGGTGTTACGAAAATACAACTTCTTTTGTTTCAGTCAGCAAGTTTCTTGGCTGACACATAGCAATGCTTGGCAGGAATTCAATTCCCCGCACAACATGATCCCAACATTGGCTACTGCTTTAGCAGGAGACAAATAGCTTCAAACTCAACTTTGGTGCTTGTTATAATTGTACAAAAGTTTGGCTGTTATTAAAAACTGTGGATCTTAAGAACCTTTGCTGGCATGATGCTTGAATCATGTTAGTCTGGCTCAGTGGTAACATTATAATAAACCTTGCATTTGACATCGCGCCTTATCATATCTTCGAGACATCTCAAAGCGTTTCACAGAATATTCTGTCAAGTAAATTTCCTATATTTTGTGGGCATTCTCGCATCCGAGTAAGAAGGTTGTATGTTCAAGCATCAAATCGGGACTTGAATTCACTTAGCTGGCATTCCAATGCTGTGCTGAGGGTGTGTTGCATTGATGGAGGTGCCTTCCTTCAGATGTGATGTTAAACTGAAGTCCCAAAGTGCAGAGAATTGAATTGCCTATTCAAATAGACGTTAAAGATCCCATGCCATTACTTGAAAAGAGGGAGTTTCTCCTAGTGTCTGGCTAACAATTCCCCAAATGGCTGTTATTGAGACATTGCTGTGCATAAATTGGCTGCCACGTTTGCCAACAAATACAAACTGACTCCACTTTACAGTATATTCTGTGAAGTGCTTTGGGACATCCTCCCGACATGAAAGGCGCTACACCAAAGGAAAGGATTTTTCTTATTATTAATATTAGCAGTAGTACTATTAGTTTACATTGGAGTAGTTTCTCTATACTGTATATCCTGGTTCTTAACCTCTGAAACTTCCTCTTTCCACCACTCTGGCTTGTCCTCTCTCTTACTGTCATTAAGTCCCGCCTCAAAGCTTACCACTTTGAATACCCCAATAGTCACATTGCCCTTTCCCATGTACAGCCTCCAACTCCAGCCCTGTAAAGCCTCCGAGGAGTTACAGTGCATGAAGGGCAGTACAATACATGCAAGTCGTTGTTGTTATAACTTTGCCATTCTTAGAAACTGCATTTAAGCTAACCTATAAATGTAAATAGTACTAGAAATTGCATTGCGTATATGTTACTGTTTGTCACTATTTGTTTTTATACAGTACAAAGGATTTGTTTTGCAATAATCAACCAAAGAAGAGTTGTGTAATGCTCTGTGCAAAATCCAAACACAATTCCAATAGTCGTTCTGTGATTGTGAATTTGCCCATTTAAAAATAACAGTTCCCATTTGCAGACTTTTCTGGAACAAGATGGCATTGAGTACTGAAGTGTCAGTTGGACTCTGGACTCTAAAGTAGTATTCTCAAACCTATTGATTCAAATGGGAATAATAATAATAATCCTTGCATTTGATATAGCGCTTTTCACATCTTATCGACATCCCAAAGCGCTTCACAGAATATACTGTAAAGTGAATTGACTGTATATTTGTGGGCGAATCGCGGCAGCCAATTGCACACAGCAGTGTCCCACAAACAGTCGTGGATTGAAATGACCAATTTTATTATTCTGTTTTTTTTGGAGGGATTATTATTAGGCGTGTGGAGTAAGGAAACTTGCCCAAGGTTTCGCCCTGACCTGCCTGGATTCGAACACAGGTCTCCCCAGCTTGCAAGACAAGTGCTCCAACCACAAAGCCACAAAAGCTCCACGACCTAAGCTCAAAATGCAGAGATTCATAATGCATAATTCATTTTCATGGGTGAAACAGTAAATCAAGATCTTTCTTCAGATGGTTGTGAAAAATCCCAACAAATTACTTGAAACAAGAAAGTGAATTTGTTTCTCTAACAATTCCCTGATTGAACCTCATGACTGCGTGTGGGGAACT
This sequence comes from Hydrolagus colliei, assembly GCA_035084275.1. NCBI lineage: Eukaryota > Metazoa > Chordata > Chondrichthyes > Chimaeriformes > Chimaeridae > Hydrolagus > Hydrolagus colliei. The sequence continues at coordinate 8,365,069 of CM068744.1, read as the reverse complement.
TACTTTTTCTCCTGTGCATATCTGGAAGAATTGTTCCTTAATAACTTTCCACAAGAACGGAATAAGCAGTATTGACCTATTTGCTTTCTTTCTGTTATAAAAAAGTTTGATGTTAATTTCTTAGGAGTCAGACTGGAGAGAGGAACAGTAAACTACGGAAAATTATCTAGTCAAGCAATCTTGTGAAATTCTGCCTCTGCTTATACATGTCCATATGACTGTCAATAAAATTAACAATGTGGGGAACGTGAGGGCTATTAGTGGGCTGTTAGTTCAATGCTTCCACACTAGTACAAGAGGAAGACATAGCAGCAATATTTTTGTCTGCTCCCAGCTTCCTCCCTTTCTTCCCAGCTATTTAAATCTATTCCGGCTGCTGTCATGCACGAATGGCAGTGTTCCCATATCCTGTTTGTACTTTTACCAATTGTTTCTGTAAATTTCTAAGTACTTGTACACATGTTCTTGATTTGTTCTGCTGTTCATGATAAAACTCAATGGAAAATGCCTGTGCATTTTCCAAACTTGACTTTCCCTGTGTAGAGAAACTGCACAACAATGCGACAAGAACGACAACAACTATTTGCATTTACATCGCGTGCTTCCCGAAGCATAATGTCTTGGATCACTGTGAAGTCCATTAAAGATAGAGACCCTGATCATACCAAGTAAAGTGACAAAAACAATGCATCCAGATGGATGTAACTCAGCAACTCTAAATACATGGAGGTAAGTCAGTGTACCATAAAATTGACATTTATATAGAACCTTTTGCATCGGAAGATGTCCTATAGTGGATTGACTGTGCTGGATGGGCCCAAAGCTAAGGCTGGGACCCATGGAGTGTGGGGAGGGGAAAGATGATCCATAGTGTCTTCTGAAACAAGCATTGATAGAGGTGAGAGAGAGAGCAAGTCAGACTCTGGGACGGTATTCTATACTGAAATGTATTGTGTATCACAAAATGCTTTGCTTTGCTACAAGCAACTTCTATGGTGGCGAGGAGCTAGTTATCCTTCCAAGCATTGTACTGAAGTCAGTGGTCATGGTGAGAAGATATATGCATATCCAATTAATATAAATTCACAGCCAATCCATTTTGCAGTAAATCCTGTGAAACGTTTTGAGATGTTTCTACAACATGATAATGTGTTATATCAAAGGCAAGTATTATTATTAAGATGTGAAATCACAATGTGGCAATATTCATCTCCAAGATTTAATGAATCTGAACATTTTTGAATGGAAAAAAGAATAATTGTCCATACGCAGATCTGACAATTATTCCCACGTAAATAAAATAGGTGCCAGCTAATATTTGGTGGAGAAAGCATCCTGGGGTTTGAGGAAGGGAAAAAAGACCCCAAATGTGTTCTGAAAGAAGCCTTGAACTCTGGGATATATCCTATGAATCGATTTCCAAATGCTGCGCTTTGCGACTAGCTACTTCAATCGTGTCTATCAGGCGGTTATGGACCCAAGCTTTGTCAGGTGTTACGTGCTAGCAAAGGATCAATTCAACTGTACCTTTTTGAATGGACTTTGGGTCAACTTGCCCCAGTGCAGCACAATCAATGCACTTTGGGACGTCCCAAAGACCGACTTGCTCTCTCCCTCACCTCTTTCAAGGCAGTTTACTTTTTGGGTGTGAGAATTGATCCTTTGCCGTCATATTACACCTGAGGAGCTATTCCCTCAGTATCACATTTTGATACAAAATCCTACAGTATGTGCTCCCTACCAAATGTTATTAAGCCTAGGTGTCAGCCTGGCTCAGTTGGTATGATGATTAAGTTTGGGTATCCTTGGGATGTCCTCCTGACGTGAAAGGCAGTCTACAAATGTAATTTTGTTGTTGCTGTTGTTGTTTACTGTCCATTTTTGTGTGTGTGTAAAACAAGAGTGATAAATGTAAGAATCTCTCGTTCTTACTCTCACTTGCATCAAAGTCAAAAGCACAACTGGGAGAGCAATTTAATTGCACCATAGATTTTCTCCTCTAAACATGTGTCCAACCATCCTTCAAGCAATACTCTTTACAAGTGCATCACTAAAGCTCTTTTGAACTGAAATAATCCTTTGATCTGACAACCTTCTGTTTGAAGAGACCCTACTGCAAACAATGCTTGAATGTGAGGACACAACATTCCCGTGGATTCAAACTAAAGTCACTTGAATCTATCGGAAGATTTGAACAAAATATTTAACATGTAACAATTAGAGATTAGGCACCATGATTTTAGGTAGACAAGGAAGCTTTTTGAAACTCAGTGTGAATTGAAATGTGACACAATCACATCACAGCCAGTCCCGTAAGCAGCTGACAGGCTCAGGCAGCCCAGGATGTATGATTGTGACTGACTGAACAAATCAAGACGAGTTCCTGAGAAACGAGACAGCAGATGAGCGATGAGATGACATGTGCATCCCAAGCCGGCGGCAAGGCTATAAAACACTTCCTTCTAAGTGGGGAACATTCCTGAATGGTATAGAAGAGCACAAACCAATTTATTTTTGTTAAGCGGGTGTCTGACAGAAACCACACTTTAAGCGTTTACAAACCAAACTACGGAGAGTTCCAAAACAAAAACAGAAGTGTTTCAGATTGTGTTTCAGATTTCCAGCCTCTACGGTATTTTACGTTTGTGTTATTGAGAGTTCCATGTATGCATGGACATGCTCCCTTCCCCAGATATGAGTCACAGCCTCTCCATGGCGGACTCACTTAAACTCCTCAGGTTTCTGTGAGATGAGAGATGCAGTGGTTTATTGAGATGGCACAGAACCACCTTCCAGGGTAACCAGGGGTTGAGGTAGTAAATGCTGATCCTGCCACTCTGGCCCACATCCTGAGATAAATAAAACAGTTTTAATCAAATGATCATTTCAGAAGGATATCTCACAGGATGTACTGTAAAGTGCATTGACTTTATGCTTGGTAAGCAATTGTTTTAATATAATGTTCCCAATGCCTTGAGAAGGTGAACAATGGCATAAATAATTACCTAAGTTTGTGGTAATTTGTTTGGACGAACATTATGGTGATTTGCTAACCATAGAATTACATAGAATGATGTGGCGTGGAAATGGGCAATCCAGACCAAGTAGTCTACGCCAGTGTTTATACTCCATATTTGCTATGTCACATTTATGCTGTCTCATTTTGGACTCATCCACAAGTGTAAACATCCTATCAACATCCACCTTATTGAATCGTTTCATAATCTTAACTCAATCAGCAGACTCCAGCCTGCTTCACCACCCCCGCCTCCCTGTCCCACTGTTGGTGGGCGGGCCTTCAGCCACTCTGCCGCCACCCCCTTGATACTCCATCCCTCAGTCCCTCTTGCCTCTTTCAAGACCCACCTCAAGGTCCTCCTCTTTGACCGTGCTTCCGATCAATCTCTTTCCTCCCCTGAACTCCACCCTCCTCAATCTCTACCCCCATCTTGGGCCCCAAAATGCTGTTTGTCCAGCATTTTGGGACGTCCTCCCAACATGAAAGGCGATATACAAATGTAATTTTGTTTGTTGTTATACTAGGCCCCTCTCAATTGCTTCAATTCTAGAGATAAAGGCTTCTAGATATAAACCAGTCTAATCCGTCTGGATTTTGGAAAACTAGGCAAAAGTTCATCTTTGATCTTTACAACAACAACAAATTACATTTATAGAGCACCTTTCACGTCGGGAGGACGTCCCAAGGCGCTGCACAGGAGGCGTGTGACCCGAGCTGGGAGGGGAGTCTTTGGGAAGGGGTGAAACACGAAGGGGAGGTAGAAGAGTTCGGGGTGGAACAAAAGGCACGATCGAAGAGGAAAGTCTTCAAACCGGCCTTGAAAGAGGACAGGGAAGAAACGTGACGGAGGGATTGAGGGATGGCATTCCATAAGGTGGGAGCGGAGAAACTGAAGGCCCGGCCTCCGATGGTGGGGCGGTTCGGGCGGGGGGCTTGGAGCAGGCCAAGTCCTGTTGAACGGAGGGTCCGGGTGGGCTTGTAGGGGGAAAGTAATTCGGTTAAATAGGGCGGGGCAAGGCCGTGTCAGGCCTTGTAGGTGAGGACGAGGATCTTGAACTCGATCCTCTGGAGGATGGGGAGCCAGTGGAGACGGGCGAGGGTGGGGGTTATATGGTCGCGGAGGCGGGTGCGGGATAGTACACGGGCTGCAGAGTTTTGAATGACCTGCAGCCTGTGAATGGAGGAACTGGGGAGGCCGACGAGGAGAGAGTTTCCATAATCCAGCCGTGAGGTGATGTATGCGTGCACGAGTGTTTCGGCAGCGCGGGGGGTGAGGTAGTTGCGGAGCCTGGCAATATTGCGCAGGTGGAAATAAGCGGTGCCGGTCAAGGCGCGGATGTGTGGGCAACTCATTCTGTCTGAATATGAGAGTATTTGCTTTAATTCTTGCTTCATTTGTACAGGATCCTTCATAATTCAGAAGCCTCATTCGATGGTTCTGGCTTTTAATTTATCTGATCTTTTGCTGGTTTTGCCTTCCAGTCCTCCCAGCATCCATTGTTCACGTGCAAACTTTGACAGTGAGTGTGGATGGCCATCAGGCTGAAGAGGCTATCAAAGCTGAGCCAGTCCTATCTCCCCCTGCTGCTACACCTACACATAACCAGTGGGTGCCAAAGTGGAACCAGGAGCAGGAACCCTGGCTGCTCATCCCTCCCTAACCGTGCGAAGATTAGAGCCCATTTATTCTCCCTATACAATCCTGGATGACATAAGAAAATAACACAGATTGAACCAGCTCCTGGTTTTAAACTTCAGGCCTATTCATTACACCATCGGGGCTGCTCTCAGTAAAGCTATATCAGTACAAAAAGTACACCTTTCTATTATCACAAAAATAAGATTTATTTTTACGTATCAAATGATTATGAAAATAAATATGAATTATTATCATATAATCCGAATATTTTGCAGGACATTCAATTCTACTGGAAGTTGTTCCTTATAATGTTTATAAATTCTTTAGCTACAGGATATAAAACTCATCGAATTCAAAACACCAGAACTCCTGTCTATATTACCAACTATATTATATAATACTGTTTTATAGTCTCTGGGATCTGGCACTATTTAATCTAAAATACTTTTTTTAAAATAATTTTCCCCCGGGATTAGGTTGACCTAGCAAATTGCTGGTAAAATCGTAAAAAAGGTAATCTACATTCCATATCTGTAGGCTGGACTGGATCTCTATCAGAAGTTATCCTGAAATAACAATGCTTTTATCAAGTCCTTTCTCGTTGCATTAAACGCTAATATGTTTCCTGATAGGGTCATATTTCATATTACTTTTAAATCCTTAAAGTTCTAAAGAAATATGTCTAGTAGAGACTTTAGCTTCAGGAGGAGAATGTGAAAAGGCAGCAGCACAGGCAACAGTCATCCATGTTACAAACAGACTATGATAACTAAGTGGTTAGAACATTCGGCTCACAAGCATGAGACCTAGGTTCGATTTCTGGCAGGTAAAATGTTGGGTAAATTGCCTTACTCCAAATGCCTCTGTTTACCTAACAGTAAGTAGGTTGTTAGTTGATTCACCGATTGCTTTTCTCGGGGTAATAATTCCTTTAAAAATTTTAATAAATGGGTCACTTCAATACACAACTGTTTGTGGGACACTGTCTGTGTGCAATTGGCTACTGGGTTAATCCCGATAAAATATAGTCAAAATACTGTATAATGAAGCACTTCAAAGATGTGAAACTGCTTCATATCAAATGCAAGGATTATATTATTTAATATGAATTAATATTGATTAACATTGTGACTGTCCCAGCAGGACAAAAATCTGCTTGATCAACCCAGTTCCTAATGGAGGGTTCACAGACCATAACTGGTTTTAATTCTATCCTAAATTGAATTATTAACATCTTGTTTGACTCTGAATTGTCCTTCCTCCCCACATCCGCGCCAAGACCAGTACTGCCTTCCACCACCTTCGCAACATCGCAAGATTCCGCCACTGCCTCACCCCTCAGTCTGCCAAAAGCCTTGTCCGCGTGTTTGTCACATCAAAGCACGACTATGGAAACTCCCTCCTTGTCTGCCTTCCTGGTTCTTCACAAGCTGCAGATCATCCAGAACTCTGCCGCTCGTGTCCTCACCCGCACCAAGCTCCGGGACCATATCAATCCCACCCTTGCCCGGCTCCATCGGCTCTCCATCCCCCAGAGGATCGAATTCAAGATCCTGGTCCTCACCTTTAATGGTCTTGCTCTCCCCCGAATCTCTCTGACCTGCTGTCCCCCTATGAACCTCCCTGCCCTCTCCGTTCAGCGGGCTCCGGCCTGTCCTACCATTCAGCCTCTCTGCCCTCACACTCTGGAACTCCATCCCACAGTCCCTTCACCTCGCTCCCTACCTCGCCTCCTTCAAAGCCTATCTCAAGACCCTCCTCTTCGACCATGTCTTCTGCTGCCCTCCCAACTCTCTCCCTTTCCTCCCTTCTACCCTGCCCCTCTCCCTTGCTCAGGTCCCAACCTGACTGTTGGGATGTCCTCCCGATGTGAAAGGCGCTCTATATGTGTAATTTTGTTGTTGTTAACAGTCTGCTCACTTATCAACTGTCGCTGTTTTTCAAATTACAACCTAATACAATATAATTTACATTTATGTTTTGCCTCTCACATCAGGAGGACATCTTAAAACACCTAATAATACTATATTTGGAAAGCAACTCCTTGTGTGTAGTGTTTTAATGCATTTTAATCTGACAAACTCTAATATGAAATGATTAGTAATGTACAATACTATTGTAAGGCATGTCTAGAGTACTCCAGAGCATTGTTAATGACAGCACAGCCAGCTTACCTCATCTGGGGCATGGTATCCTCCCACGCAGCTCCTGTTAACCCTGCGAGCTAAAGCCTTAATCGGTCGGGTGGTCCTAGCTGGACAAGCGGCAGGAAAGTTTGACAGAATGGCTACATAGCAACCTATGCAACTTTAGCTGGCAGTACTCCAGTTCACAGTCTGGGATCTCCAAGCCTTGACTCTTGCCAATCTGAAGGAAGGGTCCCTTCAGGAGAGAGTGTTGAATTTCCACATATAGGTGGGAAGCATCGAATTCTCAGTTTGGTTTGGATATTCTTAAACATGGTGATGAGTTTTCATATGTGTTAGACACCCGGCTGACCAAAGAAAACCTCACAGGATGTGGGATGTAGGAAACTGCCAACATTCACATGATGCATTTGTACACTCAATATGTGTTGCATATTGCTTTTAATGACATAAATGGCATTTGATTATGGTTTTGGCAAGTATAAAGGATTCTGCAAAGAGTGACTTTCAGATTTGAAAGAGAGTGTGAAAGAGGTTGATTTGAAAGAGGTTGACTTGTAAAGTTTGAATTAAAGAACTGATTGAATCTACATTGTGTTTTGTGGATTAAATAACAGGACAGCCTTCTTCTGTGCTGCAAAGATATATTGTTTTAAGAATAACTGGAGCATCAAAGCTATATGAAAAGCTTTGAATACTGCCTCTACAGCCCTGTGATGCAATCATACATTTTTCAGGAATTACTTAGTGCTAAAAACTGCTTTTCTGATTTTATTGATGAGATACTGACCTAACAACCTGAGTTAAGTTGTTTATCCAAATGGCTTCTCCTCCAGCACTCACATCATCTTGGGCGGTGTTCCTCAGATCTCAGGCCTCTGTCTTTGGTCCTCTCCTCTTGGACCTGTACATTGACATCACCTGCAGACATGGATTCAACTTCCACACGGACATGGATGACACCCAACTCTATCTCTTTGCCTCCGACCTTGACTCCAGGACCACTGATATCCTGACAGACTGCCTGCCAGACATGAAGACTTGGATGACAGTTGAACATCAGCACTAACGAGGCCCTCCTAATTTGCTCGCACCAGCATCATCAGCCTCAAATACACACTCTACCTCACTAAGCCATTAAGGAACCTAGGCATTTAGTTCAACTCACAACTGTCCTTTCTCTCCTACTTCCGTACCAAGACCTGCTCACCTTGCTCCACTCCCCAGCTTTCCCAGACTCAACCATTGTCTCATCCCTCATACATGCCTTCATGATAACCAGGTTCGACTATGCCAACTCCATGCTTATCAGTCTTCCCAACACTTCCCTCTACAAACTGCAGATCATCCAGAACTCTGCAGCTCGTGTCCTCTCCCGTATCAGGCTGTTGACGTCACTTTTAAGGTTCTCTATGGCCCTGCCCCTTCCTACTTTTCCGAACTGCTAATCCCTTGTCAACCTATCTGCTCCCTATGCTCAGCAAACTCTGGCCTATTCCATGTTCCCTGGCCGGCCCACCCCACCATTGATAATTGGGCCTTCAGCCTCTTTGCCCCCACCCTCTGGAACTCCATCCCGCATTCCCTTTGCCTTACTCACTCCCTTGCCTCCTTCAAGCCATGCCTCAATACCCTCCTGTTTGACCATGCCTTTAACCACTCTCATGCCTTCTCTGCCCTTTACCCTTCCTGATCTCCCCCTGCACCCTCCCCCACTCGGGTTCTAATCCGTGACTGATCAGCGCCTTGGCACGTCCTCCCAACGTGAAAGGTGCTTTACAAATGCAATTTTTTATTGGATTGTATGTCACAATCCCATTGAACATGTCCTGAGAAGTTGTTTTCTCAGTTGGTTTCTCCTCCAATGGCTTTTCCTCCAGCCCCTGCACAGTAACGTGCGGCATTCCCCAGGGCTCTGTCCTTGGCCCCCTGCTCTTCACCCTCTACACTCTCCCCCTGGGCGACATCATCCGCAGACATGGGGTAAATTTCCACATGTATGCAGATGACACCCAACTTTACCGCTCCACCTCTACCCTTGACTCCAGGACTACTGGCGTGCTGACTGCATGTCTGTCTCCTGACGTGAAAGGTGCTATATAAGTGCAATTTTGTTGTTGTGGTTGTTTTTCTAACTCACAAATGGCAAACAACAACACAATTACATTTATAGAGGGCCTTTCACGTTGGGAGGACATCACAAGGCAAAGGTAGTCTCTTTGAAGTCTTCAGTCCCCAGTTTGACTCTAACCTGTTTTTTATTTAAGAAACAGACTGATGCTTAAAATGGTAGGGAGAGTGATAGAGTAAGTATTCTGGAAGGTTGAGATCAAATGGATGAAGTACCTTCTTCATTGAAACCTTTCTTCAGACCTGGTGTGTTTAGAAAGGTCAACATATTCCACATTGTGGTCTGTGATTGAAACCGTTTTGTAAAGTCATGTCAAATTCCTTGCACGTCACTTTGCTGTAGCTTTCTACTGCATAAGTCGCTTGACAATTCTATAACATGAGTGTTTTTGAAAGATATGTATGGGCGAAACCTGAAAGCCTTTATCACTGCAGTACAGAGTTAGTCCACTCACCAAATAGAGAGACATGCAACATGTCGCTCATGTGAAAGGTTAAAGAGACTCGTGATTGGCTCACACTGGATAGCCTTGAAAAATTTGGCTGTTATGTACATTTACGATAATTTTTAAAAAGTGCATACGTGGCAATCTAATCATTGGCAGTGCAATTCTTTATCTAAAGACTAACTGCTTGTGACATACATTTTCTGTCATGTTCTCTAATTGAAGCTGGGTAGCGCAGTCAGTGAACACTGCACTGGAGTCTATTGAGTATTGAGTTCGACCTAAAATACAATCTCTTTCACATCACCTATGGTCAGCTTCCCCTTCCTCCATCTCCTTTCCTTGTGTCTGACTCATTGCCTTTGAAGCACTTTGGCGCTACATAAGTGCCAGTGGTTTTTATTTTCAATGTTGGGAAGGGCGGTGAAATAAATTAATATGACTGATAACACCAGGCAAGTAAAATATAATACGTGTACCTGGCAAATTTACCCACAGCAATAACCTATCAGCACTTTCTCAAACCAATGCCCAGACTCTGGATGCTGCAATGAACATGATACCAAGTTATATAAATGTTACACAAGAGTGCCATCTGTTGGTCTCTCCTGTCGTGCACTGGTATTACTTTAATAACAACACAACACCCACCACCTAATCCCATTTTCTTTCATTTTTCATTACTTTACAGGAAACCTAACTTTTTAAAATGTCAATAAAATCTCATTCATAGACAACAGTTTTATATCGCGCAAAAAGTACAGGACTCAATTCACCCACAAAACAGAGCCGCTACTCTTTACAGTTCATCCTAAAACACTTTTTGGACATCCTCCTGACATGAAGGACATTATAGAAACGTAAGGTTTATTATTACTATTATTATTAATTGTTTAATATACAATATGTAGGCATTTACTGCCAGGATTTAAAGCAGAAAATAACTGTAAACTTTCCATGTTGATCCTTTTTTACCCAATTAATTGGATGTGTATATATGAGGACAATGTTCGTGAGAAAAGTATTCCAGCCTGATTTGAAAATTAATACTTGTGAAAAAAAAACAAATTTGACTCCAGACCTGCGACAATCTGTGGTCAGGTATGTCACCTTCCAGCCAGCTGAGCTCTATGGTGACCTCATCTGCCGCCCCCCACCACTCCAAAGATAAGAAAATGTATTTATGAGGTGAGGGGATATGATAAACTTCTGAAGCAGAAACAAAACAAATATGGAAAAAAAAATCCTTTTATTGGGAAATCGGTCACAAGCAATTAAAGTCTCAAGTTTGTGAGCAGAAGAATCAGAGGAGAGATTTATTGAATTTATTCACTCAGTGAGTTATTTGTGTGGAATTAATTATTACCACAATTGACTATTGAGGCAGAATGAATGTAGAAATATTCATAAAGGCAACTAGATGTTTTTAAAGGGGCGTAAATATGCCAAATGTGTCACTCGGGGTTGCGAAGGGAACTGGATAAGCACTTGAGTAGTGAAACCTTACTGCAGACAATGTGAAATAATAATAATCCTTGCATTTGATATAGTGCTTTCCGTGTCTTCTAGATGTCTCAAAGCGCTTCCCAGAATATACTGTAAAGTGATTTGACTGTATATTTGTGGGCGTAATGTGGCAGCCATTGCACACAGCAGTGTCCCATAAACAGTCGTGGATTGAAAATGACCAATTTATTATAGGATTTTTTTGGATGGATTACTGTTAAAAACTTGCCCAAGGTTTCGCCCTGACCTGGCTGGATTCGAAACGCAGGGCTCATGCTTGTAAGGTGAGTGCTCTAACCACTGAGCTACAGGACTCCACATGTGATAGTGGCAAAGAGGGTACAATAACTCAAAAGGAATGCACAACATGGCAACAAACCACTCTACCCAACCAGTCTGTGCTGGGGCTGATACATCACACAAGTTTCCACCCACTCCTTACATGCCTCCCATACCCTTCTACTCCTCTTTCCCTCTTGTGAAGGTCCAGCTTCCTCTTAAATGCATCTATACTATCTGTTTTAACCACTGCTTCAGGCAGTGAGTTCCACAATCTTGCTATGCTCTGCATGAAGAAGTTCCTCCTGAATTCCCTTTTAGATCCCCCAGTTGCAATCTTACACAGTAAATTCCTGGTTATGAGACACTGACTTGTCACTAGCACTTAAGCAGTGACAATATCCTGGCTGCTCCGCGTGCAAAATTATAAGATGTATACAATTATTATAAAATGTTAATAAGGAAATCCATTAACTTGTCACTCCACTTAACACATCGCTATTCACATTCTAGAAATTCTTCAAATTATATTTGCCTATTTTTATATTTCACTGAGTGAAATCTACAGCCTCTTAGTAAGTTAAACAACAGCAGTGATCAGGGGTTAATAAGTTTGTGAAATTGATTTTCCAGAAATAGAGGGTGCTTTGTCCCCAGTTTGTTCAGAACATATTTTAAAGGCACCATTTAACAAGAATTGCTGGTACTGCTTCAAAATAAGTGATTTAGTTTCAGAGGTAGCCTCTTGGGATGAGTACACAGCCAACAGGCTACCTGGGTGTAACCAAAGGCTTGAGGTGATTCAAAACCATTGACGGCATTAAACTATGGACCACTAGGTGGTAGCACATCCAAAATGGTTTGTCCCTTATTCAAATCCATCTGTCTGTCATTTTATACATTATAGTGTAAATTGGAGTCCTACAGTTGCTGCAGAGATGTTGGTTAACTATTTGAGCGTGTTGAACAGCTGAAGAGGGTGTATAGGTCTGCTGTTCATAGGCTGCATTCATAGGCTGCAGGCCATCCAAAACTCTGCAGCCCGTGTACTATCCCGCACCCGCCTCCGCGACCACATAACCCCCACCCTCGCCCGTCTCCACTGGCTCCCCATCCTCCAGAGGATCGAGTTTAAGATCCTCGTCCTCACCTACAAGACCTTACACGGCCTTGCCCCATCCTACCTAACCGATCTACTCTCCCCCTACAAGCCCACCTGGACCCTCCGTTCAACAGGACTTGGCCTGCTCCAAGCCCCCCGCCTGAACCGCCCCACCATCGGAGGCCGGGCCTTCAGTTTCTCCGCTCCCACCTTATGGAATGCCATCCCTCAATCCCTCAGTTTCGCCTCTTCCCTTTCCTCTTTCAAGGCCGGTTTGAAGACTTTCCTCTTCGATCGTGCCTTTTGTTCCACCCCGAACTCTTTTACCTCCCCTTCGTGTTTCACCCCTTCCCAAACACTCCCCTCCCAGCTCGGGTCACACGCCTCCTGTTCAGCGCCTTGGGACGTCCTCCCGACGTGAAAGACGCTCTATAAATGTAAATTGTTGTTGTTGTTGTTGTAAACGGGCAGAGCCTTGGGACATCCTCCCGACGTGAAGGGCGCTCTATAAATGTAATTTTGTTGGTGTTGCAGGTAAGTCAGCAGCTCCTTTGGAAACCAGACTGTGCCACAGTGGTAAACCAGATGGTTATGGGGAAAGAGCAGATAATGGGATTGAAAGGATTACTCCCTCAAAGAGCCAGCACACACAACATCAACAACAACAAAATTAGATTTGTAAAGTGCATTACACGTCGGCCGTACGTCCCAAGACACTGAACAGTTGGGGATCAGGACCCGAGCATGGTGAGGCAGGGTTGGAATGGCGAACGGCCGAGTTAGGAGGGTGACTCAAGGCACGGTCGAAAAGGAGGATCTTGAATCGTGCCTTGAAGGAGGCAAGGGAGGGAAAAAGGTAAAGGGATTGTGGCTTGGAGTTCCACAGTGTTGGGGCAGAGAGGCTGAAAGCCCGGCCACCGATGATAGGGCGGGTCGGATGTGGGATATATGGAGCAGGCCAGAGGCTGCTGAACGGAGGCAGCAGAAAAGTTGATAGGGGGGGCAGCAGGTCGGAGAGGTAGGAGGGGGCAAGGCCATGGAGGTATTTGAAAATGAGGATGAGGATTTTGAATTCTATCCTCTGAGAAATGGGGAGCCAGTGGAGCTGGGCAAAATTAGGGCTGATAGGGTCATGGTCACTTGATGTGGGAGAGGACACAAAGTTTTGGAGGAATTGGGGAGGTTGACAAGGGAGTTTCCATAGTCTTGCCTTCAGGTGTTGAATGCATGTATGGGGGTTTTGGCAGCCTGAGGGGTGAGGCAGTGACAAAGTTGGGTAATGTTTTGGAGGTGGAGGAAGGCAGAGCAGATTGTGTCATGGTCACAACTGCTCTGAGAAGCGGTTTGAGAAGCGCTCTTGAAGTGCTCTGAAACGCCGTCTGGCGTGGAGGGCGCTATATAAATCAAAGTTGTTGTTGTTGGTCATGGGGTGAAAAAGGATAGTTGAGGGTCAAGCCAAATTTCCAGGTTCCTGACTGGCTTGGTATGGTGGAGTGTACATCCGTGGATGCTTTTGCTCTCAGTGCCTGATCAAAGGACATAATGGAAGGACGTCGCAAAGCACTTCACAGGATTTACTGAAAAGTGTAGTGACTGTATATTTTATTGTTACTTCATTGCATTTCTGGAATTCAGCTTTCAGCACAGCCCATGTGTGATTTATGCTGTAATCACTTTTTCATTTCAAGGCACAGCTGAGATAAACTGTTCAGGAAATGTCAATTATTTTATTAGAAAATGACTTGCAATCCACACTTCTACATTATTGGTTAACGATTGCTCTTAGAGTGTTGATCATTGTTCGTGGTAACCAAGCAAGCTTTGAATGTCCTAACAATGCAAACATCCTTCTCCGCCCACATATAAAACATCAATTAAACAGCAATAATTAAATGCATATTAATAAAACATCATACGGTTTGATCATAACATCTGTGACAGCTGCCGTTTCATATAATCAGAAGAGGAAGTGTATCCTTAGCAAATGCAAATACTTGTAAAAATTTGTTGTGTGCATCACCCAAGTTAATGTCATTTCTTCCTACACTCCATAACAGAAATTCTATTGAAGACAACACACGACAATAAATTTAAATTTGTAAAAGGAAAATATTGTCACTTCAAGACGGTGTAGATTTTGTTGAACACTAAAGTACATATCAAACAATCATTTCTTATTTTATATTCATGATATACATTATGAAATGACGTATATTATGCTCCAAGGAAATGTAATGTGCCAAACACTGTAATAATACCAATTTAATCACCTCCTTGCTTTTTTTTATTGATATAAAATCAAGATTCATGCAGGAGTATTCTTGACCTAAGGGATCTCTGAGGGGATTAAGGATACTGTTGTGATTTCAATATATAATTTAAGATTCTGTTTTTTAGTGCTCTCAAATGAATTACATTTTGCATCAGTGAATGTTCTAATTAATGCGTTTCTGCCAATTATTCCCATTGACAGTTTTGTTTAGATATGGGAGGAATTGGATTTGTTTACTGAAATAACACTCTGTTAATATGCATTACTGTTGAATATCAGCACCAAACCCTTAGCTTCTGTCTTAAACAAAAGGTACCTTTTTCAATGCTGTGGTACTACTACTACTAATAATAATCCTTGCATTTTATATGGCATTTTTCACGTCTTTTAGATGTCTCAAAGCGCTTCACAGAATATACTGTAAAGTGAATTGACTGTATATATGTGGGCCAATTGCGCACAGCGGCAAACCACAATAATCAGTCGTGGATTGAAATTACCCCAAAAAATTGGTGGGGGGATTATTAACAGGCGTGTGGAGGAAGGAAACTTGCCCAAGGTTTTGTCTTGCCTGGAATTGAACCGAGGTCTCTCACTTGTAAGGCAAGTGCTCTAACCACTGAGCTACAGGACTCCACATAATTCCATTCAGAGAACAACACATGAAAGTACTTGTCTTTTGATTATGAAAAAGGAACAAAATATTTTAGAATAATATTCAGTTACCAAATATACAAAATATTAATATATATAGCAACAAAGGAGTCTATATACAGTATACTGCATATATTGTAACAAAGGAGAAGCAAAATGTTTGCACCATACTATAAATTAGCTCAAATTCAGCACCAATAATCATAATAATCAACACAATGGCAAAAAGGGGACAGATTTAGGTCAAACGTTATGTGCAAGTTAACACAGAATGTGGGATTCTCTGCCAGAAACTATTGTTGAAATGTTCCTTGAAATAATCATTGCCTACCAGCTTCAGTGGTGTGATAATACTTATTAAAACATTCTCAACATGCAACTTCTTTTCATTAACTAAAATGTAATGCTCATCAGATAATGAAGAACAGGCATCATGGTGTGGAATGATATTGCCCCAGGTGTCAGCCTGGCTCAGTTGACAGCACTCTTACCTCAAAGTCAGAAGGTTTGGGGTTCAGGCCCTATGTTGGGACTTTGAACTCACAGCCTAGGCTGATGTTCCATTTTGATGTTGGGGGAACCCTCCTATTGGCTCCCATCAGCGCCTCCACACCTCAGGCACTGACAGTCTTACCGTCCAAGGATGCACATTCCACCTCACTGAGCCAGACCGAAACCGTGGCATGTTCATTGACCCTCAACTATACTTTCTAGTCACATCCATGCCACGACCAGCTCTACCTCCCCCATTTCCGGCACCATCATTGCCTCACGGTGCGGGCCACCGAGACCCTCATACACGCATTCATTACATCCAGGCTTGATTATGCAAACTCCCTGCTTGTTGGCCTCCCCAACTCCTCCATAAGTTGCGGATCATACAGGCTCCGTAACCCTTTCACCCCCCCATCCTCGCCCAAATCCACTGGCTTCCCATCACGCAGAAGATACAGTACAAGTTCCTGGTCTTCGTCTTCAAAGCCCTCGATGGTTTTGCTCCTCCTTACCTCCTCAACTTTCTAACCTCCTACCAACCGGCCTGTTCCTTTCACTCAACAAGGTATGACCTGTTCCACATCCCCCGCCTTGCGTACCCCACCATCGGCAGGCGGGCATTCAGCCAACCTGCCGTGGCCCACCCCTTGCTTTGGCAACTTTTAACTCCATCGCGCAGTCCCTCCACCTCACTCCCTCCTTTGCCTCCTTCAAGCTCCCCCTCTTCAACCGGGCCTTCAATCACTCCTCTCCCACCAAAACCCTCCCAGATCCCGACCCCCAGCTCAGGTTGTTCAATGCCTTAGGACATTCTCGCGAAGTGAAAGGCAGTATAGAAATATAATCTTGTTGTTGTTGTTGTATTGTTGGAGGTGCTGTCCTACAGATGAGATGTTCAACCATAGTCCTATCTATCTATTCAGGTAGACATTAAAGATACAGAGCTACTATTCAAAAAGTGAGGAGAGTTTCTCCCAGTGTGCTGGCGAACAATTCCACAGATAAATCTGATCACTGGCGTGTTTGTGGAATTTGCTGTGTGCAAATCGGCCTCAGTGTTTGCCTAGAAAAACATAGCCACCATGCCTCACAATAAAATTCTGGAAAGCACATTGAGATGTCTCAACAATAAGATAAGACGCTATATGAAATACAAGGATTATTATATCATTATTATTCCTAGTATAATTACCCTTCAAATTGGTGCTGGTGGCAAAGTCCATTATAGGTTTTAGCTAGATGGCAAGATTCCATAGATGTACTGTACTTGATGAGAAGTAATGTAATATATCTCAATACAGCTAGAAATAATAAATTAATGGTTAAATAAAATTTGAAATGATTATTGTGATTACTCAGCGCCTTGGGAGGTCCTCCCGATGTGAAAGGCGTTATACAAATGTAATTTTGTTGTTGTTGAAAAATAAATTAGCTTTGGAAATAAATTGATATATACAAGTGAATTACCATTCATCTCTTTCTTCTCAAAGATGATCCTTTTTTTTAAACAATATTTCTACTTTCCCTGCCTCAAAATAATTCAATCTCTATCATTGAGAGTATCTCCTTCACTCATCCAACACTGCCCCATTGGTCAGTCTCTTCACTCCACCATCAATCATTCAATAATAATAACTTGCATTGCAAGTTTGATATCCTTGCATTAGAATAACTGTTCTACTCAAGCTGCGCTCCTCGGCCGTCCCCTATGTTTAGCTAACTCAGGCCTTCTGTGTGTGTCAGTGCACACGCTATACCATCATTGGTTGGTCGAAGTTTTCTTCCTTCAATCTCTGCAAGTACGTGCCTTAATCCTTTCATCTTGCCCCACCTCCCCCCACCTATCTCTGAATTCCACCTTGAGACGTACCTCTTTAACTGTGCTCCCAGTCGCCACCATCTGTGCCCCCCACCAACCCCTTTTTCTATTGTTACCCAAGCTCGCTACTTTACAGCCCTCTGAGCCGTTATTCTACATGATAGCATGAGATGCTACTGACGTGAAGGGCGTGAAATGAAAATGAAAATTGCTGTTCTTTTGAAGTGTGTGTGTGATATATTTAAAAAAATTATCCAGCCGAGGTTCATCGTGTGAGCATACATGTGAGCAATTGTATTCAACAATAACAATTGCATTTATATTTTACGCTGAAAACCAGGATGTGTCTTCTGTGTCGGCCACCACTACTGTTGAAACTTGTTTCAAGTTTTGTTTGTTCGGCATTGGCGTGTGCAAACTCACTACTGCCTTCACCTGCAGAACACACGCTCATTGGGCTGCTTTACAGTAAATCCGGTGAGGCGTTTTGTGGCGTTCTCCTGACTTGAATGGAGCTGTATTATAACAGTCCTTGCATTTGGCGCAGCACCTTTCGCGTAGGGAGGGCGTCCCAAAGCGCTTTGCGGATTTATTGTAAAGTGCATTGCCAGTGTGTGTGTGACGGTGTCTGTCTGCGCAACAATGTTCCACAAAGAAGCACGATGTGAAGTATTAAATCTTATCAAATTCAAGTATTATTATTCTTATACTCTCTTGACCGCTCCTTATCCTTAAACAGTTTTAAATTTCTCCCCCCGCCCCGACCCGACCCTCCCTTACCCCGCCCCAAGGTCAATGACATTCATTGATGCTTCTCAACATCATCCTGTGTATGAGTTACATCGCTTAGGGTGGGGGGGCGGTCTTGATTGGGTGATTTTGCTGTGTATTCGCTGTGTGCACACAACACGAGGGCTGAGCTTCTCTGTACTTAAAGGCTGTAACGGTGAAGCCGCATTCATGAGAAATCAATTCACCATTAAATCCCTCATCCTCTCCCACTCGTCGAGTGTTCGCGATGGCCCACAGCTCGCTTGCGGACCACGTTTGCAAGCACCCGTTCAGCCCACAACGAGACTCACTCAATACAATCTACACCCCCACACACACTCACAGATACACACACACTTAGCCACCCACACACTCACCCACATACATCCACCCACACAAACACCCACATACAAACACAACCACGCACGCATATACAAACACACCCTCACACACATACACAAACACACACCCCCACACCCACAGACTCAAACACACCCCCCACACCCACAGACTCAAACACACCCCCCACACCTACATACACAAACACACACCCACACCCACATACACACACACCATCACACACATACACAAACCCTCACACACATACAAACACACCCCCCCCCACACCCACATACACACACCATCACACACATACACAAACTCCCATACACATACAAACACCCCCCCACACACATACACAAACACACCCCCACACCACATCACACACATACCATCACACACATACACAAACATACCCTCACACACATACACAAACACCCCCCCACACCCACATACAACACACCCCACACGCATACACACACACAAACCCTCACACACGTACAAATACACCCTCACACACATACACACACAGTCACATACAAACCCACCCTCACACACACACACAGCCTTTTCAGTGCTATGATCTGGACCATTTGATTTGTCTGATCGACTTCCAAAACAATAATAGATCCATGTTTTTTTCCCCTTTTTCTCATCACCATCCTCATCGGGAAAATATATATATTTTTTTGTTTCCCCCCCACCCA
This sequence comes from Hydrolagus colliei, assembly GCA_035084275.1. Taxonomy (NCBI): domain Eukaryota; kingdom Metazoa; phylum Chordata; class Chondrichthyes; order Chimaeriformes; family Chimaeridae; genus Hydrolagus; species Hydrolagus colliei. The sequence goes on along the minus strand of CM068744.1, from coordinate 8,345,744 downwards.
CACACACACACAA